>JBCFYV010000001.1:59342236-59375207 GCA_039000515.1 Timema cristinae
GAGGAGTACACGAAGGTCAGAAAAACAAATAGAAGAATAATATTATAAATTAGAAATGCATGCATTTACAAAATACATGTAATTTTAATCAAACAAAATGGAGAAATGGAATAGGACTACATTCACTTAAAAAAAGCATTTTTACAGAGTTTACTTTTATTTTACTGTCCTGAATACATACTACTAGTACTTTCAGAAGAATTTATGGGGCTAGGTTCACACTCGGAAGTGGAAGGATAATTTTGAACAACCTGTCTGAAGTTGCCTCGATTGCTATATAAACCTTGATTGTAATGAGGAAATGTCATGGTTGGAGTGTTTACGCGAGAAAACTCAGTAAGCCTGTTAAACATTCCAAGAAAAACCGACTCATTGATAATTTTCTCCGCAAAAATTCGCTGCTCTTCGTTCATTCTACGCATTTTGGCAGCCACACTATCGAAGTAGGAGTCGAACTCGTCTCGGTCAATAACCTTTTCAGCTTTGGCTAGTAGAAGCTCTTTCGCAGCCTCCATTGAAATACCACTACTTTTAGCTACCCTTTTTCTCCCTGGAGCTGTTTTTTGTGATGGAGTAAGATTAGGGAGATCCTGGAAAAAATATAATACCATATTACTTTTAGATTATGTGCAGGATTACATCAATAAATATAAGTATAAACAGAAAATGTTGCGAAATTTTTTCTTATGTTTTAGTTCCCAAGCAACGAAACAGAGTGGATAGAAGTATCAACAGATTTCTAACAAAGATGGAACCATCCCAACTGTGGAGGTGCGCTGGACGGACGTCACATTGCAATTTATAAACCAGTACATAGTGGGTCTTACTATTATAATTATAAGGGCTACTTTAGTATAGTCTTGTTGGCTTTGACAAATGCTAATTATGAATTTATAATGATAGATGTTGAGACAAATGGACGTGTATCTGATGGGGAGTTATGGAGAATACATGGTTTGATTTCAAACTTAGAAATAACAATCTCAAACTACCAGACAGCACAAAAACTCTTAATTCAATGAATTTTGTATTTATTGGTGACGAGGCTTTTAGCCTTGACGAACATTTACTAAAACCTTTTGCTATGCGTGAACTCAATCCAGAAAGAAAGGTATTTAACTATAGATTTTCACGATCAAGGACTGTTGTAGAAAATTCGTTCGGTATTATGGCAAGTAGATTCCGTGTATTGCACACAACAATGTATTTTAGTCTAGAAAAAGCTGAATCTGTAGTTAAGGCATGTTATACCTTGCACAATTACCTTAGAATAAATTGTAGAGTCGCATACTCTCCATCTAATCTCTTAGATAAAGAAGACATTGAAAGTGGCATATTAACAGAAGTTTCATGGCGAAGTGAACCACCTAAAACTAGCGTCAGTGAACTACAAGTAGGTCCTGCACTAAATTCCACCGACAAAGTCAAGAACGCAAGAGGGGAATATGTATCATATTTTAATTGTAATGGGAAGGTTGCTTGGCAAAATATGATGGTTGGTGCTAGGTATGGCTTAGGAAACTAAGTGTACAAAACTTATTTTTATTGTAGTCTAAATTACTACATTTGGTTCCAACAATCCATTTTTTAGTGTTCATGTTTTATCTTAAGTATTCGTCAGTGGTCTCGAGTATTAAGAGTCGTCGTGCCACTGTCTGTTTTAGCCGAGGTAAATGTTTTTTTATTATTAATTATTAATATTATTTTCTCCTAGATCCTAGGAGTGGCGCCCAACAAAATAGTATAAATTTCATACATCTTGATGTTAACTATTGTTATTTATGTAAACATATTTAGAAGACACTTAAAGTATACTAGAACAGAGATCATATAAAGAAAAAGAAGAAAGAATATATATATATATATATATTATATATATATATATATATATATATATTACTACAATAGGTGTAAGTTGTAGCTGGGGTGCTGGATGTGTTGTGAATTTAGTGTTTTTTCCGTCAGACTCGTGTCGCTGTTTAGAAGCGGTTCTATCGAATCTGTGTCATCCTGTTAGACGTCCAAGAACATGAAAAAATTAAAAATGATAAATCCGTTCTTAAAAAGTACATTCTAGTGAGAAATATGAATGGTTTAATAAAACTTAAAATTATTAGTTCAAGCCAAGATCATGAGCATATGTTATGAGGAAATTTCCATTAATGAATATTTTGTAAACTAAAAAGTACTTACGTATTTAAAAATGCGTGTACAATAAACATCTATAAAAATATAAAGCCAAGAACTGTCAAGAATTCACTTAATTTCAATAGTTTAAGGCTAGGTATATTTATAGCTAAACTAGACTTGGCATACATTAGCCTTCATGGTTCCTAAAGGACTTCAGAAATTTCATATATGTACTTTGTATTTTTGTCAAACTATTGAGTAATTACTAGTTTATTTCAATGTAAATAGAATAGAAAGATAGTGCCATTTCAAGGAATAATTTGACTATGCCATTGTTTACGCCACCCAAAACACATAAGTTTTATTTATTTATTACAAAGGTACATTAAAATAAATAAATAGAGTAATGTCGGTAGTTTGACTTTAGCGTGGATTTAAATATGTTAATTTATTATTTAAAGTTACAAAATTAGATCTGATTTTAACAATTTATTTTGCCTTTTAAGCAAGATGGTGGATAGTCTGTAGATTGGTCAAGGATCGTTCGTGCAAAAAGGTGTTGTTTCATAGATTAGAACTTAGTCTAGCAAACTGAAATTATAACTAACGATAGCATATTTTGCAAAGTTGTTCAGTGCAT
Source organism: Timema cristinae (assembly GCA_039000515.1). Lineage (NCBI taxonomy): Eukaryota > Metazoa > Arthropoda > Insecta > Phasmatodea > Timematidae > Timema > Timema cristinae. The sequence goes on from JBCFYV010000001.1 coordinate 59,345,007, forward strand.
ATAACTATAACTCAGCCATCACCAAATAAGTTACAAATCTTGATAATATTCCGGTATTTATTTTGTAAAATCTACGTGCAAAAGCGGCTCATGGAACTTCTATACTGAGAATATTATTCAGTTAATGTTGAAAACGTTAACTGCGGTGTTGGTGTAGGTAGTCGTTGCAGAGCTTAAGGAAACCTTGGACTTTAATGGTGAGGAAGTACGGAAACTGCGCGTAGATGTTAAGAGTAGAGATGTGGAAGTTGAAAAAGAATTAAATAGTGATTTGGCTGTTGCTACAGATGAATTATAGCAGTAATAGCGATGGTCTAGTCTTCGTATCTTCTGTATATCTGAGGTACAGGGTGACGGCACCGATAGCCAAGTACTGGAGATAATCAACAATAAATTGTAGTTTCCACACATCAATATCAATGACATTTATCTCAGTCATCCCATTGAAATGAAGCGTGGAACCAAACCCAGACATATTATAGTCAAGTTAGTATCTTATAGACGACGCAGTGAAATGTTCCGAGTGGAACGTCTACTTGCCAAGACTGGAGTGACAATTCGTGAGGACCTAACTGCTGTACATTTGGCTGCGCTCCAGGCAGCGATTGCAAAATATGGTCTCACGAATGTTTGGAGATCTGATGGACGAGTCATCGTGAAGATGAATACTGGAAGGTTTACTGCGTAGACTGTATACATATATTTCACTCTTATAACCTTACCTTTTGCTTCCTTAAAGTCACTCATCATACGTCATTACTTGACCTCATAGCTACATCCAATACTGAGAAGGTCCTAGTTTGTGGCCAAATGGTGGCACCTGTGTCTAAGCACGACTTGATATTTCTGGCATATTCTTTATATACCCCTAAATGTGTTCCTAAAATTATTACTTATCGAGACATGAAGCATATAGATACTGAACAGTTATCTCACGATGCTAGTATTGCCTAATAGGAGTTTATAGATGCAGCTGTAAGCCTTGACGGAAAGGTTGAGTGCCTGAATCGTATAATTAAAAATCTATATGACAAATATGCACCTCTAAAAACAAAACGTGCGACGTGAGTGCCCATCCCCTGGTTGGCTGACAACATTTGAAGTAGGGTGGCTCAACATGACGCTGTGTTTAGGTCATATTGCATGCAAAACGTCTGCTGATGCAATTTCACTATTTGTGTCATTTAAAAATAGAGCAATAAATTAATGCACTAATTCTGTTATAAAAGCCAATCTTGAATACACATTTCGTTTATTTGGAGTGGAAAATGGGTTTGGTAGTTGCTATAAAAATCCCCATTGTATGGGAATTGGTCAAAATAAACTTACCTTTGCCACTGAGATAGGCCTAAACACATTTAAGGAGCAATTTACAGCCCTCTCGCAGCAGACTGGCCCATCTCCAAAATCCTTTCCTGTTGCTAGTTTTCCTAGCGATAGCAGATTCTATCTTTCACCAATGACAACTCAGGATGAAATAAAGTCGTTACGCAGAATTCAATCCAACTTCTCACTTACAAGTGATGTCTTCCCTAATATATGGATAGTGGCTTATGTTACCCCTGTACCTAAGATTAACAACCCGACTAGTGTTAGGGACTTCCATCTTATATCTATTCTCCCTACTCAATCTAAATTGCTCAAATATTTGGTCTACGCGCAAATTTTGTACTTTATAAACGAGTATGCTTTGCTAAATCTGGTTTTCGTCCTAAGCATAATACTGCATCGGCTGTAACTGTAGTTGATGACATTCGTCTCACTATGGATGGTAAGGATATTACTATACACACCTTACTTAACTGCAGAAATTTAACTGTGTTGACCATAATATGCTACTACGTAGTTTGTTTGAGTCATATAGGTTTACTCTTAATGCTATGCAATGGATGATTTCTTATCTGATTGATAGGCAGCAGAGTGTGAACTTTAAGACCGACCATGTAAATTTTTTGTTACCATACATACCTTAAAGAAACTCAAGCGATTCTTACCAGTAAATATCAAGGCCTTGGTGGTTCAGAAATTTGTTCTTCCTCATTTTCATTACTGTAATGTGTTTAGCGACTTAACAGAAACTCTGGCCACTGTACTTCAGAGGCTGCATAATGTGTGGTTTTGATATAGCTTTAATCTAATATATCGGGATCATGTTACTCCATACTTGCGGAAGCTGGGTTGGATGAGACTTGAACAAAAGGCGTGAACTACATTCTCGTTTACTGTTGTAAAATGTAATTACGACTGGTTTATCCATCTTCCTGGCCTCTCGGTTTCAATTTAAACAAGTACAGGGTGGTCCCTGCACTCGCTTTCAGTCAGCTAGCTTGCTCTGTATTCCGAGTGAGAAAGGCCAAAATTACTAAGTTTAGAGAGAATAACACTATGCTGACATAAGTCAAATGCTGTACTTTGGTCAAAATAAATAGCACCAATCTGACCTTTGGCAGAGACATAAGGGTCAACATGTCCATGAAATTCTACTGAATTAGTTTTTATAAAGATATGTTATTATTATTATTATTATTATTATTATTATTATTATTATTATTATTATTATTATTATTATTAGCACCGCGTCTTACTACCCGTTCGGGTTATACGCACTTACGCTAATGTGTAATGGTAGGGTGATTGTGAGATGAAATGGAGGACCTACAGTTTAACGTGGAATCCGAACCACGGTGGAGGCCTGGCATTCCACACATTCACAAGATGTCTTGTCAGAGGTGAAGGAAGGGTTTGGAAATCAGATAAATCTGTGCCGGGACCGAGGATTGAATCCCAGCCGCCAGCACAGAAGTCTGACACCCTACCCCTAGACCACCAGGTCACCTAAAGCCATGTTGATTATCTAAAAGTTTGTTTTTAAGGTGATGGAGAGTATGCTTATATATGATTTATGTAATATTACAAACATTTGTTTTAGCCCTTTTTTTAATAAATCGGTAAGACAACAGATTGTTTCCATACAAGAGGAAAGTTTCATCTGACAGGTTAATGTTAAAGATATAGGCTAACAAAAGGCTGAAAATGCTGACACAGCCGTTAACAATAAAATTTGGAATGCCATCTGTCCCGGCACATCTAGAAGTACTAATTTTTTTTATAGCATTAGCAACATCTAAGAGTGTAATGTGGCATGGATACAAGGTTGCGCTAGTTTCAATAACGGGGAAGGGTAAGACAGGTAAGGCTGAATTATAAACGAAATGAAAGTAGGTCCCAAACTTATTTGCAATTAATAAAGGATCCGTTATAATCTTTCTATTCAATTATAAACTTGACGGTGATACTTTATTCACACGATTTTTTTAACAACTTTCCAAATATCCTTGAGTTTGCTTTTGTTACTATTTTTTATTGAGTTCATCCAAACGGCTCTATCTATAGCCAAAGTTGTTTGAACTAATTTACGAAAGTGTGAAAAACGTGAATAGAAATCAATATTATTTATTTGTTTGAATTTTTAAAAATATTTTTCTCCTGTAATAGTATTTAAGCTTCGAAGAAAACCAAATCGGACATTTGAATGAATTTTGAATAGTAATTTGAGAAATATGCATTTTTATTTTCCTTGGACTAATTTGGTGAAATTATTTGTGTTCACTAACTAGGTCATTGTAAAGATTGCCGCGTGCATGTGGTGGGGATAGCATTATTTTCAGTTGCAATGGGTACATCTAGAGAAATCAATGAGTGTGTATGAGCTAAGTCAATATTTGCGAGTGATTGAAAGCTATGAGTTACCAGTGGATGATGTAAATTAGCAAAAACAAGGTCTAGGATATTAGCGTCATTTTTTCATTAAATTGTTCTAATCCTATTATATTAGTAGATGCAAGAAGCTGAGTAGCTCTTAATTTAATGTTGTAATGAAATATATTTTGGGCATGATGATATTTTCCATCTATTTTGGGGCAGTTGAAATCACCCAAGAGTAATATACGAAAGGAGTAGTGTGCCAATGCACCTAAAAAAAAAAGTAATTACTAAAAATTTCATTTGATGTTTGGAGAACAATATATAATATGTTCCCAATTAACAGATTTTGGTGGTCAACGGTTGGGATTTCAATTCAGACACATTCCACGTTATTCTCTATATAAGTTCTTCTGACCACACCAGAAATAGAGTCACTAATAGAAACAAGAACGCTGCCACACCTTGAAACAGTAGCTTCATTATATTATATCCTATCAGACATAATATAAACATTGTAGTTAGGGGGAAAGTAAATATCATTAACATACTCACTAGATAACCAAGTTTCAACCAAACAAATAATAGAGAATTCGTTTGAACAAACATTTGTAAATAATTCCCTACCTTTAGTTCGAAAAAGCACAAACATTTTGATTATCTAGTAGAATATCACGAGTATGTATTCACTAGGAAGTGGATTGGGTAGTATCCTCCATACCTCCATCAACATGCAATAGTGGGGTTACAGATGTATCCTCTTGTGAGTCATGGTCAGAAGTAGCAGTGGTTTTCGCAGGGGCAGAATCACAAATTGTCTGCTCCGGCAGCAACCTCCCGTATAAGGGTGCAATGAAACTGCCAGAAGGCCAATTGTCACCAGTGTTTATCATTTTCTTTCACAGAAATATGGACGGAGGAATATGAACTTTTTTTTCAATTTTGAACAAACGAGTTATTTGAGATTAAGTTATTTCGTTAAATAAGATTTAATGACCGGAGAAGAAACTTCAAGACGGGTGACGAATAGAGATTTTTTAACAACTTTGTTAATTGTTTGTAGGTTAGTGGCTGACTTGTTACCAGTCAACAAATTGCGTAAGTGCGAACGCTGAACAGGTGGATCATCAAGGAGGTTTGAATGTGCTGACTTTTTTTGACAGGTCACTACCGTAAATCCATCTTCCACACTTGCCGACGTAGACTGCAATCCAGCTGATGTTTGCGTAACGATCTTGGAGTCGTTAGCAGAACTTGTTTTATTAGAATGTAAAGCTTGGATAAAAGTTAATCTAGGATATTTTTGTGAATTTGATAAGTGAGAAGTTGATGGGATACATAATCAATTTGACCCAGTAGACTGTGAAGATAGAGAGCATTGAGTTTCAACGGAAACTAAACATACCGGGGACTTATAAGCTTAAAGCTTCAAGATTTGGGATTTCAAAACAGCATTATCGTTGCTCAAATCCTTCACCTGAGTAGACAGATTGTAAGCTATGATCATCAGAGAATTTAGCAACTGTATTGTAACTGCTTCCCAATCAGCTAATGTAGCTTCGAGAAACTCCTCAAAAGATTTCTTGACTTGAGTGCGGCCACTCTGGAAGAGCAGGTGCAACAGTATATTTGGTGAGGGTATGATACCTTTTGTACTAATTTCACACTTAAAAACTGGATATCCCACTTTTCATTAAAAAAACACATGTTCCGCCTCATTAATTTTGAGACAGTCCATGTGAAACCTTGCTTTATAAGGGCTAGAACAACAAGTAAGCCTTTGTCAGCCAAAAAAAGCATGAGAACATTTTGCACAATTTTCCTCACTGCCACCAGTATATTGAATTAAGTATCAACTCAACAAGCCTAAGTATAGGCAAATTCAGACAGAAAACAACACTCAGCACACGGAATAAGGTAACTTGCGGAGTTTAGTAAAAACACGTCCACTCATGGCAAGCGCCAACCGAACAATTATAATAAAAATAATAATATTAATAATAACTTTGTTTGTATAGCTCTATGGCTTATGTACTCATTGACGTCACAAGCTCATCCATTCAAATGTCTTTATCCATATGGCTCTACCTTTTATTTTATTTAAATTATGCTTATTTAAAGTTTTTTTATTGCTCATTTGTAAATATTTGTCTAGTATGGACTAAATGATAAAAGTTGGTATATCTGTCATTTCACATCATTAGAGGTTTGCTTTTAAAAAAAATATAATCTAGGCCACATGACATAGCACTTTTTTGCATTAATATCTTGTAACCTCATTTTACAGAAAATATCATATCTATAGTCTATTATTCATTGGTGGTACAGTAATATAAAATATACAAGCCTAAAATATAACTATTCCAACTATTACTAGCCTAACCTAAATTTTCAAAGTTTACGTGATAAGTTAAATTGTATAGATTAACTTGTAGATATATACATACAATCGTAAACAATTTAACTTTTAGTAATATAAAATCTGGGGGATACAGGAAGTTTAGATAATTTTTATCAGCACAGAATAAATTCCACTACATATGGGCTTTACTGAATAAAGATAAAGGGGCTTAAATTATATAATAAATCACCCCAAGTAATCAGAAGGGTGGCGGGGGGGGGGGGGGGAGTTCATATATTCAAAAAGTAGGTATTATATTATGGAAATAATGTTTGATTATATTATTGACCTAATGAAGACAATTTAAAAGGTACCCTATTTTATAATTTGTACTTTATTTTACTTTCCTAAATATATGTTAAACTAATAGTGAACCACGCCTACTTTAGGACTCTTATGATACACTGTATCAAATACATTGAACTCTATAATATAACTGGATCGACATAAACATACACACCGCCAAGGACCAAAGCGTAACGCTCAAACTTATCATCTGCTACATCATCAGGCTACAGATTTAACGTATTCTTTTAATGTTATTATGCGGAAACATGTTTCTGGTGAATAAAAGTGTTATTGTTTGAAAATAGTGAATTATTATACTATACTTTCCTGAAGAAACATTTACATTAAAGGGAATACACTTCAGTTTTACAGGCAATACTGTACAAATACGAATAAAATCTTTAATATAATTTAAATATGTTGTTATCATCAATGTTGTTTACAATCTGCCAAGACTACACTTATATTTAAAGTTGGCTATTAGCTTTTATATTGTTTAAGATACCATATTATATTGAAAGTTCGCTAAATATAATGAATAATGAATCTTAAAACTTGATTGCATTTGTTTGAATGACAAACTGTGTGTGGTTGCCATACGTTCACCTTATCACTTAGGTTAGGTATAGGTAACGTGACCAGATTTGTTCTGCCCTAAAGTGGGACATGTTTATACCAGGGGTTTGGGGAATATAATCGGTATGGAAGACCTCTCCAGTGGGGCTGAGGAACCCCCTCCCCCAAGATTAAAAAAAATTTAAGCCTGAAAAATCGTATTTTGAGGCCATCCATGACCCCTGCAAGTAAGGTATAAGTTAAAAGTTTCGTATTTAGCTGAGTTCGGACGTTGCTGTTTCGTGGTAATTTGTTTAAAACAAGTAGAAAACAAAGCCTACGTAAGCCTACACTTTTTTTTATGGGGGTGGGTGCTGTGATTGAAAACGTATGGACAGTTAATTTAGATGTTTATTTTTACAATTATTTTGATGTTGTTGTTGTTTAAACAAACCTCTAAAGACATACAAGTAAATAGAAAAGAAAGCACATTATATTTATTTACTCAGTAAATTTTAGCATCAACATTCTAAGCGTACATTTTTATGTTTCATACAGACTCAATCATCATACTCATACTTTGTATTTGAATTTATTTGTTTTAACAGTGCTGGTGAGGACCGAAACATTGAATAAAAGTCCTGGTAACTCAACTCAAAATTAATTTTTGTCACTAATATTGACCTTAAAATGCTCACCCTAAGTTGGGTTTTCTCCGATGTCCACACTTTTGTCATTGCAGAAAAAACTCTCTCAACAGCTGCATTACTTCCTGGCAGTGCTAGTACATATTCTGCGATTTTACTGATGTGCTGATGGTTTATGGAGTTTTCTCTCAAATGTTTAAGCAGTTCAAGCCACCGTTTATCAGATTCTAATTTGTTATCATTCCACACTGAAATATAGTTCTCAATGTATTTATTTACACAAGTCATTTCATCAAAAAGCTCCGTATCAGAAGACGCGTCGAAGTGTTTTTTATCAATAAGGTAGTCTACGGCTAGTTGAACATCAGACCATTCTGGATTTTTTTTCAGAGTTGCCCATTCAAACACTTCCAAGTCCTCGAAATGCGTTGTCCACTGCTCTAAATATTGTAATGATGTCTCGTAAAATGTTACAATAGTCTTGGTAAAATCCTCTTTTTTCAGGTCCTGAACAGCTGTTTGTCATTAAGTTGCGCAGTACATGAGGAATAAATCTAGTGATAATCTTATTTTGAAGGTTCTCTTTCATTGTTTTTATCTCCGCAGTAACCTCGATGGCAGAAACATTCTGACCTTCCACTTTTAAAACTGAGTTTTGGAAGGTAGCTGCTTGGCTGTGTATGAAATATAACCACATTAATGAATGTTCATCTTCAAAGAATGTCTTCAAAACCACGGGGCATTTAGGTTGACTCAGAAAGTATTCCTTAAGTGGCAAATACAATTTTAAAATTCTTTCCACGGCAGGCATTAGCGCTAGCCATCGTGTTTTGCCGTACCCCAACATTTTCTGGTACTCAATATCGATGGTGTCACAAATTTCTTTAAATTTTTCCACCCTTACTGTGTAAATATAGAAGTGTGAATATATTTTCACAACCACTACTTCTACATCTACTGGCAGACAATCAGACGCACTTAATATAGCGTTGTGTATAATGTGCGAAGCACATCCAATATCCACAATATCCCTTTGCAAAAAAGTTTCCAATTTGCGATAAACATTCTCTGTTCCTTTTCTTCCTGCACCACCAAACATACAGTTTGTGTTATCCCCACTGAAAGAAATTATTTTGTCTGTTAGGTTATGCTTTCGCAACAAGTCCTTTAAATAACTGACAATAATTTCGGAAGTTTCCCCAGGCTGAGACCGTAAGTCCAATATTTTTACTTTCACCCCATCAAACTTATCAAAATATCTCATCAACACGGGTAATATTTTTTGTGACCCGTGGTTAGATGCGTCTGTCATTAAGGAAACATAATTTGCATTTTCCAACCCCCTTTTAAGTTGTGAATCAGCCAATGGTGCAAATACTTGAGTTACAATGGCTTGCGATTTTGTTCTGGCACAATGAAACTTTGGTTCAAAGCACGTACTTATTACTTTTGAAGCACAATCATTGGAGCGAAAGCTGTGATTTTCTCGTACAGTGTGATAGGCCCAGACACCTTCGGCAGCAGAAACATCGAGATCTTTCTTGGACGGCACATTACTTTTGAAAAACAAAGAAATAGATTTACTAGAACAAGCAGCCTGGTCTGAAGCTACGTGCCGATGAGATTTTAAATGTTTTTCCACATCACAGGAACCTCCATGCGCAACACTAAACTCAGTACGACATTTTTCACACACGACATCACTACTGTTCGCTTCACTTTTAAGTTTTATGAACGGATATTTAGCCCGTAAGTCAGCGTTGAAAGAGCACTTTCTTTTTGGCATTATTAAATATATTTATTTGCAAACTTAAATGCATACGACACAACTTTCTAAAGAGTAAACACAACTCTTTCGAAATAAATAAACACAGTTTAGGTTACTGGTCGGTCGAATGATCTATAAATAATCCTGTGTACTGCTAACTAACGTTGACGACTAACGAGTCCAACCGAATACTTCCGAAGGGAGGCTTGAGTCAGAACGAATACTGTAGTTCTGTAGCTGTGGGTACATTGGTGTGGTACGGTGGAGGGGGATTCACGTCATCTAGACTGGACTGATAGGCACTGGGCTGGCGCACTGAGTGTCTAGACGAGTCATAACAACGTTTTTATTAATTTATGTAGTTCACAAAATGGACTACCCTCCAAAGCGGGACAATTGTGCGTCCCATGGAAAATCTTGGGGACAGCGGGACACATTTCCCCAAAGTGGGACTGTCCCGCTCAAAGCGTCTGGTCACGTTAGGTATAGGCTTGTAAAATGTATTATTATGTCACAATTTAAAAAAAGTTGGTTCATATCTTGTATATTTATTTCAGAAACCATGTTATGTTGAAAGTTCGATAACTATAATTAAACAAGTTAGCTAAAAACTGTATTACCTTTGAATGAATGACATATTTGGTGTAGAATTCTTACGTTTAAATCATAAGTTAGTTCATAGGCTTGTAGGAAGTACGGTATCTACTAAACCCTAATTTTAGTAATCATCCCAATCTGTAAGGCTTTATTTCGTACCAGAATACTATCATATGTATACTATTTTGATAGGATAAGCAGCCATTTAGAACGGATTTATAAATTTCCATTTTAAAGGTCCTTTATACTACCCAAACACTAATGTAGAGTAGGATTCTGGTACGAGATAAAACCTTCCAAGAGAGTTCCTTCATAAATCATCTTATATATTAGACTACATCCACTTATTTAAAGAAAAAACTCATCAGTTTTGAACATTGTTATGCTCTAAAATGCTTTAACTAACATATTTATTTTATTTAACTATTCACACATTGATGTATCTCATATATTCAATCAATTTAATAAATGATGTCAAAATGCCACTATGCCTTGTATGGGTATAAGAGAGGTAGAGATACACTTAAAATCTTTCTCTCTCATACACATTGGTATCAAGATCACAACTCAATAAATTCAGCCACAGATGTCCATCTATATTTTAAAGAGATCAATGAGCAAATCTAATAGTTTCAGTTTGTTTCCACACTGGCGCTTCATGCCATTTCACTGACATATTATTTAGTAGTATACGCTAGTCGCTATTAATTACTTCTTATCCTTTAACTTGACACTTTCCAGTCATTGTTCTAGTAGAATTCTAAAAAAAAAATATTATAGGCTTTAGTGTATCAGTTCATTATAGTGTTAGTATGATAAAAAAAACAACTATTGCGCTCAACTTGAGAACTTAGTCAACGGTGGATAACTATTATATTTTATTTAAAAAAATTACTAAAGAAACAATTTTTGTTTGACAAATTACATTTGTCTTTTAAGTCTAATCGAGGTTATGGATGAAGATGAATTTGAAGAAGGTGAAATCAAAGACGATAGCTTAGAAGATTTGAGTTCTGATGAAAATGATTTTCCTTTATCTAAGAGTTCCGAATCGGATTATTTTGAAAGAAAGGAACACCAAGACACTCGTAAGATTTCATCTTATCTTAATCTACAACCATGTTCCAAACCAAGGCATGTTGAAGATAGTGGTAAGTAGGCCTATAACTATAATTTGAAACTTCGTGTTGGAACGCAAATATTATGTAAACTTGTGAAATATAGGCCTATATAAAAAAACTAGAGGGAGAAAGGTTAATTATATTAATTTCTTGGTGGTAAAAAGTGTCATAATTTTACTAGCCTAGTAGGCAAATATTAGAAAAAAGTGGAGGTATAAGGTGTTTTATCTTTCCTATTTTAGGCCATTTCTTTCTTAAATGATCAAAAAGATTGATTTCAGTGGTACAGTAATCCAAACACCAAATCACGTAGGCCTAGAAACAATCTGAACAAAAAAAATACCTTCAAGAAATTTAAAAAAAGTCCCACTAACCTAAGTGACGGGTATCTTTCAGACGTCCTAGAACTATTTGGACACATTAAACTAAACCCCAAACATATTTTATGCCATAATTACAAAGGTGTATAAACAGTCTATATATAACAACCACAATTATCTTTACTTTATAGTAAATTTAACTTCAAGTGATTTGACTGTATGTAGATGATCACAAGTATTCATAACAACTAATTTATAAATAAGAATCAAATAACCAAAGCTATTATTTATGCTTTTTAATGAAGATAACTCTATCTAGATATCATATGCTGAAAATTGGAAAATTACACTTGAACACGGGAATTAAACTCGGGACCTTTGGCTTAATCCACCAATGCTCTAACCACTTAGTTATCCAGGAATTGTCCCATGCCCAGGTTCATTCTTCACTTATTTTAAGGCAGAGTTTATGATGGACGTGCAGAAATCGTCTGTTACATATGTGTGAATTTATTAAGATCACGAGCTATCAAATAACGCAGCCACCTTCGACTCGGGGATTGGCTTTTTGCTGCCACTTTTTACAATTATTATAACTGTACGGGAATGCATATTTAAGAATCAAATAGCCAAAGCTATTATTTATGCTTTTTAGTGAGGACACTGGTGCAGTTAAAGGATGTGTAGCACAATTGTTATCAAAAGGAAGTATTGTCCTCTGTATTGCACTGAATGATGCATCAATAGCACGCAGAACGTCTCTGAAAATCTCTGACTTCATCCACGCTTTTGAGTTGGCATAGTAAGTCACCGGTAGCTTCTTTACATCTTTGAAACACTGTCGTCTCATGGTCTTTCCAATAACAACTGGGCACTCGTTTGTCTGAGCCATCATCGTTCATTCTGGCAAGCAATTGCAAATAGGTGCTTGTTTCATCTGCATTAAAGATGTCCTATGGCTTGTACCCTTCCAGCAGCTTTGGAAGCCTCAAACCAGAGGTTTGTTGGTGTTGGTATTAACAGCAGCACTCTCCCTGGACAATTTCTTAAATACCAGACTATGGCGTTGCTTGAAGTGGGAGATTCAACCATTTGAAGCTAAGAGTTCTCAACTCCCATTATTGCAGCTATTTTGAGAGATTTATCCAGCAGAATGCCCGACGCTTTAGTACCAGGTAAAGAGGACATTTTCCAGACTGTAGGTCGACACCATGCCTGTCTTCCTCTTCTTTGCTGATGTACCACACTTATCAACCTGCTCTATGATCTCGTTTTTCTTCGCAATACTATAGTCTATTTAAGGTTGATGTTGGCAAGCCTAGTCGCTTGGCTACGTCAATCCTCTTTGCTGATGGATTTTCCTCCACCTCTTTAATGATGCATATTCATAGTTTTAAAGTTTGAACTTGTTTCACAGGAAGCTTCATGGGAGAAATTGTTTTTACTAACCCCTTAGTGAGTATAGTTTTAATATAGTACATAATCCTTGTGGAGTGAGGTCTTTAGTGAAAATAAAATATAATTTTATTTTTGCATACAAATTTCAAAATTACATATTTTTGCAGTTTCAATAGTTTTTATAAAAAATTTAAAAATAATACCTAGAGTAAAAATTACCGTTGCAAATACAATTCAGAGATTAAAAATTTGTTTTTGTGTGAAATGTGGTGAAGCATGGATGAATGCAAAGTCCTACATCACATTCCACATAGTGTCTCTGTTTTGGCTGTGTTGTAGACATAACACTGCCTCTGCAGTTCCCGGCACTGGAGATGGAAAGTGTCTTGCAGCTAGTCGAAGTGGGTTTTATGTGAAATTTACTGAGCCTCTGCCACCTTTAGAAGTAGGACTGAGTTCATCTAGCAACTGTCGATATCACTTGCAGATTTCCAATTTGAAACTATTTCACTCGCCTCTTTTTCTGTGGGCTTTCATCTTTTCCGCGAAGATGCCATGATAAATACAACACTATAAAAACTATAATAGGATTATACACATTCATGCGCAGCAACTACCTTTATTTATAAACTTGCTTTACCAAACCCCCAAGTTTTTTTTTGCAAATGGATGTAATCTAATGTAATTCCAGAGCCATTTTTTGATATGTCTTACCGTTTAGCCACAAGAGACCTCCAAAAAAGGTCCGCACTGACTTTAAAGCTGCCCTGCCATTTAGAATTTTTGGGGGGTTAAAAATTAAATTTTTTAACTTTTTGGAATTTTCCCATTGGTTACAGGCTAGAAGCTATAAATTTGCCAAATTTCAAGTTTCTAGATCATCTGGAAGTGGGTAAACATTGTCAGTGAGGGAGTCAGCTGTGTGGCTTTATAGTAGTTTAATGTGTAAGTTTGCCTCTATAAATAAAATGGTAATAAAAACTAAGGTATAAACATAAATGTTCATGTGCGGCCACCAACACACTAAGACGTGTGACTGCAACTTTCTATGCACAGCACAAGCCATAAAACATTAACTGATGTTACTACTACCAATCGACTAACATTAATTGTATGTGTGGCGTTGCTCTTTCTTAGAATCAATCAATCCTAGATTAACTTTCTTTGTGACTAAAAGTTCTGACATCATCATCATCATCATCATCATCATTTCTGTCTTATTACAGGTCCATTCATTTTGTCAATGAACTTAGACTGTGTACTGAGTTCCTCTCCATTGCAAATATTATCTAGCAGTTATAAGATGGTCTAAAGGGTAACTTCTGGTTTCAATGATAAAAAAAATTGGAAATGAATCCAGTAGCAATTTATGGTCCTTAGTGGACAATTTTGTTGTCTTGTGCACCCTAACCAAACTTCCCTTTTCACAGGAAAAAAAACTACAAATTTAGATAATTAATTTAAAAGAAATAAAATTACCTATACCATAGATATTTTTTTAGCTCAAACCAAACTGGGAGACTTTGCCTGAACTGAAAGATAGAGCACAAATTACAAAAAGAGAAGATTTGGAGACTTGCACCAATACATTGTTACTCAAAGGGATCTTTTAAATCACCACAAGGTTACAAATATGAAAGACTTAGAATTTATTAGCAAACAAACAACACTTTGCTGTTAATTTAATAAAAAGAAAAAAAGGGTCCACATTCATCATAACTTTAACGATTTGTATAAAATGTTACACGTTTTAAAAAGTTCTTTAGTTAAAGACAAGGGAGAAACAAAATTAATAATGATAGAAATAGCATACAGCCATAATGCCTAGTGCCCGTTATAATTATGATCACATGGTATATGGATTACTGCATTTACATTGTAGAAAACGAAAACCAGGTCCCATAGTAGATAATGTTTAGCGTTACATAAAGATAACAAAAGAAATACAAAATAATAAACCTAAAAGGCAAAATTAGGGCATTAAAACTACATGTACTTTTACTCAATAATATAAAAAATAAAAAAATAAAACGACTACATGCTAAATTTATATTCAAACCCAACAAAGGAAACAAAATATGCATCTCACATCAATCAGATTCAGAAAGAGAGTGAACGAGACAATGGTGTCGCATCTACGTCTGTCAGGAGAGGTCAATCAGAGACAACGCAAGACAGGAAAAACAAACTAAGACCAATGGCATTGTAGTTATTACCGCTAACCTTTACAAAATACATTGAAACTAAATATAAACAAAAGTATCCAAAGGGACAAAACCCCCCCATTACAGTTAAATTAATTACATTAATAAAATATGTACATAGAGATTCAATTATTAAGAAAAGATTATTAAAAATTTAGTTCCATTAATTGCCGTCCAGATCGCCACATACTGAAAGTAATACAGAAACTATTTTTAGTTCAATCTTTGCCAAACAGGCTTCGCTACTCGTCACTACCAGAAGATTTGAGGCTGATCTAATTTGTGAAAATCAGTAACCCTGCCAATGCCTTTGCCTCCTCCTTGAGCTCTCAGAATTTTCTTCGCGTCATCTAATATTTGAATCCACCTTCTTCCTAAGCTTCTATTCCCCCAACCTTTCCTTCTTTGACATTGTGCAGAAGACAGTTTAAGGATGTTTCCGACCCAGTTTGCTTTGTACCGAAGAGTAAGATACAAAATGGTTCTCTTCTCACCCACTCTTCTTAGGACTAAATTTGTAACCTGATCTTGTCAAGTCTTCTCCAGCACTACAGTTAAAGCTCCCCAAGTATTTATTTTCCATCATTCTGAGAGTCCAAGTTTCTGCACCATACAGTACATACTCTGTCGCTGCACGCTCCTAGCCTTTGAGCTTGCTGTGTGTAACTAGAGGGCAGGTTTTGCTCTCCGGCTTTCACATGAACAGGACCAGAGTTCTAGGCCACACACTTCCATTCCACATGTTCATTGGACTAACAGATTATGGAACAGTCTTTAAAGTTAAAGATATGTTTAAACCTGGACTCCAGTTTGGTTACGATTAACTAATTCATTACTGTGTCATTCAATAAATGGGTCATACTTATTTCAAGTTTTTTTCTTCTCAACATTAAAACCTCGATCATGGACCAGAGCAACAGACAATGTGTTTCCATTAGCTCAACAACGTGGTTCAATTAACAAAAGGAACAAAGGATTTCATTTACAAACAATTCAAAAATTAAAAGGGTTTCATAACTGCCCTGTGTTTTTCAACTCCTGGTTTGCAATTTTGATTTTCAGCATTTCTTCTTTTTTTTTTTTTTTTCTGGTCTCCTCAATGCCGATCTCCATGTCATATCTTCTTTCTCGCTCCACCAGCCGGTCCTTAATTTCCTGCAACTCTTGTTTATATCTGGCCAGCAATGCTAAATAATCTGCCTATATTATTGTGTTGATGATGTGTCATATGCTGAAATTGCCACGTCCCTTCAGGGCTTTTCTGACTAGTCACTCGACATACAAGCTGTTTATGCTGATCTTATTGTGTATTTTTACTTGAACACTCTTTAGAACACCTTTTTCCAATCAATGAAATCAATGCAGACCTCTTCCTTAACTTTCAACACATTCTCTGAAGTGATTCTCAGTATCCCATATTAGTTGTGATACATATCAATTAAATAACTTTTTATTAAATTTAGCCTTTGCGAATATAGCTATTAATAACCCCCCCTCCCCCAATTGTGTTGACAGCTATGCATATGCTGAATGACTACAGTCCAATGTTCATAGGAAGGACCTTTAAAAAATATAAACATAATTTGGTTGCAAACATTGATAACATTTACTACATTAACCTAATATTATAGGTAGGCCTAAATTAATAATATATTAAACGTGACACCCGTATATAACATGAGCTGATGTATGAATATTCGATAGTAGGTATAGTAACTTTTATAGTTTTCAGGTATTAAAATTGACTGAATTTGTATGCAAATAAAATGTGAGTTGTAGTTCCTATGTCATAAAAAAAAAGTTCTACATGAGACAGCTCTAAGTTGTCCATGGTTTTATTGTTGCAGACTTGCAGGGTAAAGAAAATCGCAACAGTTTCAAGAGAATTGTTGATGCTCCAAAGCACTGCAGCAGGAAGCGTAAGCGAGATGTGGTGTCACACTGTCAGCGACACAGTGTTGACAAGCACCACTCCAGCTTTACTAGTACTGGTACTGACAAGAGGCATGAGCTTAGCACTAAACGACGGCACAAGCTCAGCACTGGCAAGAAACATGTCGGAGATTTGAAAAAGGAAAAAATGTCTAAAAAGGAGGAAAAGAGGCAACACAAGACATTGGTTAAGAAACATGCTGTGTACAATAAGGTGAGTAAGAATCAGTCTTGTGTACTATATTTGTATTGTGACTGTATAATAACTGGTAGAAATATTAATATTACAAAGTAAAACAAGCTAAAAAAATATTCGCTCAAAGTTTTCACATCACTTGAGTACATGTAAAGAAGTTCTTTGTGCTTGCCTCTTTTTCATTACATTTTTATACTTATTACCAGGCCTTGAACTTTGATGACTCAAAATGGATTTAAAAAAAATGACTTATAAAACTACCTAAAAGTTCTAAAATATTACTCCAAATTTACAAATATATGATCAAAAACTAGTAATAAATGCACACTACTAAATCATACACATACTTTACAAATGGAAAGAGAGAAGTAATAGCTACCCCCTCCCAACACAAATCCCTCCAGCCTAGTTGCAGTCTCACCAGGAATGTGTATTTTACAAACAAACAAGCAAAAATACCAAGTTCATTGCCTACGATATCTTCTCATTACAACAATGACAAGTATGTGTTGAAGAAATTTATATAGTGTGTTCATGCATCTATAAAATATTTATAATATTTATAAATATACTTATTCAACATAAATGCCTAAAAAGTGTCACAAACCAAGAAAATATGGTCTAAAATTCCAAAAATTTCAAATAATCATCTGAAAGATATACATTTCTACAATCATGGGATCATAAAATAAATTTAAATGTAACTTACTTATGATCATGTGATGAAAAAAAACAAAGATGACTCTTAACTTAATCAAAATCAGCCCCTGCTTATCACACTACCTATTAATTACACTTAATAGTATGTATATATGTCTTATTTATCTTTACTCACTTTGGTGGTTGAATGGTCTAAATAGTCATAATATTATTGTTAGCGCCGCGTCTTACTACCCGTTCGGGTTATATGCACTTACGCTAATGTGTAATGGAAGGGTGATTGTGAGATGAAATGGAGGACCTACAGTTTAACGTGGAATCCGAACCACGGTGGAGACCTGGCATTCCCCACATTCACAAGATAATAGTCATAATAGATTGGATTACTGATGACTGGGTGATCTGAGTTCAAATCCCAGTTAGGGTACTGAGGGTGGTTTTCCTCTCCCCCTCCATGCAAATGTTGGCACTCTTCCTCTAAATTAAATCTTCTTCATCCATAACACATTACCATAACTAATACATACGCGTATAACCCAAATGGTTAGTAAGAGACGATGCTAAAATACAAACTAAAAATGTGTTGTTTATAGTTCGACAAGGACACTTTCATATCCTTGTTTCTTAACATCAACTTTTCATGGATCGGAGGAGTCCACTATTTTCAGCAATCAAGAGTTCATTTTTTAATTAGGTTTGATCACTTGGTGTGGCCAGGCTCATAATAATAGGAGCAGAGGATCCACAACTCAAAATCACACGGTGGCATGATTGTTTGGTCGGATGATTGGACAAATGGACACCTTACCATTATATCTCTAAGGAAAACATGCAACATATAGTCTGTTCACGGTAGGAATTGACTTCTGAAAGGCCTTTTTCCCTACCATAAATCTATTAAATAGTAGGATATTGGTAGGAAAAAAGACCTTTCAGAGAGTAATTCCTACCGTGAATGAAATATAATAATAACACACCTAACCATACCAAGGATCCACTTAATCCTTACATTATATAAAAATATATAGAACCTTTTTTTAGTACATTAATTAAATTTAAATTATGTTAATACAATATTTTTTTTTTGTTATTTCCTTATTTTCCCAATTACTAAAGTCTACATAATTATTGTTACAAATTACTTAAAATTGTGATTTAAAGTCAAGGCCTTCATAATTGTATTTGAGATACTTTTTGAAATCTTTTTGAATCTCTAATTGTTTAAATACCATATGATTCAATGGATTCAGAGAATCAAGTAACCCATCTATAGCTTATAGACTTCCTTAATTGTTTCTGTGTAAGCTAAATGGTAACACTTGTCAGACAGTTTTTGAAACCAACAAATGTTTATTTTAACTGTTAAAAATAAATTACACTTCAATGTTTTCAGGAGGTCCATGATGCAGAGAACAGCCTGAGGAAAAGGTTACAAAACATGCTGGGCCTTGAGGTACCTTTACTTCAACAAGAGAACCAGAAGGCCTGTTTAGAGAGCATGGAGTTGGCGAGTCAGGATGGGGAGTTTGACGGTCAAGATGGGGAATTGGGGACTATGGAGAGCCAAGAGGTTGAGTTGGAGAGCCAGGAGTTGGTGTTAGAGCCTCAGGTACATTAATGACTCCTAAGGTTAACATTTAATTGTGTTATTACTATTTGAAACAAATACTTCCATTTTTTTTTACATAAATTGTACACTAAAACACAGACACATAATAAAAAAAAATGTATATTATATGAATGGTGCTGAACTACCAAGAGATCAGTCGGTTGGTTAGTTTTATTGTATTTTCAGTCACAGTTACATACCTAAGCTTTATGTCTGTACACACATCTTGTTAAAACCATTAACAAGACACAATGACCATCCTTCATGACACATTTATCAAGGCAAAGTTTTTGATTAGTTCATTAATAAAACTAACTATGGCCACGAGCAAAGAACTATACTGAATAGCTCAGTGGTAAGAGGATTGGCATGCCAAGCTAAGGGTTAAAATCCTATATCCAAGTATAATTTTTTATATATATAAATATATATATATATATATAATATATATATATAAAAAAAATGTAAAATGATTCAAAAATGAGGTGGCCCAATGGCTAGATAATTTTATAATAAAGGAAATTGATAAAACTAAAGAAAGAGGAAAAATAAACTACTAAGAATAAGAATAAATTTGATGAAGAAAGCCCACCTAGGGAAAGAGGAAAGATGTGGGAAGAATCCAATGCACAAAGGTGACATCTTCTTCCTTTCTTCTGTCTTCTATAGTAGAAGTAGTCACACACACATTTTAAACACAAATATAATAATATTTCGGCATTGTTGCCTTTATCAAACACAAAGAAGAAGAGTACAAATAACACAAACAATGGATTACTCCATTTTGAATTTTGAATTAAACTGTTAGAAACAAATTGTGCCAACTGTTTTTGGGAGTAGAGATAAATTCCTTGGTTGTGGTTAATATTTATAGAAAACTGATGATGATGATATTATATATATATATATATAAATATACATATTAGGATTTTTGAATGAAACATCCATATATATCCATACACATATATTGTGTATAGACACAAACCTTGTACAACTTGTCAGGACAAAAAGTCAATCACAAGTAGTTATAAAGCTGTGCTTTCTATAGCTGCAAGTAGGTGACAGACAATCTTGCATATGTGCTAAACTTTGATATTAAACATGAGTTGAATCCTAGTTTAGAGTTGTTTTTTTTTCAAATCCTCAAATGCTTAATTTTTCTTAAACAAAATTATAGTTAAAAATCAGCTAACAGAAATTGATGATTTGATTACTGTAGGAAATTAACTTTAGCTACAAAACAGATTTCTTGACCATTTTAGCAACACTGAATAATTTCCTTGTTTACTGTCTTATCTATTATGTTTTAAGGAACAAAACGATATTCTTTTAAATTAATTTATTATTTTTATGTGATTTTTTTATTTATATTATCATACTTTAATTTTAGTGAAAGGAAATTAAAATCAGTTTTTTCCAATTACACACTTCTATATAATTTTATTTACCATTGGTCCACCACATTTTTAAACACTTCTATATAATTAGTTGTAGAAATAACATGAAATTGTGATTTTAAGTCAAGGCATTTGGATTTGGGATATTTTGTCGCGATTTTTTTGAAACTCATTATGTAGTATTTGAGAGATCTAAACCTTAGAAATTTCAAATCCAAATCCAAATCTTAGTGAGATTTGGATTCGATTTAAGATTTTGAATCTTAATATTGATAGATTTGGAGTCGATTAAACTTAATGAATCCAAATAAATATTAGATTTGGAATCTCTTATATAAATTTTTCGTGTTGCAGCTTAAGTCTTAGTTTTAACAAAGAGAGGTTGATTAAACTTAACTTTTCTACAGGGTCTTTGAGCTTTTTTTTTTTTCTGAGTCAAGATGAAGCAAGCTTCTCAGAAATTTTCCAAACATCGAGTAGAATCAAGTTTTGAGTTCCATAGATGTTAATAATTTTTATCTACATTTTGAAAATATAAATTGAATTTGATTAAAAACAATATAGCAAAAATATATAATAAAAAGAAAACCTTTGAAATGACAATACCATTGATATTTTTCTGATGAAAATAACATTGTTTAAAAAAATGTATATAATTTTTTTTAAACTTAAAAAAACTCTTATCCAAGATATTAAAAGATAAACTCTAAACAAAACTGGTGATAAGTAGGAACTGAAGTATCAATTATAAATCATTTTAATATTTCTTGATTTAAGTTTTAAATTAATATTGTTGTAAATAGGGTTGTTTGAGAAGATTTAGCTATATCTCACCCCTTCAATTACCTACCCTTTTGGGGTGTATTTGGTCACATGAGGCTTGCCTTGATACTTACCCTCAGCTAAAGAAGTTGAAACAATTATTTTTATTTGGTAGATACAAATATATACTAAATAGAGCACCGGAATAGCCATAGGCAACAAGATAGAAATTGTCGACTACAAATCTGCTGGGGCTCTCTCTAACTGCTATTAGAAATACAGCTTAAAATTTGAATACTCACAAATCCCAATATTTTTCAATGTTTCATAACTTTGACCACAATATTTTCAATTTTAAATGGTAAATAGTATCTTAATACGGTGAGGGTATAGAAGTATTAATACCATACCAATAATTATCACTATAATATAATTATATAATTTAGTAAGCTTGTTAAAGACAACACATCTGAGCCCAGAAAAGAATTACCAATGCCATTCCTAATATATTTTATAAATTTTTTATTCTTTGACGAAAATGCAGCTTCACAAACATAAGTGTGTACAAATAAGTGCAACATTTCAAGGGAGATATTTTAAAGCTTTGGGAACTGACCTTGAAATAATATAAGATTGAATAAGTAAAAATAAATAAAAAACTACCCTGAACAATGTCCATATTTTTTAACTCTGGCTTAGTTTCAGCATTGTCTCTTATTTAGTCTTGAAAAAGTTTGATCATTTTTCATTAGCATTGTTTTAGATAATAACATCTTAAATATGTATAGTTAAAAATGGGGGGGGGGGGATGGTCAGCACATCTACCTTAGTAATGCTAGAGTACAAGTGGTTAAAATAAAAAGCTAATAGACACAACATTTAAAAAAACCACAAGCTTTCACTGCCACTGTTAGGGTAATCAGGTGGTGCCTATGGCTAATTCTACTATGTAAGGTTAAGTTGAGGTATTTGAATCAATGTTTAAACATGACTACAAAATGTTCACTCTCCTATGTATAAAAATATTTCTTAAAGAATCATTGACATTTAATTGTTATTTTGGAGAGTAGGAAAACACACCCTGTGTACACCTGATGATATTTATAGTTTTGGAGAAGGCATATAAAAGTCGGGAAAGCAGTGGGGTAGGTTGAAGTGGAAAGAGGAGTTGTAATGAGAGTAAATAATATATATGAGGATAAAATTAATCCTGTTAAGACGAAAAAAGGGTGGACACAGTTGCTTAAAATAAAAAATGGAGTGAAGCAAGGGAATTTCTTTTCAACATTACTCTCTGTAATGGTAATGGTCAAAGTAGCAGGGAAGTTCGGGGAGGAAAGAATGAAGCCATTATGTTTGCTGATGACTTGATGGTATGGGGGGGAGAAGGAAGAGGAAGTACAGGAACAGGCACAAGAATGGAATGAGGAAATGAAGAGTGTGGAATTAAATTTAGCATGGCAAAGTGTGAAGTGATGGTAATGACAAGGAAGAGGGTAAGGTCTAGTAAAGCTATAAGGTTGGATAGAGTAGAGCTGAGAGTACAAAACGTAAAATATCTTGGAAGCATGACTGAAGAGAAATGTGGAAGTAGAGAGGATTTAATGAGAAGCTAGCAGGGAGAGGTTTTCTAAAGGTGTGCAAGAGATCTATGGGGAAGGGAAGTTCCTTGAAGTATATGGAAGCGTTGTACAGGGTGTACTCACTGTCACATATGCAGCAAAAACATGGACAACAAATGTAAGAGAGACTAGGAAAGTGGAGACCATGGGAATGAAGTTTGTGAGGAGCGTGTTAGCTGTCATTAAGAGAAACACGCTTAGGAATGAAGTTATTCAAGAAAGAGTGGGGGGTACAGAAGCAAGACTGAGATGGTATGGTCATGTGATGAGGACGGAAAAGGAGAGGATGCCAAACAGAATAATGGAGATGAAGAATGTAGGATAAAGACCATAAGGGAGATAAAGAAAGAAATATGAAGATAAAGTGTGAAAGTGAGAGGAGAAGTGGTGTGAAAGTGATTAAAGTAGCAATAATGGTGGATGTATAGAGGAAAATTGAGGTAAAACTGAGCCAGTCACAGGCTGGAAACAGTTGATGATTATGATGAGTACACCTAACTGGTATTGGAACCCTGATTGCCTCGTCATTGGCAGTCCACTCTTTTACGGGGGTGACTGCTTTGACCCTTCAACCATCAACATGATTATTATTTATTATGTAAAAACAAAAAACAAAAAATATGACATCATTTTTAGCATTACTGGTAGTTTTTACTGGATAGTAATAACAATTCTCTGGTAGTATTTCATTAGCTTTGTGATATTATTTATATTGGCTCACTACCAATGTTGTACTTTTATAGTAGTAATCTTTTGTTTACTGTTAACTGTGCACTGTTAGCAGTGCTCTAGGGTTAATCAAGTGTGTTGTTGATTAACTAAATCTTTGATTCCAGGTTGTGGAGCTGTCTGATTCCGATGAACCAGCTGGGACACAATATATTGCGGAGGAATGTCTTGAGCTAGCTCCTGATCAAAACATTGAATCTGAGGAACCAGCCATAGACAGTGAAATAGTGGAAATACCTGTAGTCAAGATTCCCATAGAAGTGATAGACATACTCAGCTCACCAGAGTCGTGCTCTGACATTGAACTAGATCAAACTTCATTTGAGGAGATTCCTTGCAATGATGGAGAAACTACAGCAGAAAATGTTGTGGATCATGAAGACATCAGTCACAAAGATACTGGTGGAAACATCTTGGATAAACCATTAACAGGTACCTGCGAAAAAACAAAAACCACTGTGATTAATACAGCTGAGGAAGATGAAGTGTTGCAACTCCGTCTGATTGCCCTGCGCTCTGCTGTCATGAAAAAACACTTGGAGCGTAAAAAACGAGGTATACGCATTAGGACAAAAAGGCAGCAGGCCAGAGAAACTCTGATATACCCCCGGACATTCCACTGCCACCGACCAACCCGGAGCAAGGTGATATGTTACCAAGTAATGGACCACATCAATCTGATTCCAGCGTCAACACTGAGCCGGACGAAATAACCACTATTGTTGATATGGAATTGGCAGATACAGATGATGAAAAGGACATGTCTAAACCAACCACAGATCAGGAAGCAATACATTGGAACTCAAACAGAGGGGAACCGACTATGTACTCTAATGAACCTATATGGGAACCGGACTGTCCAAGGTATAATGCTGGTCCACCCTTCAACAATGATGGAATGCTTGGTCCTCACGACTATGAGAACACGTTCTATAGAACTGGAATGCACCCACATGAGTATTATCAAGACCCAGGTTCTCCACATATCCCTGCCCAGTTCTATCCAGATTCATCTGATGTGTATTCTAAATGTCCCCGATACTACTGGTGAACCTGGTGAGTTGGTGGGCCTGTCCACCAATGAAGAGCACTTGCATAAAATGCCTGCCATACACATTGCTACAAGTACTGCAGAAAATAGTGCAATTACCAAGAAGAGTGTAGTAGATTATGTGAAGGAATGCTTGAAAGATATTTTAGAAACAACAAAGAAACACAAATCTAATGCAATAAAGGTTAGTACTCCATCTCATGATGGGCATGTCTTAACAACAAATGAAAATGGTGCTTCACCAATAAATGCAGGAGAATTTATAGGACCTTCTTCACCGGTAAATGTAGGCTCATTTTCACCAATAAATGTAGGTGCTTCTTCACAAGTGAAGAAAGATGATGATTCACTGTCAAAAAAAATGAGTAGCTATATTGATAGAACATCATTGGTGCTAAGCGGATCACCTGAACATGTGAAACCAATTTCTTCCAAATATCCATTCAACTATGTACAGCCTTCATCACCAAAACAACCCAACAATACTCCGAGTTCCATCTTGTCGGAAATTCAAAAACAGCAGGTTAGTTCATCTTCTACATACATTTTATCTTTATTTGGAAGAAAATAATAATACTAGTAACTATCTCAATTAATTATTTTAGAGGTGACCTGGCGGTCTAGGGGTAAGGTGTCGGACTTCTGTGGTGGGGTCCGGGGTTCAATCCTCGGTCCCGGCACAAATTTATCTGATAACCAAACTCTTCCTTCACCTCTGACAAGACACCTTGTGAATGTGGGGAATGCCAGGCCTCCACCGTGGTTCGGATTCCACGTTAAACTGTAGGTCCCCATTTCATCTCACAATCACCCTACCATTACACACTAGCGTAAGTGCGTATAACCCGAACGGGTAGTAAGACGCGGTGCTAATAATAATAATTATTATTATTTTAGAAAATAAATATTTGGATAAATTTATATAATAATTTATCAAATTTGGACTAGGACTTGGCGTGCTAGGTGTAAGTAAGGTGTCAAACCTTTGTGTTAGGGGTCTGGGGTTCAAATTCTAGTCTCAGCACATGTTTATCTGTTTACCGAACCCTTCTTTCCCCTCTGGCATAATGTGTGCCTTTACGCTTTGTGAACGTGGGGAATGTCAGGCCCCCACTGTGGTTCCGAACCCACATTAAACTGTAGCCGATACCATGTGGGGATAAGGTGTCCCCACCTCAGAAATAAATTCCTGCATATACCAGGAGAGCTGAGGTAAGATAAGGCTGAATGACCAGATCTAGAGCATTAGCCCCACCCATTTATCATATTAGCAGAAAATATTTTTTTAAGTTTTTTTATTAATTTTTATTGCCATTAGAATTACTTATTAGGGACACTACAAAGTATTCCAATGATTTCTATTTTAATGAGCTAAATTTAATTTACTTGTTAGCTCAATTTATATTGTAAGTTATATCATTAATTCTAGGATGATGATGATGATGATGATGATGAGTTATTACTGCGGGAACGTTTACTGATGGCTCTTAAGTGCAAGAATGCCAAATCTTTGGTCGATCCTCTAAAAACTGCACCCAGGGTTAATTCAATGCTCGCTGACACAACTTCAATGAACTCTGACATTAGCTCAACAAATACTGACACTTCAATAAACTCTGCCGACACTAAACTGGCTTCTACTGTTATAAACCACACTCAAACAGAGTCTCTACAGAGTGCATATTCCCCGACTCAAACTGTTGAAAGTCTTCAAAGGAACTTCACCTACAAAAGGAAGCTTCCACCCAAATGCCAGCAGCCAACTTCAGGTGTCTACTTGGCACGAAAGAGGGTCAATGCGGCAAGATTGACGACCAAGGGTGAGTTCCAATAATATAGCTTTATGTGTATCAACTAAAGTGCATTAATAATTTAGTCATTAGTCATTACTTAAAATTTTGATAGAATTGTAGAAAAATGAAACACAAAGAAATAATTAAAGACACATACACATGATATTTTGTTAAGGACGTAATCCACACTCTTTGCCATTTATTCTACTATTTCCTGTATAAATGTTTTAAACTGAAAATAAATTATATATATTGTTTGGACGAAAAACGAAAGTGAAAACTTTATAAAGGTGGCCTGAATTTAAAATGCTGAGCCAACTCGCAGTGTGTCGGTGTTCAGGTGATCACACCAATACTCAACGCCAATAGGGTTTCATTAGCTGAAGTATAAAGAATATATAAGATCTATTTGAAACAAATATTTTGTTTGGATTTTTTTAATAAGGTTTACAAAATAATTTGTTTTGTGTCGTATAGTGATCCCTTCTGATAAGTTAAACATAGAAATATAATTATGGCTGTGTGGGATCCGAGCTTCAGCAAAAAAAAGTGGTTGTTCCCAAAATTCGGGCGAGAAAAAAATATTTTCCAGGATTTTTCGGGAAAAATATTTAAAATAATTACAATTAATTAAAGGACCAGATATCAAAGTCACATTTTTATTTAATTTATTAAATCTAAATTAACCTTATCTTCCATTAAGAAGATGGCCACTTGAAACTTTAGTAGTTTTTATTTTGTAACTCCTTACAAAACAACTGAGGGCCATTAAATAGCATAACCATGCTATACCTTGGATATATCTAATTCAGAAAAACACATTTTTAGCGTAAACTAATTATTAAATTGGCTTTTAAATATTGTAACGTTACACTTCTCGCTGGTGAAGCCACTTTGTAACGTTACCTTATTGTGCTCCACTTTATAATGTTGTTTTTGTGAAGGTAGTGTAGGTAGGGGACTCTTATTGTGCTCTGGCTTATTAATGTCAGTAAGGGCTCGGTTCTTACTGTCTATTTATATACATATGAACTTGCTTTTTATCAATTTAATATTCTTTGTTTATTATATTTATAAACTTAACCCTATATGGTAGCTCAATGACTGTTTCTTTATACTCAAACCGTTTTATTTTTGAAAATTAATTTAACGCGGACTGTTCTCGTATAATGCTGTGGGATGACTGTGAAGAGAAGCCTCCGTTTTACATATATCTTTCGAAGGAAATTGTTCCAGAACCATCCTTGGTTTTTTAAGTTACACTATGATCTATCCTTCGAGAACCGAAAGAATGAGATGGAGCAAAAAAAGAGAGACAGTACATGTCTTTCAGCCATGTTTCACAAGTGTTTGCAATGGGGGTAGAGTAACGGCAAACCATGAAATTTAGTTGTCAACAATAAAAAAAAAATATCTTTAGTCGCCCAACTGTGAGAAGATTTCCTAACACATATGGATGCTTTGAGTTTAATATTTTTAAAATATTCATTGATTAAAAAATATATGAAGGGTGGAAAATTTTGATTAGAATGATTACCAAATGAAATTCTATTTTATTACAATATCAAATTATGCACGGAATACAACACACTTATTTGCATAAAGATACATTTATTATGTATACATATTATTATTAATTTTAATGGCATCCATTTGTTTTTATGTCATAGTTAATAATAGTTGGATAAGCTACTATTTTTTGAAGTCCATCGATGCTTTTTGTGAGAAGTTTAGTAACTAAAACATCAAAGATAATTAGCCAGACACACTGAGTTCAAAAATGTTTGTTATTCTTATGAACAAGATTGTGACTCAATTGTATTTTATTCAGATTAGTTTGAATATTTTGATATTTTACTTTTATATTTATTAAAATTCACACCATGAAATTCATATTTAAGAACTATTTTAGTCAATCTTAAAATATATTTTTAGAGTTTATTGATATTTAGATTAAAAATGCTTGACCAGAAATACACAGTTATAATAATTGCATTGGACTTAATTTTTTATTTGGAAAACCTACAATTTAAACATAAATTATTATTCAAATATTGAGGTGTTTAATTTGTTTCTTTTAATGGTTTTTTTGACTGAATTACAGAAGACAAATTTATTGTGCATACCAATTACTGCAGCTGAATCAGAGGCTTTGTCCCTTTTCCTGATTCTTCAACCTATTTTTGACATCAACCACTACATTTAACTATATTTAAACTATCAATTTTTTTTTATTGGAATGGTGGAAAAGCTAAGCTTATACTAAAATTACAAATTTGAAAAACATAATCCTAAAGTGGAAAATTATTTTTAAACTTTTTCCGTATTGTTCCTGCGGGAAATCATTATTTTCAGCCCGAAAATTTGACAAAGTCAAAATGTCATTCCCGCACAGGACTAAATATAATACATTTAATTTATAGCTCTTTACATTATTGTATATCATATTGCCACACTGGCGTAAATAAACATATTTTAATTGTATTACATTATTAGTTTGTTTAATGAATAGTGTAAATACAAATTATTAAGTACTCCATAAGGAAGTACTATTTTAATTTTTTTATAATTTTTTAAAATGAAATATACCGTATATAAAAAATAAATCAATCAAATAAAACATAATTCTACAATGTAAAATTTTAATCAATGTTGTTTAATTCTACTGTTCCTATAAAACTCAGGCTTTAGATTCATTGTTTTAAGTTGCGACAGGTAGGCCTAGTAGGGTGTGTTTAGCTCTCACCTGAGATAACTATGCTATTCTGACTATGCAACCCAAAATAAAGCCTGATTTTGATTGTAAGAACAGTTTATAAAATTTAAACATATTTCTTTGCCACCAACATTGATAACATTTTACAATATTATATGTGTTTTTATAGCTATTGATAACTAACAAAAGTGACAGCTTCAAACATGACTTGATGTATGAATATATATTAAAATTGTTTTACTAACTAGCAGATACTGTTCTTCATATCAAAATCAGGTTATTGATATAAAAATGTAGAAAAAGAGTTTATCAACATTTATTTATATTTGTGTACCAACTGTATACCAACACATGAAATACAAACATTTGAGTATACTGATAAAAAAAATAGAAACTGGTGCCTTTTAGTTAAAATCTCATTGCACTGTAATTAAAGTACAATTTCCCTGATGAAATGTAATTTCTGAATGATTCTTAAAATGTAAAACATACTATTTTTTATAAGGCTCACATTGGTTCCTTAATATATAAGGTATATCCTATAGTGGAGAAAATAAACAAAATAGTGACATGTCATCATTACATATTCTACAGGGTGATTCTAAACTCTCTGCCCAAACTTAAACCACAGCATCTGTGGGCAGAAAGAATCAGAAAACCTGCTAAAAAATTGTCTTGAAGTCATCCTGTATTACTGAATGTGAGTTGAAGTTAGGTGCAACAACGCCAGTAC
>JBCFYV010000001.1:59375307-59385710 GCA_039000515.1 Timema cristinae
ACAATTAGATTCACAAAGATTTCAAACAGTATCTCAAATACAATTATGAAGGCCTTGACTTTAAATCACAATTTTAAGTAATTTGTAACAATAATTATGTAGACTTTAGTAATTGGGAAAATAAGGAAATAACAAAAAAAAAATATTGTATTAACATAATTTAAATTTAATTAATGTACTAAAAAAAGGTTCTATATATTTTTATATAATGTAAGGATTAAGTGGATCCTTGGTATGGTTAGGTGTGTTATTATTATATTTCATTCACGGTAGGAATTACTCTCTGAAAGGTCTTTTTTCCTACCAATATCCTACTATTTAATAGATTTATGGTAGGGAAAAAGGCCTTTCAGAAGTCAATTCCTACCGTGAACAGACTATATGTTGCATGTTTTCCTTAGAGATATAATGGTAAGGTGTCCATTTGTCCAATCATCCGACCAAACAATCATGCCACCGTGTGATTTTGAGTTGTGGATCCTCTGCTCCTATTATTATGAGCCTGGCCACACCTAAGTGATCAAACCTAATTAAAAAATGAACTCTTGATTGCTGAAAATAGTGGACTCCTCCGATCCATGAAAAGTTGATGTTAAGGAACAAGGATATGAAAGTGTCCTTGTCGAACTATAAACAACACATTTTTAGTTTGTATTTTAGCATCGTCTCTTACTAACCATTTGGGTTATACGCGTATGTATTAGTTATGGTAATGTGTTATGGATGAAGAAGATTTAATTTAGAGGAAGAGTGCCAACATTTGCATGGAGGGGGAGAGGAAAACCACCCTCAGTACCCTAACTGGGATTTGAACTCAGATCACCCAGTCATCAGTAATCCAATCTATTATGACTATTATCTTGTGAATGTGGGGAATGCCAGGTCTCCACCGTGGTTCGGATTCCACGTTAAACTGTAGGACCTTCATTTCATCTCACAATCACCCTACCATTACACATTAGCGTAAGTGCGTATAACCCGAACGGGTAGTAAGACGCGGTGCTAACAATAATATTATGACTATTTAGACCATTCAACCACCAAAGTGAGTAAAGATAAATAAGACATATATACATACTATTAAGTGTAATTAATAGGTAGTGTGATAAGCAGGGGCTGATTTTGATTAAGTTAAGAGTCATCTTTGTTTTTTTTCATCACATGATCATAAGTAAGTTACATTTAAATTTATTTTATGATCCCATGATTGTAGAAATGTATATCTTTCAGATGATTATTTGAAATTTTTGGAATTTTAGACCATATTTTCTTGGTTTGTGACACTTTTTAGGCATTTATGTTGAATAAGTATATTTATAAATATTATAAATATTTTATAGATGCATGAACACACTATATAAATTTCTTCAACACATACTTGTCATTGTTGTAATGAGAAGATATCGTAGGCAATGAACTTGGTATCTTTGCTTGTTTGTTTGTAAAATACACATTCCTGGTGAGACTGCAACTAGGCTGGAGGGAGTTGTGTTGGGAAGGGGTAGCTATTACTTCTCTCTTTCCATTTGTAAAGTATGTGTATGATTTAGTAGTGTGCATTTATTACTAGTTTTTGATCATATATTTGTAAATTTGGAGTAATATTTTAGAACTTTTAGGTAGTTTTTATAAGTCATTTTTTTTAAATCCATTTTGAGTCATCAAAGTTCAAGGCCTGGTAATAAGTATAAAAATGTAATGAAAAAGAGGCAAGCACAAAGAACTTCTTTACATGTACTCAAGTGATGTGAAAACTTTGAGCGAATATTTTTTTATCCTGTTTTACTTTGTAATATTAATATTTCTACCAGTTATTATACAGTCACAATACAAATATAGTACACAAGACTGATTCTTACTCACCTTATTGTACACAGCATGTTTCTTAACCAATGTCTTGTGTTGCCTCTTTTCCTCCTTTTTAGACATTTTTTCCTTTTTCAAATCTCCGACATGTTTCTTGCCAGTGCTGAGCTTGTGCCGTCGTTTAGTGCTAAGCTCATGCCTCTTGTCAGTACCAGTACTAGTAGAGCTGGAGTGGTGCTTGTCAACACTGTGTCGCTGACAGTGTGACACCACATCTCGCTTACGCTTCCTGCTGCAGTGCTTTGGAGCATCAACAATTCTCTTGAAACTGTTGCGATTTTCTTTACCCTGCAAGTCTGCAACAATAAAACCATGGACAACTTAAAGCTGTCTCATGTAGAACGTTTTTATTTTTATGACATAGGAACTACAACTCACATTTTATTTGCATACAAATTCAGTCAATTTTAATACCTGAAAACTATAAAAGTTACTATACCTACTTTCGAATATTCATACATCAGCTCATGTTATATACGGGTGTCACGTTTAATATATTATTAATTTAGGCCTACCTATAATATTAGGTTAATGTAGTAAATGTTATCAATGTTTGCAACCAAATTATGTTTGTATTTTTTAAAGGTCCTTCCTATGAACATTGGACTGTAGTCATTCAGCATATGCATAGCTGTCAACACAATTGGGGGAGGGGGGATTATTAATAGCTATATTCGCAAAGGCTAAATTTAATAAAAAGTTATTTATTTGATATGTATCACAACTAATATGGGATACTGAGAATCACTTCAGAGAATGTGTTGAAAGTTAAGGAAGAGGTCTGCATTGATTTCATTGATTGGAAAAAGGTGTTCTAAAATAAACAGCTTGTATGTCGAGTGACTAGTCAGAAAAGCCCTGAAGGGACGTGGCAATTTCAGCATATGACACATCATCAACACAATAATATAGGCAGATTATTTAGCATTGCTGGCCAGATATAAACAAGAGTTGCAGGAAATTAAGGACCGGCTGGTGGAGCGAGAAAGAAGATATGACATGGAGATCGGCATTGAGGAGACCAGAAAAAAAAAAGAAGAAATGCTGAAAATCAAAATTGCAAACCAGGAGTTGAAAAACACAGGGCAGTTATGAAACCCTTTTAATTTTTGAATTGTTTGTAAATGAAATCCTTTGTTCCTTTTGTTAATTGAACCACGTTGTTGAGCTAATGGAAACACATTGTCTGTTGCTCTGGTCCGTGATCGAGGTTTTAATGTTGAGAAGAAAAAAACTTGAAATAAGTATGACCCATTTATTGAATGACACAGTAATGAATTAGTTAATCGTAACCAAACTGGAGTCCAGGTTTAAACATATCTTTAACTTTAAAGACTGTTCCATAATCTGTTAGTCCAATGAACATGTGTAATGGAAGTGTGTGGCCTAGAACTCTGGTCCTGTTCATGTGAAAGCAGGAGAGCAAAACCTGCCCTCTAGTTACACACAGCAAGCTCAAAGGCTAGGAGCGTGCAGAGACAGAGTATGTACTGTATGGTGCAGAAACTTGGACTCTCAGGATGATGGAAAATAAATACTTGGGGAGCTTTAACTGTAGTGCTGGAGAAGACTTGAGAAGATCAGGTTACAAATTTAGTCCTAAGAAGAGTGGGTGAGAAGAGAACCATTTTGTATCTTACTCTTTGGTACAAAGCAAACTGGGTCGGAAACATCCTTAAATAAAAGGAACCGTCTTCTGCACAATGTCAAAGAAGGAAAGGTTGGGGGAATAGAAGCTTAGGAAGAAGGTGGATTCAAATATTAGATGACGCGAAGAAAATTCTGAGAGCTCAAGGAGGAGGCAAAGGCATTGGCAGGGTTACTGATTTTCACAAATTAGATCAGCCTCAAATCTTCTGGTAGTGACGAGTAGCGAAGTCTGTCTGGCAAAGATTAAACTAAAAATAGTTTCTGTATTACTTTCAGTATGTGGCGATCTGGACGGCAATTAATGGAACTAAATTTTTAATAATCTTTTCTTAATAATTGAATCTCTATGTACGTATTTTATTAATGTAATTAATTTAACTGTAATGGGGGGTTTTGTCCCTTTGGATACTTTTGTTTATATTTAGTTTCAATGTATTTTGTAAAGGTTAGCGGTAATAACTACAATGCCATTGGTCTTAGTTTGTTTTTCCTGCCTTGCGTTGTCTCTGATTGACCTCTCCTGACAGACGTAGATGCGACACCATTGTCTCCCATTGTCTCGTTCACTCTCTTTCTGAATCTGATTGATGTGAGATGCATATTTTGTTTCCTTTGTTGGGTTTGAATATAAATTTAGCATGTAGTCGTTTTATTTTTTTATTTTTTATATTATTGAGTAAAAGTACATGTAGTTTTAATGCCCTAATTTTGCCTTTTAGGTTTATTATTTTGTATTTCTTTTGTTATCTTTATGTAACGCTAAACATTATCTACTATGGGACCTGGTTTTCGTTTTCTACAATGTAAATGCAGTAATCCATATACCATGTGATCATAATTATAACGGGCACTAGGCATTATGGCTGTACGCTATTTCTATCATTATTAATTTTGTTTCTCCCTTGTCTTTAAATAAAGAACTTTTTGAAACGTGTAACATTTTATACAAATCGTTAAAGTTATGATGAATGTGGACCCTTTTTTTCTTTTTATTAAATTAACAGCAAAGTGTTGTTTGTTTGCTAATAAATTCTAAGTCTTTCATATTTGTAACCTTGTGATGATTTAAAGGATCCCTTTGAGTAACAACGTATTGGTGCAAGTCTCCAAATCTTCTCTTTTTTGTAATTTGTGCTCTATCTTTCAGTTCAGGCAAAGTCTCCCAGTTTGGTTTGAGCTAAAAAAATATCTATGGTATAGGTAAATTTTATTTCTTTTAAATTAATTATCTAAATTTGTAGTTTTTTTCCTGTGAAAAGGGAAGTTTGGTTAGGGGTGCACAAGACAACAAAATTGTCCACTAAGGACCATAAATTGCTACTGGATTCATTTCCAATTTTTTTATCATTGAAACCAGAAGTTACCCTTTAGACCATCTTATAACTGCTAGATAATATTTGCAATGGAGAGGAACTCAGTACACAGTCTAAGTTCATTGACAAAATGAATGGACCTGTAATAAGACAGAAATGATGATGATGATGATGTTGTCAGAACTTTTAGTCACAAAGAAAGTTAATCTAGGATTGATTGTTTCTAAGAAAGAGCAACGCCACACATACAATTAATGTTAGTCGATTGGTAGTAGTAACATCAGTTAATGTTTTATGGCTTGTGCTGTGCATAGAAAGTTGCAGTCACACGTCTTAGTGTGTTAGTGGCCGCACATGAACATTTATGTTTATACCTTAGTTTTTATTACCATTTTATCTATAGAGGCAAACTCACACATTAAACTACTTTAAAGCCACACAGCTGACTCCCTCACTGACAATGTTTACTCACTTCCAGATGATCTAGAAACTTGAAATTTGGCAAACTTATAGCTTCTAGCCTGTAACCAATGGGAAAATTCCAAAAAAATAAAAAATTTAATTTTTAACCCCCCAAAAATTCTAAATGGCAGGGCAGCTTTAAAGTCAGTGCGGACCTTTCTTTGGAGGTCTCTTGTGGCTAAACGGTAAGACATATCAAAAAATGGCTCTGGAATTACATTAGATTACATCCATTTGCAAAAAAAAAAACTTGGGGGTTTGGTAAAGCAAGTTATAAATAAAGGTAGTTGCTGCGCATGAATTTGTATAATCCTATTATGGTTTTTATATTGTTGTATTTATCATGGCATCTTCGCGGAAAAGATGAAAGCCCACAGAAAGAGGCGAATGAAATAGTTTCAAATTGGAAATCTGCAAGTGATATCGACAGTTGCTAGATGAACTCAGTCCTACTTCTAAAGGTGGCAGAGGCTCAGTAAATTTCACATAAAACCCACTTCGACTAGCTGCAAGACACTTTCCATCTCCAATGCCGGGAACTGCAGAGGCAGTGTTATGTCTACAACACAGCCAAAACAGAGACACTATGTGGAATGTGATGTAGGACTTTGCATCCATCCATGCTTCACCACATTTCACACAAAAACAAATTTTTAATCTCTCTGAATTGTATTTGCAACGGTAATTTTTACTCTAGGTATTATTTTTAAATTTTTTATAAAAACTATTGAAACTGCAAAAATATGTAATTTTGAAATTTGTATGCAAAAATAAAATTATATTTTATTTTCACTAAAGACCTCACTCCACGAGGATTATGTACTATATTAAAACTATACTCACTAAGGGGTTAGTAAAAACAATTTCTCCCATGAAGCTTCCTGTGAAACAAGTTCAAACTTTAAAACTATGAATATGCATCATTAAAGAGGTGGAGGAAAATACATCAGCAAAGAGGATTGACGTAGCCAAGCGACTAGGCTTGCCAACATCAACCTTAAATAGACTATAGTATTGCGAAGAAAAATGAGATCATAGAGCAGGATGATAAGTGTGGTACATCAGCAAAGAAGAGGAAGACAGGCATGGTGTCGACCTACAGTCTGGAAAATGTCCTCTTTACCTGGTACTAAAGCGTCGGGCATTCTGCTGGATAAATCTCTCAAAATAGCTGCAATAATAGGAGTTGAGAACTCTTAGCTTCAAATGGTTGAATCTCCCACTTCAAGCAACGCTATAGTCTGGTATTTAAGAAATTGTCCAGGGAGAGTGCTGCTGTTAATACCAACACCAACAAACCTCTGGTTTGAGGATTCCAAAGCTGCTGGAAGGGTACAAGCCATAGGACATCTTTAATGCAGATGAAACAAGCACCTATTTGCAATTGCTTGCCAGAATGAACGATGATGGCTCAGACAAACAAGTGCCCAGTTGTTATTGGAAAGACCATGAGACTACAGTGTTTCAAAGATGTAAAGAAGCTACCGGTGACTTACTATGCCAACTCAAAAGCGTGGATGAAGTCAGAGATTTTCAGAGACTTTCTGCGTGCTATTGATGCATCATTCAGTGCAATACAGAGGACAATACTTCCTTTTGATAACAATTGTGCTACACATCCTTTAACTGCACCAGTGTCCTCACTAAAAAGCATAAATAATAGCTTTGGCTATTTGATTCTTAAATATGCATTCCAGTACAGTTATAATAATTGTAAAAAGTGGCAGCAAAAAGCCAATCCCCGAGTCGAAGGTGGCTGCGTTATTTGATAGCTCGTGATCTTAATAAATTCACACATATGTAACAGACGATTCCTGCACGTCCATCATAAACTCTGCCTTAAAATAAGTGAAGAATGACCCTGGGCATGGGACAATTCCTGGATAACTAAGTGGTTAGAGCATTGGCGGACTAAGCCAAAGGTCCCGAGTTTAATTCCCGTGTTCAAGTGTAATTTTCCAATTTTCAGCATATGATATCTAGATAGAGTTATCTTCATTAAAAAGCATAAATAATAGCTTTGGTTATTTGATTCTTATTTATAAATTAGTTGTTATGAATACTTGTGATCATCTACATACAGTCAAATCACTTGAAGTTAAATTTACTATAAAGTAAAAATAATTGTGGTTGTTATAGACTGTTTATACACCTTTGTAATTATGGCATAAAATATGTTTGGGGTTTAGTGTAATGGGTCCAAATAGTTCTAGGACGTCTGAAAGATACCCGTCACTTAGGTTAGTGGGACTTTTTTTAAATTTCTTGAAGGTATTTTTTTTGTTCAGATTGTTTCTAGGCCTACGTGATTTGGTGTTTGGATTACTGTACCACTGAAATCAATCTTTTTGATCATTTAAGAAAGAAATGGCCTAAAATAGGAAAGATAAAACACCTTATACCTCCACTTTTTTCTAATATTTGCCTACTAGGCTAGTAAAATTATGACACTTTTTACCACCAAGAAATTAATATAATTAACCTTTCTCCCTCTAGTTTTTTTTATATAGGCCTATTTTTCACAAGTTTACATAATATTTGCGTTCCAACACGAAGTTTCAAATTATAGTTATAGGCCTACTTACCACTATCTTCAACATGCCTTGGTTTGGAACATGGTTGTAGATTAAGATAAGATGAAATCTTACGAGTGTCTTGGTGTTCCTTTCTTTCAAAATAATCCGATTCGGAACTCTTAGATAAAGGAAAATCATTTTCATCAGAACTCAAATCTTCTAAGCTATCGTCTTTGATTTCACCTTCTTCAAATTCATCTTCATCCATAACCTCGATTAGACTTAAAAGACAAATGTACTTTGTCAAACAAAAATTGTTTCTTTAGTAATTTTTTTAAATAAAATATAATAGTTATCCACCGTTGACTAAGTTCTCAAGTTG
This sequence comes from Timema cristinae, assembly GCA_039000515.1. NCBI lineage: Eukaryota > Metazoa > Arthropoda > Insecta > Phasmatodea > Timematidae > Timema > Timema cristinae. The sequence continues at coordinate 59,383,497 of JBCFYV010000001.1, forward strand.
GGCGCAATAGTTGTTTTTTTATCATACTAACACTAATGAACTGATACACTAAAGCCTATAATTTTTTTTTTTTTTTTTTAGAATTCTACTAGAACAATGACTGGAAAGTGTGAAGTTAAAGGATAAGATGTAATTAATAGCGACTAGCGTATACTACTAAATAATATGTCAGTGAAATGGCATGAAGCGCCAGTGTGGAAACAAACTGAAACTATTAGATTTGCTCATTGATCTCTTTAAAATATAGATGGACATATGTGGCTGAATTTATCGAGTTGTGATCTTGATACCATGTGTATGAGAGAGAAAGATTTTAAGTGTATCTCTACCTCTCTTATACCCATACAAGGCATAGTGGCATTTTGACATCATTTATTAAATTGATTGAATATATGAGATACATCAATGTGTGAATAGTTAAATAAAATAAATATGTTAGTTAAAGCATTTTAGAGCATAACAATGTTCAAAACTGATGAGTTTTTTCTTTAAATAAGTTGATGTAGTCTAATATATAAGATGATTTATGAAGGAACTCTCTTGGAAGGTTTTATCTCGTACCAGAATCCTACTCTACAATAGTGTTTGGGTAGTATAAAGGACCTTTAAAATGGAAATTTATAAATCCGTTCTAAATGGCTGCTTATCCTATCAAAATAGTATACATATGATAGTATTCTGGTACGAAATAAAGCCTTACAGATTGGGATGATTACTAAAATTAGGGTTTAGTAGATACCGTACTTCCTACAAGCCTATGAACTAACTTATGATTTAAACGTAAGAATTCTACACAAAATATGTCATTCAATCAAAGGTAATACAGTTTTTAGCTAACGTGTTTAATTATAGTTATCGAACTTTCAACATAACATGGTTTCTGAAATAAATATACAAGATATGAACCAACTTTTTTTAAATTGTGACATAATAATACATTTTACAAGCCTATACCTAACCTAAGTGAAAGGGTGAACGTATGGCAACCACACACAGTTTGTCATTCAAACAAATGCAATCAAGTTTTAAGATTCATTATTCATTATATTTAGCGAACTTTCAATATAATATGGTATCTTAAACAATATAAAAGCTAATAGCCAACTTTAAATATAAGTGTAGTCTTGGCAGATTGTAAACAACATTGATGATAACAACATATTTAAATTATATTAAAGATTTTATTCGTATTTGTACAGTATTGCCTGTAAAACTGAAGTGTATTCCCTTTAATGTAAATGTTTCTTCAGGTAAGTATAGTATAATAATTCACTATTTTCAAACAATAACACTTTTATTCACCAGAAACATGTTTCCGCATAAGAACATTAAAAGAATACGTTAAATCTGTAGCCTGATGATGTAGCAGATGATAAGTTTGAGCGTTACGCTTTGGTCCTTGGCAGTGTGTATGTTTATGTCGATCCAGTTGTATTATAGAGTTCAATGTATTTGATACAGTGTATCAGAAGAGTCCTAAAGTAGGCGTGGTTCACTATTAGTTTAACATATATTTAGGAAAGTAAAATAAAGTACAAATTATGATTTTTTAAATTGTCTTCATTAAGTCAATAATATAATCAAACATTATTTCCATAATATAATACCTACTTTTTGAATATATGAACTCCCCCCCCCTCTTCTGATTACTTGGGGTAATTTATTATATAATTTAAGCCCCTTTATCTTTATTCAGTAAAGCCCATATGTAGTGGAATTTATTCTGTGCTGATAAAAATTATCTAAACTTCCTGTATCCCCCAGATTTTATATTACTAAAAGTTAAATTGTATACGATTTTATGTATATATCTACAAGTTAATCTATACTATTTAACTTATCACGTAAACTTTGAAAATTTAGGTTAGGCTAGTAATAGTTGGAATAGTTATATTTTAGGCTTGTATATTTTATATTACTGTACCACCAATGAATAATAGACTATAGATATGATATTTTCTGTAAAATGAGGTTACAAGATATTAATGCAAAAAAGTGCTATGTCATGTGGCCTAGATTATATTTTTTTTAAAAGCAAACCTCTAATGATGTGAAATGACAGATATACCAACTTTTATCATTTAGTCCATACTAGACAAATATTTACAAATGAGCAATAAAAAAACTTTAAATAAGCATAATTTAAATAAAATAAAAGGTAGAGCCATATGGATAAAGACATTTGAATGGATGAGCTTGTGACGTCAATGAGTA
>JBCFYV010000001.1:59385810-59432344 GCA_039000515.1 Timema cristinae
AACCCTTCCTTCACCTCTGACAAGACATCTTGTGAATGTGGGGAATGCCAGGCCTCCACCGTGGTTCGGATTCCACGTTAAACTGTAGGTCCTTCATTTCATCTCACAATCACCCTACCATTACACATTAGCATAAGTGCGTATAACCCGAATGGGTAGTAAGACGCGGTGCTAATAATAATAATAATAATTAAATCATTATTATTGATAATATTGATTTTTACACTATTCTAATTTCAAACAGAATTTAGGCCTATCTATATAGAAAATTATACATTTAAACCTCCATCAGGTGCAATATGAATCGTAACACTATTGAGCGCAACTAATCTCTCAGATTAACAATACAATTATCTCCTGATTTTAATAAAATTTGGCTGAAAAAGTATTAAAACTGTTCACTTTATTTCAATTTTGTATTATAAACTTGAAAGCAAGAACAAAACATTCACATGAATAATAAAAAATACAAAACTGGCCACTGAAATTGTGCATTCACCCAAAAATAATAATTTGTAATTGTGAGCGATTAAACCATTAAATGTTTAACTAATCACTAATAGCATTGAACTAACACCATTAATATTAATCTCAAATTCAGTTTATACTTGTATTTATGAAATAATACATATTTTACAAAAGTTTTAAGGAATCAAATAAAAAAAAATTGAATTTTAAGTCCTGGTTATCTGCTTCAATGGGCACACTAACTAAATGTAAACTCTTGTGGATATATTTCCTCTAAATTATGCTTTCTTCATTCTTTATTATCATGCTAATAACTTAAAAATGTTAGGCTATACAATTTTAAAAAGACCCATTAAATGTCTTAAAAATTGTTTTATTTACAGGAACCATGCTGTTTTGCCGTATTGTCAATTACTTATGGCTTTGCGGTACTATGCTACAGGTGGCTCATTCACAACAATTGGAGATTTTGGAGGAGTCCATGAATCAACTGCTTGCCACATCGTACATGATGTGTCCAAAGCCATTGCAAGCCTTCGCCCTATTTATATTAAAATGCCACAAAGCCCTATTGAAATCTGCCAAGCACAAAATCAATTTTATAAACTGGCACGATTCCCAAGAGTAATTGGTGCTCTTGATTGCACACATGTTAAGATTATATCACCTGGCGGTCCACAAGCTGAACATTTTAGGAACAGGAAAGGTTTTTTTTCATTGAATGTACAAACTGTATCAGATGCAAACTTAAAGATTTTGGATATAGTTGCACGATGGCCAGGTGAAAACCATGATGTCAATGTTTTTAATAGCAGTGCTTTGCGTGCCAGATTAGAACTAGGCCACATGGGAAACTCTGTTCTGGTTGCTGATAGTGGATATGGATGTAGGAACTATTTACTAACACCGTTACCTAACACTCATACCCCTGCGGAGGAGCTCTACAATGAGTCACTCATTAGAACCAGGAATGTTGTTGAGCGCCAATATGGTGTTTGGAAAAGGCGGTTTCCAGTCTTAGCAACTGGTATGGCATGTAAATTGGAAAATGTACAAGCAATCATTGTTGCAACAGCAGTGTTGCACAATATAGCATGTACAATGAATGAAGAGGAACCTCCACCAGACCCTGAATTGCCAAATGATTTAAACTATGAAAATGACCAGGACCCTCAAGCTCCTGTTGCAAACATGCAAGAAGATGTCAGAAACATTTTAATACACCAGTACTTTTCACAGTTGGCTATGAATTAACATTCCATATTAGAGTCAAACTACAGGAAATATATATGTATTAGAAAAAGAAAGAAAAAATCAATAGCTACAATGTACTATGCCTTTCCTACGGTAAAATACCATAAGACCCATTTTAAAGTTGTGTTTTCAATTGGTAACTGCCCTTTATCAATTGTTATGCATAAATATTCTTTATAAGTAAGGTTTGATTCTTATGTCCAAGTGTAATTTTTAAAATTTGCTGGCATGATACTAGACACGGTAATTATTCATAACTAAACTTCATTTCCATCTTGTAGGTTTCACCGATTGTGTACATTAAATTGTACAAGTGTTTGCTTACTTCCATAAACATCTTTGTATGTATTAATTTTGTTAATATATTTATTATGTTGAGTTTCTGTATTGTATATGTATGGTTTTACTAGTCATTATAAAAGGTTGTTGAATTTGAAAAATGACACCTGGACACGGCTGATGCATTACCTTTGTATTGATTAGGACACTTAATCTTTTTCACTTTTATTATTTTTATCAATTTAAATAACCTTACTATATAAAATTAGGACTCAAAAGTTCATTGCCACACTTACATAGGTACCACCTATCCCTAGCTTAAGCAATTTAAAATAATAAAATAAACCATTAGAAAATGTTTTTATAGTTAATAAGCCTAATTTATTGTAGCTTAATTTTCTACCATGCTTTCATGTTTTTAAGGATATATTAGAGCCTAGATGTTAAGAAATTTTAATGTGTAATTATTTCTTTTTATTTGTACTTTCTGAATTGACTGAATATGTAAACACATGACTTATAAACTAATTTTTATCTAGAACAGACACAAAACCTATTCCCCACCATAAATTCATCACTGTGAAAGGGAAACTCACTCACATTTCCTCAACAATAAATTTATTTGCTATGCCGGGAATAAAACCCGACAGATCGACTGAGCTAATGTTAGACGTTATTGTGGACATGAATGCTCATACAATGTAATATACACTATCAGTGATGCTTGCAAGATGGAGATGAATGTTAGTTATGGATATTTAGTCGTTTTTAAATACCATATTAGTAAATCTTGAAAATTACACCTGGGCATGGTAAGCAAACTCTTCCAGGATTTGTTCTGTACTCAAGTGTCGCCCTTCACTCATATTCTAAGGCAAGGTCTGTGTTGAACATGTGGAAATTATCAGCTACAACTAGTCAATTTATTAAAATCACGAGCTATCAGCACATCCATCCGTGACTTGGAAGTTGGATAGCTCAGTGGTAAGAGTATTGTTGTGCTAAGCCAAGGGTCTCAGGTTTAATTCTTTTGTCCAGGTGTCATTTTTAAAATCTACCGGCATGATACTGAAACGACTAAATACCTGTAGGCATCATTTCCATTGGAAGCTTCACTGGTAGTGTACATTAAATGGTACATGCACTCAATTATGTCCACCTTAATCACTCACTATTCCAGGTGCAAGTCTTTGTTCTCTGGTATCAATGAAAGATAAATGGTCATTCTCAAATTAAGGGACAAATAGGACATCCAAAAATAAAAATTTCACGAAAAAGATAATTTATTGCCTTATTACACACAATTTATTAAAGTAATAAGTAATAACACTAGCATCGCTTGGTTAAGTTCCAAAATTCAAAGAAAATTAAGTTTTACATTTATCATTTTTTATTTATGTCTTGAATAGCTTTCATGTTAATATTAGAAATCTATAAAAATTTTAATTTTTTTAATAAGATTTAATGAGAAATAGGTGAGTTTATTATAGTTAGTGAAGTGATGTTTGGGAAAACAACACAAGTTAATTTGGACTTCGTGGAGCGAAATTTGTCGAAATAAAAGTCATTTCTTAATTTTAAATGCACATTTAAAAAAAATCAAAAACCAATGATTAAATAAGTTTTATTCTATTTACTCTTCACAAACAAAAACTGTCATTCTGAAAAACATCAGCGATTCAACAAAACTAAATATTAATAACACAATAACGGCCATAGGCATAGTAACAAATTGGTAAACATCTACAATTTCACTTTTTCCTTCAATAATCCTACTCATTTTTGGCAACTTGATATGAAACTAAAAATTTACAATGTTATTTTGGAAAGATGAGCTTGGTTTTCTCTCCGTGGTTTTTTTGCACTAATTCAGTTAGTTTAATCTTTTTCTCTAGTTGTTTTGTTTCAAGCTCAGTTTGAAAAATCTCCATCTTTATTTGGTGTTCTCTTTCTAAAATTTTTATTTTTAGTTCATGTTCTTGTTTTAACAAATCCATTTTTAAAGTGTGTTCATATTGACTTTGTGTTTTTATTTCTTCCTGTGTGTCTGCTTCTTTTGCGAGTAATTGTTTCTGCTGTTCTAGACGTTCAATTTTCATTTCTGCTAACTGGGTGAATTTCAAACTTGCTTCTGATGATGGTGTGCAGATTTGTCTTCTTTTTCTAGATGGTCTCTTGTTCACGACCACATTACTTTCTGCACATAAAAGATAATTATGTAATGGTTTATAACATATTATAATAATGATAATTAGCACCTGGAAATGCACTAAGAGTGTAATAAAAGTGGAGCCAAGAAGGTTGAAGGGGGATTCTTTGGGTTTGAATCTTGCTTTTTTCCTCTAAAAAACTAATATCATAACTCATTTAATTAAAATTAGTCTTTAACTCCTCACACCTCTTTCCACATTTCATGCACATATTCAAATTCCAAACATATGCCTACTTTGTCTACTACACACTCTGTGAAGAATAAACAAATAATCCTCACCGAGATTCAAACCAACAATGCTCAAAGGTGGCAAAACTAGTAACACCTTTGTGCAGTTCAAGGACTGAAAGTAAAAACCCCCAACTAAGATGCAAAGTGATTACAAAGTTGTCAAGAATGTAAAATATTCATATTTTAAAAAGTGGAGATGTCATAGTACATTTTCAGTAGCTTTATCTTTTATAAAAATTTAAATATACTCTTAACCTTGGGGATTCGATTAAGAGAAACACTTGAAATGTAGCAAGGTAAACCCTTCCTTTGTTTAATAAAACAGTTGAACTAATACCTGATCTGCATGTGACAGTGCTACCAAATAAGATAAAATTAAATTTCCATGCCATAATAAAACTAAAAAAAAATTCTCTTGTAGATCTCATTTTTGCAAAAATTCAAGGTGAATATGTGGCTTCTAAAAACATCTTTTTTTTTGCACTGTGCCTCAACTTATAATAGGCCAGCCCATTCGGGTTATACGCCTTAAGTAGGTACTAATTACTCTAATGATTTAGGCATGAGGTAGGTGTAATTTAGAGGAAGTACACCAGCATTTGAGTGAGGGGAGTGTGGGAAACCATTTAGGAAAAAAAAACTTCAATGCACCTGACCGGGATATAACTCTGATTTCCTTGTCCATAGCTGTCTAGCCTACTTCAAGTGTAGCGTGTTAGACTGTACGGCCAATGAGGCGAGTATAAGCATCTGAATCTTTTCTTTTTAATCAGTGGAAGACCAATGAAAATAGTTAATAAAAATAATCTTGTTGAACTACCCCGAACACATTTTAGAGACATCTAATTTTCAAACATTTATTTAACAGGTCCCTAAACTTTTTTTCTGTAGATCCACTTTTCTTAAAAAGTTTACAACTTATCATGCAAAATAAATTACTACTTTATAAGCTCTATATTATTGTAAAAGTACACTAGCATGTTCTATTTCTATTATATAATTAATCTTAAATTCAAACCATTACCATGGTTTATGAACTTAGATTTAGATATTTTAAATTAAATGAGTTTAAAGTTTCTAATTCTATTAAACTAATTTTAAGTGTATTTTAATTAGTCAACACGTATATGTATTTCCTATTAACTATATTTATTTATACTTTTTATACTTTTAATCTGACCTGCATTTCGTTTAAATATGCCAACTATGTTTGTACACAGTATTTTTAGTCCACTTTCTATCCCATATCTTTGTTTACTTTAGTATATTGTTCAATCTCTTGTATTAAACTGATTATACATTTACATCATTTTCGTCTATTCAACTTTTAGTATTCATTTCAGTTCTTATTGTAGTCTTTGTTATTATAACATAATTATATCTCATATTTAGAGTAAAACAACATTTTCCCATATATTTTTTGTAATTTAACAAGTTTCCAACTTATTCTCGTTTTTTCCCCAACCTCTTCAAATTCCCTGCTAATTCCAGTTTTTCCTAATTTTCCCTGATGGTAGACATCCTGCTATGTCACCCCATGAAAATTGGAATGTAGGCCCTTACTTAAATAGTGTGTGTGTGTTGGAGGTATATTTTTTTATTAATAAAAAATATTTTTTATCATTGTGTCTTACTGCATGTATGGGCTATGCACATTTATTTATAATTACTTTAATGGGGTAGGGATGTGAAAGGAAGCATTTTAGAGGTAGTGTAAGTAGAATGGAAAAACATTTAGGGAAAACCATCCTCAGAAGAACTGACCAAGATTTGAACCCCGATTTCCCCATCCTCAGCAGGCTAGTCTAACACGAGAGTGATGCATTAGAGCTTTCGGCAACTGAAGCAGGTAGGTTTAGTTTGCTACTCATAAAATTTATTGACAAAATGCTTAACCCTTCATGCCAACAGCATAAGAACATTCTGCTTAGGATGTAATGTGGTCACTGGTACTTATATTAAATTTTTACCACAGTGTCTTACTGCCTGTACATACTATAGCCTACATGTATATTGATAATTACTCTAATGTGGTAGGTATGAGTAAGGGAACTTTTAGAGGTAACCTACACGCATTTGAGTGGAAGGAGAGTGGGAAACTATTTAGAAAAAAATCTAGAAGTATACACGATCGAGATTAAAAACCTGATCTCCCTGTCCTCAGCAGGCCAGTCTAATTAATATGAGACTAACATGTAAGCTCACACGGCCAATGAAGCAGGTTTGTTTCTTTTATTATAAATTGTTGTCAGGAGAGTTGCACATATTTTTTTTATCTAAATGGTTAAATCCTGAAAATTGAAAAATGACACCTGAACACAGGAATCGAACCCGTGTCCAGGTGTCATCTTTCAATTTTCAGAATGTATCTAAACGGTTTAATCCTCACTAAAGTTATTTAGTGAATTAATATTAAATGATAATGGGCTTGAAATAAATGTATTTAAATTTCAAAAGAGTGAATTGTTAAACATGCATGCACTACACATTAAATACAAATGTATATTAGACACAGTTCTTTTTCAAAAGTGACCCAATTTTGTCTGTACAAACCTTTGTTTAAAGTTGTATGGGAGAGAAATTCACTAGTAGGATTGTCCAATTCTGCTTCACTTATCACATCAATATCATGTGCAGAAGTTGATGGTTGAGGTGGGGATGCTGTTAGTGCAGATGATTTAGGTGTTTTTAACAACCTTGGATTCCATGAGGTCCAATTCGAACAGTTTGACAAACTTGTAGGCTTTTCTTTTCTATCAGCTTTCTAAAAATACAATGCAAGATCATTTTATATTTATTTTATTCTTGCTTTGATTAGGTTTGGTTAAAATTAACACACTTTTTATGTCCATAATATAATGAGCAACTTTACATAATATTTCTGTATTTCTCTGTAAAAGCAATAAGTTATAGAAACCAGAAAGAGTTAGCTTGGCCAGTGATGTATCATATGGTTTTTTAATGTGTTAAGGTTGCTGAATAAAACATAACCCACAGTAGATCTATTTATTCTTTATTTTACTCACTAATCCTGAAACTATAGTTAAACTAAGTATTCAAACAAAGCACTAAACTAGAGTTTTCTTCCTTCAGTTTAATATACCTCATAATTGAGATGTAAAGACCATTCAAGAGGTAATATTGAAGCATCTAAGTTGACAGTGTGATTGATCTGAAATTGTTGGGAGATTAGGTTGCTCTTCTAGCTTCTCATTCACTAGGTGACATACAAACTATTTGGTTGTCAACCAAGATTTTCCTTCACTAGTTCAAGGTTAAAATTGGTGACATAAGAAACATTTTGACCTTGTGCCTGTGGTGTTAATCTTTTTGAGATTGTATGTTTTAAAGGTGATATTTGTTGAATTAAGTCTGTAAATCCTTTTATTCCTTCCTCTTTTTCCTCATAATCAGATATCTTAAACACAAAAATTACTATAAAAACCACCAAAATACCAGAAAATTAACAAAATTAAAAACAAATTACTCGAGGGAAAATCTTGTACTGACTGAGATGTGTGGTGACAAAACAAAGTGATATGCTAATGTCCACATATAGCAGGTCAAGCAACTCAATTGCCCATTCATTGAGGAACTACTTCAAATTGCCATCAGATTCACATGACAGACTATCACTCAAAATATCGCTTTAACAATCTGAATAGGCACATCACTTGCAATCTGATTTTGTGTGCCCGCTGACTTGGATATACATGGGAAATTTTGTCAACAGTGATAAGATTATCAAACCGGTCGCTTCAATTTCACCTTCATGTGGGCTACTTAAAAATGTTTTCCATTACAATTTGATCCTATAGACCTATCTGTACACAGGCTTTTTATTTTATTTAGGCTACTCATATTTGCCTTTGTTGCATAATTAACAGTTAGGGCCTATAATAGATAAGACGGAAACCAAACAATTAGGCCTAATTTAAAAGTTTAGTTTTAGGACAAAAAAATTATACATAGACCTATAGGCTTTAATGACCTATTACAAACGACATTGTTTGGCCATTTGATGCATCATTGCCTAGAACACTAGTTTTTTTGTTTCCTGTTAAAATTCAGAATAACCTTCTACCTTAAATCTAGTAATTTTTAGTCAAACTCGCTGTTGGAACCTGCGAAACATAATGCTAACGAGAATGGAGTCAAAGGTTCTTATAATCGTCCAGCTATAAATTCACTATTAAAAAAAGGAATTAAAATATTTAACTGTTAAAGTGTTTTTTTTTTAGTTTAATGTGATTAATAATGCAATTATACTGTATAGTGTCATTAACTTGAAAAAAAAAGTTTCTTAAATTAATTGATTGTGTCCTAACACCTCTAAAGCTTATAATGAAAATATAATTAGCTTACTTACCTCATATTCAACTTCTGGTACTAATAAACTTCGTTCCTCAAGATGACCTTCTTCTGAAATAGGCCTAGGAGCCATACCAGTACTGGTACCTATTAAAGATAAAATAAATTTTAATACCTGTAAACTTAATTTATTTTGTTAGACAGTCAAATTTTAACTTGGAATCAAAATTACTACATGCATAGCCTAGACTAGCAAGGGATTAAGATGTGGCTTGGCAAAATAAAAAAATTGAATAGTATAGGCCTATTTTGTTTTATTCTTCCAAAACATTTTGGGACAATTTTAAAAAAAAACTTAAAAACACTAAATTAATACTAACATAACACACAAATGATAAAAAGGGAAAAATGCTTGGTTAATCAACTGTTCATCACTAAAAATATTTGTTAAAGAAAACTTAAATCATAAAACAAGACCTACACTAAAATTACTATATTAGTAAAATACTGTATGTATTTATATTATAGTAACGTGTTTAGTCATCATTCCTCAGAGACGCTAATGATTAAAGGTTAAGGCAAATTAAAAGTTTGAATAATGTAAAAATATTGCAACACCAACCTGAAAAATCTTGGCCTAAATCTAAATCACTGTCAAAGGTGCTTTTAAGTCCATCAACTGACAGTGAAATCATTGACCTAATTTGTTCGCTAATGGGGTTTGTTTGGTTTATGCTGGCTCTTCCGCCTCCAGTCTTAAAAATCTCTATCCTTTCATCTGCTACATCTTTTCTTGTCTTTTTTTTTAGATTTTGCCATTTAGCCCTGAGTTCTTTTGCCGTTCTAAAGTAAAATCCACCTCTACTACCCTGGTGGAAAAGCACAGGACAATACCATAGTAAACCAAGGAAAACCATAGTTGGTTTTGTATGGTTCTTTAAGGTCCAAGGCAAACCAAGGAAATCCAGACCATTACTCATGTGTGGACTTCTACGGATTTGTCAGGTTCTCCCATGGACAGAGAATACCAATGGGAACCAGACATTGTCTGGAACATTCGGGGTCTGTGGTTTTAAATGGTTTTCTTTGGGAAGTGGAAAACAAATGCAAACCAGATTTTGTCTGGAACACTTTGGGTCTGTGGTTTGATCTGTTTCTTGATGGTATGATCCAAACCATTGCAATCCAGACTTGGTCTGGAACACTCTCGATCTATGATTTGGTCTGGGTTTATTTGAGACAGAACAAATCAGTGCAAACCAGACTTTGTCTGAAACACTCTAGATCTATGGTTGGATCTGGGTTTCTTTGAGACAAAACAAACCAGTTCAAACCATACTTTATCTGGAACACTCTTGATCTGGGGGTTAGTCCGGGTTTCTTTGGAACAGAAGAAACCAATGCAAACCAGACTTTGTCTGGAACACTTTGGGTCTGTGGTTTGACCTGTTTCTTGATTGTATGAGCCAAACCATTGCAATCCAGACTTGGTCTGTAACGCTCCATGTCTATGGTTATATCTGGTTTTCCTTGGGACAAAACAAACCAGACTTTGTCTGGAACACTCTCAATCTCCGGTTTGGTCTGGGTTTCTTTGAGACAGAACAAACCAGTGCAAACCAGACTTTGTCTGGAACACCCCGAGACTTTGGTTATGTCTGGTTCTTTTTGGGATGGGCCAAACCTATATGAACCAGACTTTATATGGAACACTTCGTGTCTGTGGCTTAGTTTGATTTTCTTTGTGATGGAAAAAACTAACGCAAACTAGACTTTATCTGGAGACTCTGTGACTGTGGATTTTAATGGTTCTCTCTGGGACGAAACAAACCAATATAAAACAGACTTTGTCTAGAACACTCTGGGACTGTGATATTTTCTGGTTATCACTAGGACGGAACAAACCAGTGCAAACCTTACTTTGCTTAGAACCCTCTGGTATTTTTTATTTTCTGGTTTACTCCGGGACGGGCCAAACCAATACAACCCTGACCTTGTCTGGAAAACTCTGGGACTATGATTTGGTCTGGTTCTTTTTGGGGATGAATAAACCAATGCAGACCAGATTTTGTCTGAAACATTCTGGTACTGTGGATTAGTCTTGTTCTCTTCTGGACGTGACTAACTAATACGAACCAGACATTGTCTGGAACACTCTGGGTCTGTGGCTTAGTCTGGTTCTCTTAGGTACTAAACTAAACAATGGAAACCAAACTTTGTCTGGAACACTCTAGTACTGTAGTTTTAATGGTTCTCTTTGCGACAGGCCAAACCAATACGAACCAGACTTTATCTAGTAAACTCTGGACTGTATTTTTTCTGGTTTCCTCTGGGACGAGCCACACAATTTATACAAACCAAGATTTGTCTGGAATTGTAGTTTTTTTCAGGTTTTCTCTGAGACGGGTCAAACCAATACGAATCAAACTTTGTATGGATTACTCTTGGTGTAGGGTTTAGTCTGGTTTTCTCTGGGACAATCCAAACCAATACTAAACAGACTTTGCCTGGAACAATCTGTTGCTATGGTTTGACAGCCCAAACCAACACGAGCCAGGCTTTGTCTTGAAACCTTTGGAACTGTATTTTTTTTTCTGGTTTTCTTTGGTACGGGTCAAACCAATACGAAACAGACTAATATATAATTGCCTTTAATATTGAAAGGTGTGAAGGCTTGTTTAAAAAAAAAAAATCTCACAGGAACTTAAGCAGAGAATTGTTGCCTACATAGGCCTACCCATATAATTGTGTGGGTTGCTCCTCTAACACTAGACAACAACGTTTATTACGTCATATTGATGCTAATGGTGATAAAAAAAAATAAAAAAAATACTTTTTATTCTTAATTATATGATTTAATGTGTCTTCATTTTCATAACATGTTTCCCAAGTTGTTAGCCTCCATTTAGTAGTCCTTGGTATAGCCTTGCCTGGTCTATAATTTGGTTCCAAATATTGCTTTTTTTAAATATACGTCTAAATAATAGAAACATATTTTAATGCATGGTTATTCAGAATTCAGAATAAATATCACTCACGAAAAGCTATTTATAATAATAAACGTGTCCAAGCTTCAATGAATCAAATTTGGGTTAGCTCATACCCTATATAAGATTAAGAAAGTACGCGAAAGCAGAAAATGAAAATAATCATACCAAGTACACAGCCAATATGATTAAAGCTCAAACAAAACATAATAATGAATGAAGTACAACCATGAAAGGAGGGAACACAAAACAAAATTAATGTTATTAATTTATTTATTATAATCACCCTATATTCATTTTTACATTAATGTAGGGGAGATAAAACAAACCATTTAATTATATATTATTAAATGCTAGTTGAAAAAAATTCATTTAGGACGACATTTTCACAGTGATGTTGGTATGACTGTTTACCCAAACGTTAATATTTCAACCGTTATGAATTTCTTAACATCAGTCATCAACGTTCTTTTTGTCTTGAGATTTCAAAAGCGTGCCCTATTGCTATAAAAGTTTTTTTGCGTAAAATATTTAATTGGGTAAGATTTTCAAATGATCTCCATTTTGAAATAGAAATAAAATATATCTAAGATCTAAACGGTGAGGATGGAACTATTAAAGAAAATCAGGTTTGCCATGTAGTACTACGAAATGGAGAATATTAGGAAAAAGCATTTGTAGTATAGGAGGTATAAGTTTAAGTAGATTCGATAATATTGATATGAATTTAGATTACTATACCGGTACTTGAATTATGATTTGAAATTTATAATTAGACTAGCAAGATATTTAATTTTTGTATAGTAAATTAAAGTAAATTGCCTATTTATAATAATAATAATACGTGTTTGTGTTAAGCGCTACACTGGACGTGGAGAGGCAAATCACTTGTCTATTTTAAGTGTTTTATATTTATATAAAATCTTAGTCTGAAGAAATACAGTAGGGGTAAATCATTGGCCTAAACAACTTAAGAATTATGTGTAGGGTGATGCAGTGGCGTCACTAGGGTCGGTGTCTCCCTTACAATTATTAAAATCAAGCTTACTATCAATTTTAATTTTTGTATAATGTGAACTAATGCAAGTGTAAATTGTTTAAATGTAATTATTTTTGGATTATATGAATACTAACACCCATTGGCGAGTATCGAGTACTAGCCAGAAGAAAATTTCTGTGAAAAGGAGGCTTAGAGGAGGTAGTTAGCCAAAGCTATTTCGCGTAATCCTCGCCCATTTTTACTTAGTCTTTTCTAGAAACTATTCGGAATAGTCTTTATCAGGCAAATGTTAGAAAATTACACACGTCTTGAAGCTATTTGGAGTAGTCCTCTCCTGGCAAATTTTTAAAAATGTGTCGATATAAGCTATTTGGAGTGCTCTTCATTTGGCAAGTCTTTGAAACTTAAATGCCTCTAGATAGAATGTATTTGAGGTAGTCTTTGTTTAGCAAATTTTTGAAATTTTTAATGACTTAGAATATATTTTGAGTAATCTTCAATTGCCAAGTTTTTGAAAATTAAGTATGCCATGAAATTACTTGGAATAGTGTTCGCTTGACAATTTAAAAAAAAATTAGATAGCCTCTAAAAGGGGTGATCTTCACTTGAAAACTATATTACTCTTACAAGCCTGCAAAAGGTATTTATTTTAAATTTGTATTAACCTAATTAGTGCCAACTAATAGAGAAAATTGACAAGTTACAAAGTTTTTTATTTAGTTTTTAATTTTATTACAGGTAGGGGAGACCTTGGACTAAATTAAATTAATTCCTAAGGGGGGGGGGGGGGGGGGGCTTGTCCATCGGGACAACGAAAGATATCCCACTGGGCCGATTCCATTTGGATTGCCACCACTACTTTTTAAAGCTATCCATTAAATTCTAAGTGATTGTTTTTATTAAATTTAATCCACCTCAATGGTGTAGTTTGCTAACACGCTTGATTCTTGTTGAGCTAGACTGCCGAGAACAAGGAGATTGAGGTTTGAATCTCGCTCGGGTGAACTTGGGGATGGTTTTCCACTCTCCTTCCACACAAATGTGTGTTCATTTTATCTACATTCAACCTTGCAAACTCCTAGCCCATTACTGTAACTAGTACTAATGTGTACAACCCGAACAGTTAGTAGGGCATGATGCCAAATTAAATAAAAATTAAATTTTAATTGATTAGATGTGGGAGTGCCCTAAATACTTCATATGTGAAGATATATTATACGATGACATTAACTGTAAGACCTTCCCATTAGACCTATAACGTTGAGATTTTTCAAGCAGGTAGCCCCTGGAATTCAAAATGGTGAAAGAATATTTGTTGACCAAAAATTTCCTTGGGTGCTTACCTGTTGTTTTATTGTGTTGTTTAGAGGCTAAAACAATTTCTTAAACCAAGCATTAGTTTACTCATTACTGACTGTTAGTAGCTTTGTAACCCATATAAGTAGCAGGTGGAGGATCGGTTTTAAAAACTTATGTTACATATTTCGAAAATAGACTGGGGAATTGGGGGTGGTTTTTCCTAAATTGTTTTACACATCTTCCATGCAAATGTGGGTTCATGTCTTCTAAATTCAACCTTCCCAATTCCTAATCCATTAGCATAATTAGTACATAAGCGTATAACCCGAATGGGTAGTAAGATGGGGTGCTAAATAAAAATAAATATCTTAACAATTTAGAAGCATTTTTGAGCATGTCGGAATAGAGTATATTACATCATCAAGTACTGCTTCCAGCCTTGAATGGGTCTTTTAAGTATATTTACTGATGTTTAAAGTGGACTAAATAGTGACTTAACTATCAATTATGTACCTGAAAAAATCAGCTACCCATGTTTTATTTCAAAATATTGTGTACGCCAAAATGAAGTCTAAAGATTACAACAAGGATCTTTGTCCTTAAAATCCCCATATTTTGAGTTTTATTATTTATTTTGTGATGTGATATTAGCTCATTTCAATGCTTTTTTTAACCATATTTGTGGAACTTTGTGACTAGGCTTGATGAAAAAGGTTTCTAGATTTAGCCTCCCTCTAACTAAATACATTACTTTTATTAATAGGCTCCCAACAGGTGATACTGAAGATATAAACAACCTGTGGTATTTGATCTGCATAGTGACGAGAAGCTCCCTTCAGTAAGTATCGCTGAACCATTATTAATTAATAACACAAATATTACAATATTACAATATTATATCAACGAAAACGACTACGGCGAATAGAGAATAGACAATCATGCAAAATCTGATATTATAAACAGAAATCATCCTATCTACACACCTCAACATCTTTAAAATTTACATTAAAGTTACAAACTCCATATTTTAATACAAAGCAAAGTATTTCAAAAAAAAATCAATGGATTTGTAATACAAGGAAACACTAATACAGGCAAATCGGTGATCATAAGGTTACTTACACATGACATGGAACCAACTCTCATAAGCCGTGAAAGAGATAGAACTGGCTTCCACTATGATCAGCTTCCTTCAGCAACATGTGCACTATTAATCGACAACACATCCGTAGGGACCTGGAAACTACTACTAGAAGGAGCGACTGTACCTACAGACATTAAACATTCAGACAAAGAAGACATAAAGAGACTTCCAATATACCTGACAACAAACAACCCACTAACTACATGGTGCGACGACAATAAAATTGCCCCAATAAATAAACACATTTTAAGACATGAATTCAATAAAACCATAAAACATTACAAGACAAATGACTTCATTAAAGCACCACAACACAACCTAACCAGAATTGACTTTACTGAAGAAATATAACAACTTGACTGAATTCACAAATTTTACCAGGTACCATGGAAGACATGACTAACATAGTACACAAAAAAAGAAAAAGGGACGGTGACACCAGCAAAGGAGTAGGATTTGGACAAACCCAATAGTCATCTATACAAGACGGACATGGAAAAACATCAAACCAACTACAGACGGTTTAATGTTCCCCATATCACGATATGCAAAAGGTAAAGTGATAAAATGCAGGTGGTACGATCTCGAATTCACTGATAACCAAAAACCAGTTATTTTAACATATCATGCCTTTCATTTTTGGATTAACGGAGGAAAAGATGACACAAAAAATAGGAGTATTTCTATTTTTAATACATTATCTAGTGTCATGTTAGGTATGAACATGTACGACTTTCAATTCAGGATAACAAACCAATCAACACTAAGAAAAAAACTTCTAACTCAAGGTAATACATCATACACTATATATGACTTTGAAACATCCCAAAATGTAATGGTTGTAACATCAGTAAGAAGAGAAGTTGAAGAAACATTCACAGCTAAATAGTTATTATTCCCATGGAAAAGAGTGACAGACACACTACAACAAAATTACACAAGTGATAATTTTAAATATGAAGAAATAGCAACAGGTCACTGAAAAATGTTTAATGTTAAATCACAATGACTGAGTGCAAGAAAATTCTAGGACAAATACACAATAAATTAAAATTACTTTTATTATATGATACCAGGAATAGACGGAGTTAATACAAACATGAATCAATGGTCGGTTTCTTCAAAAACAGAAGATTACATAAGAAAATACCAAATAAGAAACTATGTAGATAGACCAGCTATTTACCTGACAAGTTCTAAATTTAAAAGTGAAGACACAACTATGAAATTCTCTTACAGAATTAAACTAGAAACTAAATTCAAATACAACAGACTACTACTACCACCAGACACAAAAAATGACCAACCATTCGCAATAAATACATATAGCTTACCGGTTGGTCAAAAATTAACAACAGGTGAACTAAAATTAGTATTCTTGCCTAAATCAATTACAACATAAATGTATTTAAACTGGAACAAAATAATGTCTCGCCAGTACCTACAGGTAAAAAAAGAGGGCCATGGCAGGGCTTAAGCAGGCAGTTCCCTAAGCGCTCAACATGGATCTATGTTAAAGATGCTGAACAAAAGATCTTTCTATCCAGTTATCTAGATAAAACACCATTAGAAGAAAACACTCCACACAAAAACAAAAAGATCTCCATCGTCCTACAAACTGATGACCGGCCCTGGCTGGGCATAGGGGGGTCCAGCTCTATTGTGTGGGGGTATAGCCACTATGTGACTGCAATCATTGATTGCATACCCCACACATAATGGTGGTCCCCTGGCAAAAGGAGCGTAACCATTTTAACCTGGAGGCTGATTATCTGAGTAAATTAATTGTTTGTGCCCAGGTACAAGTGTAGTCCATTTTTTTGAGATTCATAATATAACTTCAAATATTGAACCAAACTAAACAATTAATATTGTATTATATTCTTCAAACTGTAGTGATTATAATGATTTGTAAAATAATATGTTGTGCTGATTACCTCCGTGGCTAAAATTCTTTAAGTTAGAAAATAAAAATTTACTTTTGAAGAACAAATTCAGTAAAATTCTTAAAACTTAACCAAATAAACTTTGATTCACACCAAAATTGAGTGTTAATTTGCGAACAGGCTAACTTGAATATGGCTTAGAGACAAGGGTAAACTGGCACACTGCAAGCAACCAAAGAATACAAATATGACAGCCCTTAAGGTGGTTGCCTTGGTGAGTGACAAAAGTATAAACTTTTGTAAGGCCACACGGTAAATACATTGGTCTGCATACACACATACTTAAACTTTCAATATCTACCATTTCTTTTGAAGTACATATTGTCGTCGCTGACAACTAAAAACGAATGAAATATTCACTCTGGTAAGCTTGTCGGTGCAGGGTACCCGTGCGAACCTGCTTTCATTATGAACGGTCCCATCTGTAAACACACTCTCATAATGAGCTGACACAGGAAACCTGCTTTCTTTCTGTGCACACCTTAAATCATGGTATGCTTAATAGTCACTACTTTCAATTGGTCAAAGCTAAACAAATCTATACTCAAGTTCATTGTTTCATGAACAATTTTTTTTATTCTAGGTAATCGGACAGGGATACCTTCATCCAACCAAAAAAACTTTAGGTTTAGTTTATAATAATAAAAGTGTTTGTGTGTGAGTGTGTTTATTAGTGTGTGATGCCCAGCCAAATCTATGGCACGCAGAGATCTCAAATTTTTAATCAAGCTATTTTTAACAAATATTTGAAGAAAATATTTTCCATATGGTTTATAATTACATTTCAGAGATACGGGCACTACGGGGGGAGGGCTTATATAATTCTTATACCACAGTGGGTCACGGGCAACGCCGTGCGAGATTGCTAGTATTTAAATAAAAGTGATAACCTTATCACATCTACCAAATCAAAATTCTCATTGTAATGCCGGGATCACGATCAACTGAACGTTAACTTAATGTAACTTAATGTAATGTTCACTTAAAGTTAACTTAACTTATGTGTGATCACAATTCACTTAACTTGACGTAACAGCTCGAGCTAAACATATGCATTCTCGAGTATGATCTGTGGTTTTGTACTATTTATAAAGTGATGATCTGTGAATGTTTACAGTTTTCAATCAATATAATAAATATCTATTATTAAACCTTTTTGATAAATTTAGTTCCTTATTTTAGTTCAATTATTTTGTTTCAATTTCTGATCACTAGAACTTACGCTAAAGAGTAAACATAATACCAACAAATGAAATACTAAATAGCCCTGTTAACGTCACTCGCATAATGATTGGCTGGTTAGATCACGTGATACCCTTCAAGTAACATAAAGTAAGGTAAAAGACCTCCCAAGACATCTCTTACGTTAAGTTAACTGCAAGTCAACGTTAAGTTAAGTTCATCATGATCACTTCCATTTAAACACACGAGGAGGTCCTTTACGTTAAGTTGATCGGGATCCCGGCATAAGCCATTTTAAAAGTCCAATAGTATCACTTCTAGTACTGTGAATGATTTGTTGCAGTCCTTGCTCATACTTTTGCCCAAACTTTCTTGCGTCACATAATTTGGAAGGGCTCATTGGAACTGGAACATATTTAACTGGGGTTTAGATTGATACTGAATATTTTCTAGTAAAGTGTGTTAAGTCAGACAAAGAAACTGTCCCTTTTAGTTAGTAGTTTATTATAATGGTCTTAAATTATTGCCAATAAGTTCGTCTCTTATATGTTTAAAGATTCACAGCAAGAAATTGTATAAGAGTACTGTGGAAAGCCAATCAAAATCCCTAGGTTGAATTTATCAGAGTTCTAGTCACCAAAACAAACAATTATGAAGAGGATGATGATGATGATACCTATTTGAACAAATTTGAGGTTTCCAAAAATTAAAGAGCAAGAACTTACATTTTATTTCATAATTTGTACCTTTAACATATTGGTTTGTGTAGTTTCACCTTTTTGCCATTTCTTTATGCTTTAATGACAGAAACAGGAAGGATGGGGGTTATTAGTCCTCACAGAATGTGGCTGGCAAGAGAACTCTTATTGTATTTCAAGTTTTAAACAAGGAAAATTTCTAATTACAAATATGATAGCCTACATAACAAGCAAAGACTTTACTAAATTATTATAAACCAAAATGGGTTTCTTGATCTATGTACAATTTTTGAATTAGCTAACCTATGCTTATAATCATTCAACATCACTTCCAATTCTTGTGACATCATATTTAGGTTTAAAACATAATTTAGTTTTTTGTTCTTTGAGAAAGATTTGTAGCCATCTGCTTTACATGGGTACCTGAATAGAGTAACATTCCAAATATTCAGAATTTTGGCTACACTATGGGAAAAGTCCCCACATTGTTAATGGCTTTAGTTAAAGCATCCTTCAACACTCCTCAAACTGGTGCTTCATTAGTTTTTGTTTTTTGATTGTATGGAATTATAGCTCAGATCTTCATTAACTTGAAATTGAGGAAAAAATAAATATATAGAGCCAATAATAGTTGAAATAAAAAGAAATCGTGGCATAAAGTTAAAGGGCATAAATGGGTGGACCTCCAAATATAACAGTTAAAATAAGTCAGCAAATTGTTGTTGGCCTTGGTGGTCTTGGAATAAAATGTCTTAAAAACCCATCACTTTAATTTTGGAAAATTATACGAAGATCCCTTCCTTTTTGTCACCACATTCAAACAATTTAATTCATTCTGCAAGCCACTTTCATTCTCGGCCATTAATATGTTATCATCTGCATAATTATAACATCACTCTCACATTCACATTGTCCATTTGCATACCAACACGCACTCCTCGTACACTTATCCAAAAATACACTAAACAATCATTGAGACATAACCCAAACTCGTTCAACACCGTGCTCAGTGTCAAACAATTTGCTTTAAACTCCACCCACTCTAAGGCACACTTTACTTCCAACATACACTGCCATAGTTGTATTTACTAATCATGCATTCACACCATACTCCTATTCACTTGATCATACACTTTCTCCAAATCGATATATTAGCAGTACACTTTCTTCTTTACTGCCATACATTTCTCAATCACTTTTTTAACGCAAATATCTGGTCCATGCATCCTCTACCTGGCGTAAAACCGTATTACGCACCCCAAATCTTGTCCTCGGTTTTTTCACGAATTATAATTCTTACATTCACTCTTGTTGCCTTTACCTTTGTACAAAGGAACAATGACGGCATTCTTATTTTCATTAGGACTTTTGAAATTCCAGCACATACATTTAAAAGCTCAAATAATCTGGCAAAAAGTACCTAACCTCCACACGTTGGTATTTCACTTGTAATCCGATCTACACCCACAGCTTTGCCATTCTGTAACACTTTCAAGGCTTTTAACACCTCAGACGGGTGAATGCACCTCAGAGAGTATTTGGCTGTATGCGGACTATTTCTAAGAATGAGGTAGTATAGAAACAGACTAAGATGGCAGTGTATAAAACTGTGTTGCCAACTTTGCTGTATGGCTGTGAAGCGTGAAAGGCGAAAGTGAATGTAGTTGGAAGAAGATATTTAAAAATATGTTTGAAAAAGCTCATATGGAATGTCCATAATGAATGGATGCTGAAAGATTGTGGTTTGAAAGTGAATCCAATGGTCAAAAGGAAGGAGTGAGCCATTTTATTTGTGGTCAAATGTTGTATGTTTGAAAAAGAGAAAAATTAAAAGCTTTTAAGACTCAAATGGCATGTATGAATATGGAGAAAGTTAGAGTGGATCAATAAGTACGAAGTTGTGTGTAAATTATGTTACAGAATTTTCATGTGGGCCTTCCCTCCCCCCCTCCCCCCAGATACAAGGAGTACCTCGATAAACGAGGGTATTCTAGAGAAGCCAAAGCCACATTTTTATTGAGAATGAACAGTTTGTTGGTGGGATGATAGCTGATCTTCAGCCCCACCGGTCTCAAAAGCAAAGCTTGCCTGCTGATTAAAAATTTTATGACTAATTTTGTACATGATAACACGTCATTAGAAGGCTTCATGGTTGATTTTAAATTACCTATTTTTACTTAGTGGAAAATACCTTAAAAAGGTTATATTTTTTTTAAATTAACAATTATTGTTTTGTTTCAGGAACGGTTCCTTTCTTTGCCCACCACCATCGCCCACACAAATAAGTTGTAATTTTAACCCTTCCAATGTTGATGGAAATAATAAGCTTTATCCTTACATGCTCAATTTTTCCCAACTAAAATTATTATAAATATATTTTTTATTAGATAAATAATTCTTACTTTACTTTGTGAAACCTAAGTCATAAAATATTAATTTTAATGTTTCAATCATAATATGGCATAAGTCAGCATGATTTGCCAACATATAGGTTAGCTACCTCACATAAACGGTCTAACATTTTGTCGTCAAAGAAGAGCCTAGAATATTCTACTGGGGGTGTATCCACATCAAAAAGGCTTGGTGTTATTATGAAAGGGTTTGCATTTTCACTATTATCACAGTCATTTTCATCACTTGTTTTAAAATAACTAAGCTCACTGTCATTTATATTTGACAAAATATCCCACACTCTTGCCATCGCTTTATTGGTAACTGTGCTGTTTACTTACTATGGAAATGATAATTTACATATATTCATTACAGTTCCCTGCTGCCATCTACAAAATATTCTATAACACAGAAAAACGAGCGATCGAGGAATGTTCTGTTTTTGACACGTAAAGCATACCGAGTTGTGGTGGAATATATTGTAAATGACACTTAAGCAAATTTTAATTGGCGAAATGTTCCGTAAATGACAGGAAGGGTTAAAAATGCAGACAAATCAATTTGTTTAATTTTTTGTGATAAATTATTTAGTGATTACTATATGAATATACTTCTATTTAATAAAAATTGTAAAATAAATTATATGTATTATTAACCTTTTATTCTTTATCATAATTACATAATGTATATTTTATTAATCATAATTATAAAATATAACCTTAATGCACCTTTCATTCCTAATCAAAATAAAAAAATATTCTATTGACTTCTCTTGTAAATATGTGTTTTTTAATCACTAGATGGGTCATTCTTGTGAAACAGGCAAATTTAACTTTTAAAATTAGTGGCAAATAAATGTCAAATTTATCAACATTAAAAATTATATTTAACTTGTATACGTTCTAGAAAGCATAATCAACATACCAGCAGTATATTTATTTTGTTAATTCATATAAAAAAAAAAATTTCAAAACAACATTCCAGGACAATGACAGTACTGCCAGGACAATGATGCAAATATCAAAAAGTCAAATTAGATACTTGTATATTAATGTTTACTAGGACAGGTTTTATGTATTTATGGTATGTTTATGTTGATACATTCCATAAAGTTAATATAACCAATTTTAATTACTCTTAAAACTAATTAGGGAAGCCTAAGACTAATCACAAAGAGGAAAGCCCTTGAAAACAAATTGGGATGCACGGTTGCCACATGGTTCAGGGGGATCAATTCTTCTCACAACATCCTTATACAAATAGCTTAGAATGTCTTTCTGATTTGGCCATTTAAATGTTTTCTCAGTAGCAGGGACCATTACATTCACTTCACAAGTATTTGTGTTAGCTGACACTACTTCACCAGGATATAGTAGTTTGTCATAGCAGACAACCACCCAGTCTCCACTTTGCAGGCCTAGGTTTGAAATAATTCCTGAACCTAAAAACAATGCTAGTATTAATCAATTATTTTTTAAAGACAAAACTCAATCATTACACAAAAAACTCAAAATGATAAAAACACTTTTGCCATAAGAAAAAAGTTAGTTTTATTACGGTATTGGGTTGCTGGAGGGTCACTAAAAAAGTAAACTTTATTAATGGTTTTAATGTTCATTACTTTTTCTAGAATAGGACTCAAATGTGCCCAAATTGATACTGGATCATGTCTCAAAGATTTTGATAAAGAACAAAATGCTGTTGGTGTAGTTTTATTGTCAAGATTCAAGTAATAAACTCCTGTATGTGTTCTAGAGGCACCAAAATGCATACCTTGAGCTTCGTTATAATATTTGCAGTTGTAGTTTTCACTAAAATCAATGTGAAACAGGACAGCATTCTCTGCAAGGTTATCCTTTATTTCACGCAGTTCATGCAGTTGATGTTTAGCAGTGGCTGAATGGATCATATATTTTGGAATGGACAGCTCACAATCGGCTACCATTCCACCAACAGTTGTTTGTATTTCTTCTTTTGTTATAATATTATCAACAATTGGTTTTCCTTTTACTTCTCTTTTATCCTTCTTGGTAACCCATTTTTTATAACTTATATTTTCGTTGCTATCAAATTGATTGTATATTACCAGATTAGATTTACAGACATCACATTTACGAAGTAGGCAATTTTCTCTTCCTTCATAATTACAAGTCATTTCTTTCATAGTATCTTGGGTGGATTTAGAGTTAAAGACTTTCAACAAATGCATTTTTTCAGATAGAAGGTTCATGTTCTCGTGTGTAACACATAAACATGTGTCTCTTTTATTTACATTAGGATGCACCACCCAGAATGGTCGGTATTTACAAAAGGTTGCATAGCTAATTTTATAGGGGCATTCTGACAAATTTGGCATGCAGAGTTTTCAGAGACTCGTTTAAAAGCCATTTTTGTTTCTTTATCTTCCCTTTTGTTATACAGTCTTTTTTTCCTGGGCAAAGGCGACTGTTTTCTTCTTTTTCTAAGAAGGATGTGATGGTTTCTTCAAGCTTTATGCCTCACTTTTGATTTTTCTCTCATAAATAAAATCATATCTGTTATAATTATCAACAAAACATTTATATTTTAAAAAAGGTTTGCTTTCCTTCAAAAATCTATACTTTTTAATAATTTTACCTGAAATAATTTTTGTGTACATTTGTTTTGACTTGTTGTTTTTTTGCTGTGCATAGCTCCTTTTCAATTGTTCAGATACAACCTCCCCAAAAATCAACCTTCTCCTCACTACATTGGACACCTTCCTGCCTTTTAAAAGCCTACGCACTTTGGTACGTGGTGTTGACTCCTTACTTACATTTTCATTTTTCTTAAGCAATCTAAAATATTTTTTTTTTGTACTTTTGACAATCTCTTTGAGTTTTTTGTAAATTTAGTTTTAGTATTTTTATATTGTTGTAAGCTTGTGCTCTGTCTCTTCGGACTTTTTTTCTCCCACGAGATTTTCTCCCATCTGAATCACTATTAGTATTAATATTGTTATTTGCTGTGCCAGGAAGAGGCTCTACGGAATCAGTTACGGTGTCAGGACATGCATTTTCGTTTGCTAATTTTTTTTTCAGCCTGTAGCGTTTAGAATTTTCTTTCCACTTTTTACGTGTTAATCTCTTTTCTCTGGCCGTCATTTTATGTACTGGTTTAACTACACCCGTTTTCTTTTGTCTTTCATACTTCACATGTCTTTTTAATTTTTCTTGTAATTCACGGTTTGGGTCACCTTTGATTTTTTCTTGGCGTTTTTTTTCTGCCAACCTTTTCTTTGCTAACCGATCTTCATTATTTTGTTTTTTCTTAGCCATTTTGATTGGAAACTCCAATTGCAGTTAAAAGACTAAAAAGAAAATCATTACTTTAGTAAAAAAAAAATGCATAATAAATGAATAAGCTTACATTTGTATAGATAAAATAAATAGTTTACTTCTTCTTTGGCTACCCGACATTATTTGTAATATTATTATTGTTATTATTATTATTATTATTATTATTATTATTAGCACCGCGTCTTACTACCCGTCCGGGTTATACGCACTTACGCTAATGTGTAATGGTAGGGTGATTGTGAGATGAAATGGAGGACCTACAGTTTAACGTGGGATCCGAACCACGGTGGAGGCCTGGCATTCCCCACATTCACAAGATGTCTTGTCAGAGGTGAAGGAAGGGTTCGGTAATCAGATAAATCTGTGCCGGGACCGAGACTGCCAGGTCACCTTGTAATAACCTCAAGTCTAACTTTTAGTTTTGATTGAATTTTAACACACACATGCTTAATTTGAAAAATAATGGATAGAATTTAGTAGGCCTGAGTTTTAAATATAACTAGACAAGAAAAATAACCATTTTGGATTAGACTTAGGCCTAAAGTTAAGTATTTCACAAACAATATAAATTAAAAATTTAAATAAAGCAGAATTATTTATCATTGTCCTGCCAAATCATCATTATCCTGGCTCTAACTAACCAGGACAATGATGCCCAGGACAATGATGAAATAGGCTTCCACATGGAATAAAAGTTTCCCTCCAAAACATTTGAAGTTAAGATTTTCACATCAACAGTAGAGCTAATTTTAGTACTTAAAACAAGAAGAAAGAAAAAATCTCATCTTACCTTTGGTCTTCTAGAGTGTCCAGGACAATGACAGTTTAAAAACATAAATAGACAAAACCTCTACTCAAATTAGGTATTGTCAAATAACTGGAAGGAAAAAAACTATAATACACACACTCTCAAGTAGCAGAAAGACAAAACTTCAATCACCATCCCAAAAGCTAACATGTGCTGCCATCTCTTATTGCACCAGCAAATGTAACTCAAGATGCCAGGACAATGATTATTATTTTGGAGACAGCTGTTTAGGAATACATTATACATTTTATTCAATAATTTAAAAAATCATAAATAAGAATTTTGCTAAGCCTGAAGTAAATATGAAAACATGTCACTAAGATATTTTTAAAATTTTAAATATCTATTAGGTAAATCTGATTTTATTATGACAAAATGTGTGTGGAGACAGGCCAGGACAATGACTTTGGACATGTTCTAACCATAAAAAATGTTGAAAAAAAATAAAAAATATTAATTTGAATAATGTTTTCATATCATTAAAATATGCTTTTATTTTTTGTATGTAATTTTTTTTTTTTACTATAACCCTAATAAAATTAATAAACAGAGACTGATATTTGCCTGTTTCACAAGAATGACCCAGATCTCAATTCCATGATTTAAACTTGTGATCCAACTCATACTATAGCAACCCAGAGAGAACTAGTCTCGAACCAGAGTAAAATACCATAGCATCCCAGAGAAAACCAACACGAACCAAAGTAAAACACCATAGCATCCCACAGAGAACCAACATACACCAGAGTAAAATACCTTAGCACTGACTGTGATTTTTTCACCGATACCATTTGATCACCTATACTCCCAGTTACTCGATCTCAAAAGTATCGGTGATTGAGATATCAGTGATCAGAGATACTCCATACTCGCATCGGATGGCAACAGTTACTCGAGCCACGGAGCTAGTATTACTTCCTCAAGACATTAGAGTAAATACTCGCTTCGCTGCCCTTGTTATTCTTTTATTTTTTATTTTCTACCAGATAATTGAGAATCAACCTTATTGACTGGCATGTTTTACGTGCTATTTCTATTTAAAACAATTGATTTTGTAGAGCTCATTTTTCAAAAACAGTATGTTTTGCTTTCTTTTCTTATCAACTGTATGAAACATCTTAAAATGCATACTTTTGTATTGACTGTACATTAGTCAAGCAACATGAAACCCAGATTAAGCCTTGAAAGATTAGGTAGCGAGTTGTATGTCGATTGTAAATGTCAGTGCCGACAGGAAGAGCTCATGTTAGTCCTTTAAGTATCGAATTCCATTGCAAGCCGCCAAACACCCGAGTAATTAGTTTTCTTTCCAACCGATACTCATGGTAGTATTCGAGTAAATACTAAATATCCAATACTCAATACTCATAAATACTCCATACTCCATTCTAGATACTCGATACTCGGACAGCAGCTAAATACTAGCCTTCACCGTGGTTGGAAAGTGAAAAAATATCGGTCCATCAAAACTCTGTGAATACAGGTCACAGTGAAAAATCACTGGTATAAATCACCGATATATGAAAATCACAGTCACTGTATTCACTGATATCGTAAAATCACGGTTTCGCCCATCTCTACATTCCAGAGAGAACCAACATAAACCAGAGTAAATACCATAGCAATGCAGAGAGAACCAACATAGACCAGAGTAAATACCATAGCATCCCACAGAGAACCAACATAAACCAGAGTAAATACCATAGCATCCCAGAGAGAACCAACATGAACCAGAGTAAAATACCATAGCATCCCAGAGAGAACCAACATACACCAGAGTAAATAACATAGCATCCCAGAGAGAACCAACATACACCAGAGTAAAATACCATAGCATCCCAGAGAGAACCAACATGAACCAGAGTAAAATACCATAGCATCCCAGAGAGAACCAACATAGACCAGAGTAAATAACATAGCATCCCAGAGAGAACCAACATACACCAGAGTAAATACCATAGCATCCCAGAGAGAAACAAAATGAACCAGAGTAAAATACCATAGCATCCCAGAGAGAACCAACATAGACCAGAGTAAATAACATAGCATCCCAGAGAGAACCAACATACACCAGAGTAAAATACCATAGCATCCCAGAGAGAACCAACATAGACCAGAGTAAATAACATAGCATCCCAGAGAGAACCAACATACACCAGAGTAAAATACCATAGCATCCCAGAGAGAACCAACATGAACCAGAGTAAAATACCATAGCATCCAGAGAGAACCAACATAGACCAGAGTAAAATACCATAGCATCCCAGAGAGAACCAACATGAACCAGAGTAAAATACCATAGCATCCCAGAGAGAACCAACATAGACCAGAGTAAATAACATAGCATCCCAGAGAGAACCAACATACACCAGAGTAAAATACCATAGCATCCCAGAGAGAACCAGAGTAAAATACCATAGCATCCCAGAGAGAACCAACATAGACCAGAGTAAAATACCATAGCATCCCAGAGAGAACCAACATACACCAGAGTAAATACCATGGCATCCCAGAGAGAACCAACATGAACCAGAGTAAAATACCATAGCATCCCAGAGAGAACCAACATACACCAGAGTAAAATACCATAGCATCCCAGAGAGAACCAACATGAACCAGAGTAAAATACCATAGCATCCCAGAGAGAACCAACATAGACCAGAGTAAATAACATAGCATCCCAGAGAGAACCAACATACACCAGAGTAAAATACCATAGCATCCGAGAGAGAACCAACATAGACCAGAGTAAATAACATAGCATCCCAGAGAGAACCAACATAGACCAGAGTAAATAACATAGCATCCCAGAGAGAACCAACATGAACCAGAGTAAAATACCATAGCATCCCAGAGAGAACCAACATACACCAGAGTAAAATACCATAGCATCCCAGAGAGAACCAACATGAACCAGAGTAAAATACCATAGCATCCCAGAGAGAACCAACATACACCAGAGTAAAATACCATAGCATCCCAGAGAGAACCAACATAGACCAGAGTAAATAACATAGCATCCCAGAGAGAACCAACATACACCAGAGTAAAATACCATAGCATCCCAGAGAGAACCAACATACACCAGAGTAAAATACCATAGCATCCCAGAGAGAACCAACATGAACCAGAGTAAAATACCATAGCATCCCAGAGAGAACCAACATACACCAGAGTAAATACCATAGCATCCCAGAGAGAACCAACATACACCAGAGTAAAATAACAGAGTATTCTATTGCAAACAAGGGAATTCTTAAATAAAAAACCAGAGCATCCCACAGTAACCAAACCATTCCAGAGTAAACCAGAGACCCTGAAAGAACCAGACTAACTCTGGTTGTTTCATAACCCATTGAAAACCAGAGTAAAACCCAGAACTTGGTTTGATCTGGATTTTCTTGGTTTTTTACTTTGGTTTCCTCTTGAGATTTTCACCAGGGTATTCATTTCTGAAGCAATATCTTCCCATGCCTTTTCTTTTTCCTTCCAGGTGACAGCATCAGTCAGTTTATTATTTATTATTTCCTGATATTTATTTACTAAATTCACAAGTGTTTGATTTTCTTCAAACGAAAAATTAGTTCCACGTTTACGTTTTTCCGACATTCTGTTTATAAAATAAATAAAATTGAAATTAACACAACACAGAAAATAATAAATATATTTAAAAATAATTATAGTTGATTTTAGGACGCTTTTCATCAATCGACTGTTTTCATGATGACAAAAAATAATTTTACCCTTGAAATTTGAATTAATTTTACTACCAACCTCTGCATCCAACAAATTAACTCCAAGACAACTAACCTCCCCATAGAAAGCCATTCAAACAATAAACTACGTTAACCTGAAGTTTTAACTCGGGGTTATATTAACCCTCAGCTTAGTTAACCAGTGGTTTAATTCGATATTGAAACATCGGCCCTAAATAAACTATAGTCGTGTTCAGTTTTTTCTTAAGGGAACAAGTGTTTAAATTACCAGGATGAATATCTAAACTAAAACGTAAGTAACTAGTCCTAGCTTTGATTCAACAATGTATAATACAATGCTATTATTTTTATTAATGTTGAGTTGCTAGTTTTCTAGGATTGTTAGTAAATATATATTTACGAGAAAGGTTTTAGTAGCAATTAAGAGACCGTCCCCACAAGTTTTTAACAGAAACTAAATAGGACTAGGCTCTAGGCCTATAGCTTTTTTTATATATATAAAGTCAGATGATTTTTTATAGGCCTACAAATTTTATTTTTACAATAATTTTAGGATAAATCAATCTATTTTTTAATAGCAATAATATAGTATAGGGCCTAGGCTGATATTTATCGACTTTATCTTCTACTTCAAGGGATAGTGTTTAGTGTAAATTTACAATTGAATGAAAACTAAAGAAGCCTCTGGAGGACCAGTGTTACGAACACGGATAAATGAACTGTATGGTGGAAAGGAAATTGATAGAGGCAACTCACCTTCACTTTATGTGGTATAACTGGCAGTGTCCTGGCGCAGTTTTCTTCAACAACACACACGAATAAAAATCTAGACCACTTCCGGGTGAAGGGTTTACGGAACCTTATCACTTTGTCTTGATCGAGTCTCCGTGCACGGCACAAATTAATCAACACACTAAAAACTCCACGCCAGCGACACTTGGCGGGAAAACAATAAACATATAGTGGTCCAGGTATGGTCTTGTTGCCTCCAAGAGTGGGGAAGGTTAATGTAAGATATGAAAAAACCAAACAAACAGAACTAAACCTCAACAATAACAAACAAAAACTCACAAACCAAAACAAAACAAAAACAGTTCAATTTCGAGGCATAGAGAATCTAGATAAAAGGAGCACTATTCAAAGATATAACATAGAGGAATGAAAATGAAGTATAGGATTAGTAATATTCGTCAAACAATAGAAAACTATACAAACATACCGCCCACCAAAAACTAAAATGAGTTTTTTATGAACAACAAACCAGCAACAAAGATATGAACAGAATAATATTATAGGAGAATGTATCCTTCCTATTGATTAGGAAGTGGACATAATTTTACAACCGGTCGTTTGAGGGTCCCGTGCTCGGTGCGGACACTTACGACTCTCGTTATCCCATCCCTTCCAGGGTACACCTCTGCTACTCTTCCGAGCAGCCACCTGAGTGGGGGAAGATTGTCTTCCTTTATCAAGACTAACTGTCCTTCTTGTAAATTGACCTTGTTTGTAGTCCATTTTTGTCGCTGTTGGAGAGTATGGATATATTCCCTTGACCATCTTTGCCAAAAGTGCTGATAGGCTTGTTGTATCAACTGCCAGCGTTTCAACCTGTTGGTAGGTAGCTCAGTTACGATCTCCTCAGGTGGTCTGGTGAGAGAATGACCCACTATGAAATGTCCTGGTGTCAATGGATCAAGGTCATTCGGATCCGCAGAGAGAGCACAAAGAGGCCTTGAATTTAGCACGGCTTCAATTTGAATGAAGAGCGTGGAGAGGCTTTCAAAGGTAAGTGTCTGATCACCCACCACTCGCTTTAGGTGAGTTTTTGCCGACTTGATACCAGCCTCCCATAGTCCACCAAAATGTGGAGCTGAAGGTGGGTTGAAATGCCAATTTATGCCTTGGACCGAAAGTTTATCTGTTACCACTTTGGTTTCGGTATGGGATTCTAGATGCCTTTGTATTTCTGTAAAATGGCGCTTGGCACCTACAAAGTTTGTGCCACAGTCGCTATAAATGTCTGAGCACATACCCCGACGGGAAATAAACCGAAGAACGGCATCAAGAAAGGCCCTTGTGCTTAAGTCTGATACCACCTCAAGGTGCACTGCCTTAGTTGCCAAGCACACAAACAAACATAAATAAGCCTTGAGCACCTTAGAATTCCTTAATTCAGATGATTTTATCTGGAAGGGTCCTCCATAATCCACTCCAACTCGCACAAATGGTCTTGATTGCTGCACACGCATTGCTGGGAGGTCCCCATGAATGGTTGGAGCGCAGGTGCCTTAAATCGAAAACATCTCATACACTTGAAGATCCGGGTTTTTATAACAGTGCGTGCTGAGAGAATCCAGTACTGGTCTTGAATGAGTGAGTGGGTTGTTCGAAGTCCAGCATGAAAATGAGATACATGGTAGTGATCAACAATGATATCGGTGATATGACTATTTTTAGGCAACAGAAGAGGATGTTTTGTGTCATACCGCAGTGAAGAGTGTCTCAAGCGACCTCCTACCCTCAATAGGCCCTCCTGGTCGAGAAACGGGTTTAGGCCCCTCACGCGGGGTGAACATTCCCGGCCCTTCTTTATTTCTTCAAGTTCTGACTCAAACGCCTGTTGTTGAACTTGTTTGATACATAACATGCGGGCCGTCTTGAGCTCCTTGGACAACAATGGGCCTTTACAACGATCTTGATTCTTTACTTTGGAGTTCTGAATAAACCGTGCTAAAAATGCGATGACTCGTTGCAGCTTTACCCATGATGAGAAACGTTTGAGAAGGTCTGCCCACCAAGTATTCACTTCTACTACTAGACTGGTAACCCTTACAATCTTTAATTCAGGTAACTCTACCTGGCAAGTCACCTCAGGCAGCTTGGGCCAACTACTAATGGGTTGTTTCAGCCACTCTGGTCCTGTCCACCAGATGTGGAAATTTGTCAACTCTTCAGGATGTAAGCCTCTAGATGCACAATCAGCCGGATTTGAATTAGATGGGACATGTCTCCAATGTTGTGCTGGTATTGCTGCTTGAATTTGGGCTACTCTGTTGGCAACGAATGTTTTCAAAAGATGTGGTGACGTTTGAATCCATGCCAAAACGATGGTAGAATCTGACCAAGTATACACAGTTGACACCTGTAATCGTTGTTTAAGGTTCTGCTGCACCCACTCCATAAGTGTGGCTAGGAGCTGAGCCCCACAAAGCTCAAGCCTAGGAAGAGATAAACTCTTAACCGGAGCTACTCTTGACTTGGCAATAAGGTTGTTGACTTGAATTTCTCCATTGCCCGTGGTAGTTCGAAGATAGACGACTGCTGCATATCCTTTGATAGATGCATCACAAAATCCATGAAGCTGGCAATTAATAGCATCACTGGTTGGTAGAAATCTGTTGATCTTGACATGTGTAAGAACATGAAAGTTTGAACAAAACCTTTGCCACCCTTGTCCGAGCTCTGGTGG
Organism: Timema cristinae; assembly: GCA_039000515.1. Lineage (NCBI taxonomy): Eukaryota > Metazoa > Arthropoda > Insecta > Phasmatodea > Timematidae > Timema > Timema cristinae. The sequence goes on from JBCFYV010000001.1 coordinate 59,418,523, forward strand.
AAGTGGTTCATCCCAATCAAGTCTTATGGTCCACAAAATCTGCATGAACGCCTTAGCCCAGAACACCACTGGAGATAGCCACCCCACAGGATCAAATATCCTAGCAATATTTGAGAGAACTGCCCTCTTCGTTACTGTAATCTCAGAGGGATGTACATGATAAGAGAATGAATCTGATGTGGGGTCCCATTCCAGTCCTAATATCTTAATTATTTGATCTCCATCTTCTTCAAACATGAGGGGAACTTCACGGTGTTCATTTGGTATCCTCTTTAATACTTCAGGGTGGTTGCTAGACCATTTTCTAAGTTGGAAGCCTCCTAAGCTTAGCAATTCAATCAGCTCGGTTTGTAAACTGAGAGCAGATTCCACTGAATCAGCACCAGTGACTATGTCATCAACAAAAATGTCCTTACATAGGACCTGGGCAGCACGAGGGTAACGAAGTTTTTCATCAGAAGCGAGTTGACGCAGGGATCGCATCGCTAAGTACGGAGCTGAAGATACACCATAAGTCACAGTATTCAATTGATATTCTTGAATCTGTTGATCAGGGGATTCGCGCCACAGTATTACCTGGTAATGTCGGTCATCCGGAGTGACAAGTATTTGTCGATACATCTTGCATATATCAGTGGTGAGCACAATGGGATGAAATCGAAAATTCATAACAATTTCCACAATTTCCCTTTGCAGTTTGGGACCCTTCAATAATGTATCATTCAGTGACTGACCCGATGATGTTGCTGCAGAAGCGTCAAATACAACTCTCAGTTTGGTGGTTGAACTAGATTCTTTGGATACGCAATGATGTGGAATATAGTATTTAATGTCTTGGATCATTGATGGTTCAATGCGCTGCATGTGACCGAGTTCTTCATATTCCTTTAGAAAGGTCACATACTGTTCCTTTAGTTGTGGGTAACGAGCTAGGCGACGTTCCAGCTGAATGAGTCTCTTGACTGCTTGTTGATGTGATTCTCCCAGCTCTGGTTGTGCATCCTTGAAAGGTAGCCGAACAATGTATCTACCCTCATTGTCACAAGTGTGTGTTGTCACATAGTGTGCCTCACACATAGCTTCATTAGGGTCAATGTGTTTAGTCACGGGTAATTCTTCCACCTCCAGAAGCGTCGCAAAACATTGTCAAGTGATGGTTCAGTAGCAACAAAAAAAGATGAGACACTAGAAGTTATAAGTGGTTGAGGTCCTATTCGACCAATTATGATCCAGCCAAAAATGCTATGCAATCCTGAGGGACAATTAGATGAAGTTGAATACCGCCCACCATCAAAGATCTCGGGGTATACATCTGCACCTAAGAGAATGTCAATCGGCCCTGGTACATGAAAATGAGGGTCAGCCAGCTGAAGATGAGCAAACTCCTGAACCATATCTTTAGAAAGCATGGTTGATGGCATTCCCGATGTGATTTTACTTAGAATGATAGCCTCGGTGATCAACTGAGGACCATAAACACCACAGGGTTTCACCTCACATATCACAACCCCCTTGTTGGTTTGCACAGTTGACTGAGAGATCCCTTTAATCGGAATTTTCAACTTGCGACGTGGCAGGCACAGCCGGTGAGCACAGTCTTCAGTAATAAATGATGATTGTGACGCACAATCTATCAACACTCTAACCTTCTGATAAGCACCGTGCCCATCCTTAACCTGTACTACAGCGGTTCCCAACAAGACTGTAGTAAGGCTCACAGAACTGGTGGTAAGTGAGTTGATGTGTTCACCCCGTGTAACAGTGCCTTCATGGCCTGGTGAATGAGCCTGATGGGTAGCATCACCTTGCATATATCTACTGTCTCTATGGGTGGGATCAGTGTGAGAGCTGGTAAAACGTTGGTTTGAGCTAAACGATCCTTGACCGCAAGTGTCAGTGCCTTGATTAATTGACCCTATGTGCAACAATGTGTGATGAGTTTGATTGCAGTGTGGACACTTGAATTTTGAGGAACACTCCTTTACTTGGTGCGATCCCTTTAAACAATTAAAACACAAATTATTTGACTTTACCCAATCCCGGCGTTGTGTCGGTGTCTTGCTCGTGAACACTGGACACTTATAGATACTATGGTTAGCTTGACACACAGAGCAGTGACCTTGATTTGAGTCAACATAAAATGATCTTCTCACTCCAACAGGTGAATTTAGTTTTCCTTCCATCCTCCTGTTGGTTGCGTTATGTCTAGTACTCGCGCTAGTTTGCAGTGATATACCTTGATTTGCAGATGACAGTGCTTTGCATTGATTTTCAAGAAATTCCAAAAGTTGATCAAAGCTTGGTAGTTTGGTAGCCGTGTGCGCAAGTTCAAACATCAGCCGTGTCTCTCTATCTAACTTGTTCAGTGTCAAGTTTAGTAAGATAAAACTCCACTCACAAACTGGAAACTTTAACACATTAAGTGCACCCAAGTTCTCCTTAAATGTGTCCACTAGCGCCCTTAAGTTCTGTGGCGACCTTGAGGTTAGACCCGGGAATTGCATTATCTTCTCTAAATGTGTAGTAGCTATTGACCTCACATCTTGGTAACGTTCTGTAAGAGTCGCCCAGGCTAACGGGTAGTTCTCATCTGACACCGGTAGTGACTTTAATAAAGTCAGGGGCTCACCAGATAATGTCGTCAAAAGATATTGAAACCTTTCCACTGGTGTTAAGGTTTTGTTTGTATGAATGAGAGAGACGTACAAGTCATGAAATGTTGTCCAGTCAGTGTTTATACCACTAAATGTGGGCAGTTGCAACTTAGGCAATTTTGCTGACAATGCCTTTACCGGAGGCCCATTATCATTTCCCGACGTGGATGAAGGCTTAGTAATCCGTGCATAAATCTCCTTAACCTGGTAGTAGGTCATGTCAAAGTCCTCAATCAACTTGTCATGTGCTTCAACATCAAAGTCCCTCTTAGATTTTCTTGCCGCGACTCCTAACTCAACGTGAGTTTCTTCAAAATCCCTCCTTAAATGTTCTAAGTCTGAACAATGTGCCTTAAATAGCTCTAGTTTGGTAATGTCACCTTGAACCTGTTCCGACAGCTTGTAAAGTCTATTAACCCGGCCAGTTATCACCTTAAACCTAGCTTCAAGGTGTGCATAAGACATGATGATAGAAACTTAACACAAATTAATGTAAACAAACGGGAACTAAATACAAACGTAAGCAAACAAGAAACTAACTATAAACATAAACAAAACAGTCAAAACACAGCCATCGATTACATCCCGACTCTCGACCAATAACACATGGTCGACATCACTCGATCACTATTACATACGATGCACAATAGATATGGCTAGCGATTAATCGCTAACTCTCAAACGATATATCGAACTGATGACGCCACTAATCCAACTGACCCAGCATGGCCGAAATATGACGTGAACAAATGATACAAGAAATAAACCAAATAAACAAATAAGTTGCTCTATCCACCCTAAAACAAAGAAACGCCAAGGAACACTGAAACACGTATCCGGCCCGGAGGACCAAAAATGTTTAGTGTAAATTTACAATTGAATGAAAACTAAAGAAGCCTCTGGAGGACCAGTGTTACGAACACGGATAAATGAACTGTATGGTGGAAAGGAAATTGATAGAGGCAACTCACCTTCACTTTATGTGGTATAACTGGCAGTGTCCTGGCGCAGTCTTCTTCAACAACACACACGAATAAAAATCTAGACCACTTCCGGGTGAAGGGTTTACGGAACCTTATCACTTTGTCTTGATCGAGTCTCCGTGCACGGCACAAATTAATCAACACACTAAAAACTCCACGCCAGCGACACTTGGGGGAAAACAATAAACATATAGTGGTCCAGGTATGGTCTTGTTGCCTCCAAGAGTGGGGAAGGTTAATGTAAGATATGAAAAAACCAAACAAACAGAACTAAACCTCAACAATAACAAACAAAAACTCACAAACCAAAACAAAACAAAAACAGTTCAATTTCGAGGCATAGAGAATCTAGATAAAAGGAGCACTATTCAAAGATATAACATAGAGGAATGAAAATGAAGTATAGGATTAGTAATATTCGTCAAACAATAGAAAACTATACAAACAGATAGTGTTACGTATAGGCTAGCTTGATTTAGGCAGATAACTTTTATAACTTAGCACATGTTGGTGTTTACTGCATAATATAATAATTGTTCAATGTAGCTCTTAGGAGGGTAAGCTTAGGCCCTATTAAAAGTGGATTTTCCATCCTGCTAAACTAAACGATAGTAAATTTAACTTAAGCTCCTACTCGTTTTTGTTCCTTCTCCCTTAGATTTTTTTGTAAAAAAGTAGGCCTATGTTAGATTTAGGGCCTACTAAGCTGAATATAGGTATAACTAAACAAATAATTTTGCTTAACATATTTTAAATATAGGCCTAGTAAGTAGAAACATTTGATCAATACTGACTCCAAAAAGTTAATGTTTTCTAGATGTTCCTTTTTATGAAAATCAACAGTCTCTATGTATTTTCACTATACTTTAACTTCACAGCATTCTAAAGCGTTTAATGCTTTATGCACCAACAGGTTACCCAAGCAGAGTGTGAAGTAGGCCTCATTGCAACACAATGTCCAAGTTTAAGAAAACTTCATTCAATCCTCTTTGGTGCTTGGATCCAGCTCTTTCATGAGTTCAAGAGGCACCTGACGACAAGTTTTCTGTCATTTGTTCTTTGTGCAGAACGAAAATATGTTTAAGCAACATGGGAAAACAAGCCCTAACAAGCCACATGGCAGGGAAAAGACATAAAACGTCAGAAAGTAATATAAAGGGTACCCTTTCACTTAAACTATTCTTAAAAAAGAGTCCCCCAGAGTGTAGAAGTGTAGTTGAAACTGCAACAAGTAGCTCATCTATTTCAAAATGTATGCCGAAGCCTTTAGTTGGAGGTAATATTTCCCCTAAATCTGCCGTGTGTACAGTATCTAGTGTAGGCGAAAGTAGTGGTAATTTAGTAACAGAAGAGACACAACAAAGGTCACGGACACTACAATCTTTTCTTCTTGGGGAAAGTGTAACAAAGGCAGAAATATTATGGTGTATGCAATGTATAATACATCATAGTTCATTAAGAACAATTGCCAGTGGAATTTCATTATTTAAGCAAATGTTTCCTGACAGTGCCATAGCAAGTAAAGTGCAGCTTCAAAAGACAAAAGCGGCTTATGTGATTGTGCATGGATTAGCACCTTATTTTGAGCGTGAAGTGAAAACATTACTGTCTCACACTAATCATATGGTCGTAGGGTTTGATGAAAGCCTCAATAAAATTTCTCAAAAATAACAAATGGACATTTTAGTGAGGTTTTGGAATAATTCAAAGGGGGAAGTTTCAACTAGATATTTAACATCTGTTTTCTTAGGTCATACTACATCATCTGATTTATTAACAGCATTCAAAAATGGTTTAGCTAACGTGGATCTAAAAAAGGTTGTGCAAGTAGGAATGGATGGCCCAAATGTAAATATTAAATTTTTAAGGGACTTAAAGAGTGAATTGCTTGATGTCTGCCCAGAAAACGGTAAACTCCTAGATATGGGTAGTTGTGGACTACATACACTGCATTGTGCATTTAAAGGAGGTATCAAGGCCACCGATTGGAAACTGATTGAATTTTTGCGGGCACTGTATAATCTGTGGAAAGCTGTGCCTGCTCGAAGAGCAGATTATATCGCCATTACAGGGTCCACACTTTTTCCTTTAAAATTCTGTGCAATACGGTGGTTAGAGAATGCTAAAGTCGCAGAAAGAGCCTTTATAATCCTGCCAAATGTACTGAAGTTTGTTAATGAAGTAAAAGGTAAAATGAGCCTAAATGTAACAGCTTCAAAGTAATTTTAGAAGCTTTGAAAGATAAACTATTAGGCCCGAAACTAGCTTTTTTTCAGAGCTTAGCATCAGACATAGAGCCTTTTTTTAAGGAGTTTCAATCAAATGATCCTCTTGGACCTTTTCTGTACAATGCCCTAACTACTTTGGTTAAGCGTGCAATGGAAAAAATTGTCAAACCTGAAATATTATCAACATCAGTCTCTAAAATAGATTTTTGAAAAAAGAAAACTTGTTGTTTGATAAGGAGATTGATATTGGATACGCCACTAAGGATGCCCTTCGAAAATTGAAATGTGTGCCAGATCGTGACTTATTGCAGTTTCGTATGGAGTGCCGTAAATGTTTGCAAGCATTTGTATCAAAGATTATGATACGGTCACCTCTGAACTACGAATTGACAAAGTCAATTTCATGCTTCGACCCTGCAGTAGCTATTCGAACGGAAATTGCCAATAAACGCTTGTTTGATGCCTTGCAAATGTATGTGGCATATAATTGGCTCACAGGTATGACAGCTGAAAAAGTTGATCGAGAATTTAAACAATTTTGTTCTATACCCGCTTTTAAAGATACTTTCAAAACCTTTAACAGAATTGAAACTCGCCTTGACCACTTTTGGATAAAGCTTTTTGAAACACACAGTTTTTCTGAAACTGAACATTTGGAAGCTTTCCTCAAGATTGTTTTAAATATTTCACATGGCAATGCTGCCCTGGAGAGAGGATTTTCTATAAACAAGGAATGTATTGTGGAGAATCAAAAAGCAGAATCTCTAATTGCACAGAGACACATTTTTGATGCAGTAACTGCTGCAGGAGGAGTGGAGGCAGTCGTTATATCTAAAGAAATGATTCATTTTGTGCGTAATGCACATTCCCGCAACAAAGAAGCTATTCAGAGACAGCAACAGGAAAATGAAGAAACCCAAAAATGTGCCAATGAGAAAAAGAGAGCAGCAAAGGCTCTAAAAGCACTAGAAGCAAAAAAAAGAAAATTAATGGAAGAAGCTACTAGAGAAGTTGCATTAATTGAAGATCAGATGCAAGCTTTAAAAAAATAGAAACTGTCTGGTGAACATAAAACTTTTAAATTTGTAGATGATGTGTATGTGCTCCTATAGACTGTAGACATTTTAAAAAAGTCTCTAATTGGCTGCTTTGCATTGTGTAATATTTCCCAAACAAACTATTCAATAGTGCCTATTTTACTATGTTTCATTATTAAAACTATTTTTGTTTGTTTTTTTAGACAAGGACTTATTTTAATTTAATCTTTTTTTATTAATGAAACACATATTTTTTTTATCATTATGACTTATTTTACTTATTGCGTCCTAACAATCTTAATTTGTATTTACATTTTATGTGCTCAATGATACATTTTTCGGCCTCGTCTGGAATCAAACCCGTGACCTTTAGCTCAGGAAGATGACACGCTACCGACTGAGCTAAAGGGCCTATCCTGTGTTTTACTAAAGCTCGAAACTCTTTAACAAACATAATTATTCAAAGCTGCACTTGAATAAAACTATATGCAAATTATTAATAGTGTGATTAAGGTAATTTGTTTACCAGTAGTATTTATGTGAAGTGAACCATGGAAGAAGATGCAGTCTTATTTTACATTACAAATAACTTGAATAAAATCAAACTCAATGGTGCCTGCCCACAAGTGAACTATACTGACCGAGCGGCTCCCGCTTACTGTCGAAGAGTAGTGCCAACTTCTGGGGATTAAGGGGGTTTGTCCTTGAGAGGCTGAGTTGACCTCGGTTCTCAGAAAATCCAGCCAGGGATCAATCCTTGGGACCTCTGAATCTGTAGCTAGAAACTCTTAACCACTAAACCACCTTAACCTGAGTAAATTCTCTCTCCTTTACATTATGTCAGGTAAGTTTCATTCCTCCTTATTTTATTTAACTTTGGTTTAAATATTATGATTGCGCTGTATGTTTTATACTTTTACTTTCTAGCAGTTTCTTAATATCTAGTTATCTGTAATGTAAACATTAAAATAACTCAATATTTTTACATAGATACGTAAACAATAATGTAAATGAAATTTTTTGTATAACCCATGGGCTGGATCGCAAACACTCATTGCCTTAGGCAGACATTCTTTAACCCTTCATATAGGCCTACATGTATTTTAGGCAGTATAGTGGTCTGGAAAAAATCTATTGGCTCTGGAAAAGTCAGGGAATTTTAAAATGTAGTTTGGCTGGACACCCTGTAACAAGTCTACTAAATATTTTAATAGGTATTCAATAGAATTATTAGAAATTATTGGTTCATGCCATTATTATGACTTATTTGTGTTAAGAAAATCCCAAACTGCACAATATGTTCAAAGATAAATACAAATTTGTTCTCCATTAGTGATTGTGACATAGGCCATGGGCAAATTTATAAAAACACATTCTAAAAGCTCTCAAACTTAATATTAAATAAAACAAACTCATACAAGTAATTATAGCGTATTTTAAATTTTAATTCTCACGGTTTTAACGCAACAAACTCATAAACACAATAATGTGGTAAGCGTATTTTGAATTTAAATTTTCCAAGTTTTAAGGCAACTTCTAGAAGAAAAAAATAGCGAATGCAAATGGATTGAGATTTAAAATATAAAAAATTAAAAACAAACAACATCGTATATTTCACATTCTGAATTATTGATGAATGTCGTAACATTCCCCTCGCCTTCTCCCCTTGTTTTAATAAAATTAAATATATGTGAACATTGAGATTTTGGTGTTTTTTTAAATATTTATTTTAGAGCCTACCATTCATAAAAAGATGGACTGGAACTTGTGTTAGTATATATTTTAGATGGGTGCTTGAAAAATATAATTTATAATTTAAAAATATTTATCAAAATTATTCCTCTTAAATAATTACATTTTTAAAGTATTTTTTATATTAAAAGTAAAATATATTTCACTAAAACTTAACTTTTTAATCAATTACAAGGTTTTAAGCAAAGTATTTTTAATTTCTAACCAAAATAGCCTTTATGTTTATGTTTGGCCTTTAAAAATGAATGCTAATATTGTTGGAAACTATGCGATTGTAGCGCTACATGCGACATATTTGTCAATAGGCCCGACCTAAGCATCATGGAGGGGACTGTGGAGACGCTAGTTGTTTAGATGGTATAATATGGAAACGCTGTGCTGAAAGTAATAGGATAAGTGAATCTGAATCCATCGGGTTGATACTATAGTTAATCATAGTGTCAGATTTACATATGTTGAATCATTTCGTACGGTGTTAGTGTTAATAGTGTTTTTAAGTGTATATCTTCTTAACGTACCTTTTTGAACTTTTAAGTGATAATTTTCACTCTTCAACATGGAAGGCGATGGATGCATTGTCTTGGTTGAAGAAGTTACATTTTGATAAAACTTAAACTTTGTTTGACAACCGGTGGAAAAGAAGGGTTTAAAGATGAAGATCAGAAGATTGCAGTTTAATTATTATGCATGAGGGATTATGTGATCGGTGTGTTTGCGACATTTACAAAGGAAAAAGACTTTAGTGTGTTAAACCTGCTGTTTGACACGTACAATAAAATACCATAAATATAATTAACATGATGAATACAAGAGCTAATATATTCTAATACAGTGTGTCAGATATTAATTAACGTTGGATTTATGTTACTGGGAAACGCCCAAGCTCCAGGATAACTGCCCCAGCTGACTATGCCAGGACCATCAGTTAAACGGCATCTTACTCACAGGCCCCACTTCGAAGAAATAGCAGAGATGTTTTTCTCTAGGCTCCGCACCATCTACGAGTCCTAGTGTTCATTCAGCGCAATTTCACAACTTAATCCCCTTCACCCCTTGGGTGTCCAGATTCAAACCCTCCTCAAATTAGTCGGTTCTGTTTGTATATACACGGCATTCCTCACTTCACATTTTGTGTTCTATTTTATCAATTCGACAGAGCAACACATCGGACGTCAACCTACATTGACGAAAAAAGTTACTGGTGACCACTATGTGGGAGGCACCTGTCTCTCCTCCTCGTCGCAGATGAAGCCTCGTCAGAGACTATGAGTATTTGTAAGTTAGAGCTAGCGTTGGAGATTTGGTATTCTTTTGCTATGTCCTTATGACATAGTTTTTGATAGTCAGGGAATCAGACTACTTTTCTATGCCCTTAACCCTACAGGGAGAAAAACTTTTTGATGTGAATACGTCTTTAAATTTGCTACCATACGGGGGCAATCCAAAAAACCTAATGATAACAAAATCGGGGGATAGAGTTTGGCGTTGAGGTTTCGAATCTATCTTCTACATCCAAAATTAAATTATACCACTGAATAGCTAAAGGATCAAAGAATGCATTACGATTAAGTGTTCAGTATTGAAATCTCACAATTATATATTTTTAAAAAATATTTAAATGTGATAGCTACCTTATTGTCTTTACTATCATTCAGTAATTAAGAGTGTCTAACCATGAATAAAGATATGTTATTCAAGAGGAACACATAACCATTGAACTTTGACAAAGGAAATGTTCTGAGTAGAGATTAATTACTCACAAATTCTTTGTTCGAAGTTTTTATTAGCATATTTTTATTATTTAACACAAGCATTATTATTAATATTATTACAATTAATACTATCATCATTGGTTGTTCCGTCTTACCACAGGTCTATTCCTTATGTCATAGAACTTAGACCTCCAATGCACCCTGTCCTTTGTCTCCTACTCGAGCTCCCAGAATTTTCTGTTTTCCTTCATTTCAATTATAATAATATAATGGTATATTTTCATTATTTTACATACTTTACACAGTTTCTTTCAATTCCAATGGACCACTCAAAGTGTTTTCTGCTGCTGCTCGCAGTAACACTCAAAAATGGTAAAATAGTTTGGAATATATTTATTATAATTACTAGCAGTTTGACCCGTTCTTCGCATGAGTAGGTAAGGGCTTAGTTCACAAATAACTTGTACCATTGTGAAACTCTATAAGCTTCGCAACGGACACGTCTTCTTCTCTTAGTTATATATTACCACATGTCACGCTGAAGACGGCTGGTCTAGTCAGCGCTTCAACCTGACCTCCCAACCTTGTTGAGTGATGTCATGCCTGATCCTGTGTGGCCAAACATTGACGAGCATTACTGAATTGACTGTTTGGACGAAGAAGACTTCACCGAGGTCATTGGAGCCAGGATTATTGCATCAAGAGCCACTGATGCATGGTTGGCTTGCGCAGAGTGAAAATGGTCTATCGTTCTCCGACGCACTGAGATTGGATAGTTCCCTTGGCGATGCGCTGGGATCGAATAGATCTCTTGGCTCTGTACTGAGAACTTGTGTATAAATAACACGTGTTTGAGGACTGTGATTGGTGGACCAATGGTGATTATATTCACGACGTACACTCGGCGTAGATTTATTCACGAGTTTTGACGAGTGATTTAATGAGTGCGCATGATTCACGGTGTTTTTGGTAACTGACAAATTTAATAGTTTTGAAGGCCATCTATGGCTGGATAACGTTCAACAAAGTAGCCTCTATTCTATACCGAACTATACTGTTTTAAACTATATTCATACTGATTGAAAATTAAAGGAACTTTTTTCGGGCCGACAACTTAAAAATATTAAAAAAACTTTAATAGTGATTCACTTACGATATATTCACGTCGATCCCATTGGTTAATGAATGGCTTGGCCAGCGGGTTGGTTCTAGGTACAGGATGCATCAATGGAACTACTCAATGAAGAAAGGGGTGAACTCAACGTTTCTATAAAAGTAAAAACTCCCCCAATCGTTGTCTCAAACGTGGCAAGTATAATAATATCATTAATCTCCTTAAAAGAAACCTTAAGGAAAATTTCAAAGAATTTTGCATAGCGCACGGAATAAAGATAATTATGAGCTCTCTTGGGTACTACTCTAATTTGCTTAAATTGTTTAGTGAAAATTCCCGTGAGCACTTTACGAACATGTTTCAGAAGGACAATCCATTTGAATTGATTGTTAAGGGCCTTTGTTCCAGCAATCCCTGTGAGGATATAAGTTTGGAGCTTATCGGAATGAGATTGACACCCACGGATGTGTGACAGCTATACACAAATCTTTCTCACAAACTTTGACACTGAGGCTCCTCCCAATCTTTACTATGGATGTTGCAAATCTACAATGTCAGAGTTATAAGACATGCAATGGCTAGGATAGATCGTGGTACTACAGTTTCATAGATTCCAGCATTTTGGTCACTCAAAAAACTATTGTGCACAGACCACACGCTGTTTAAAATGTCGAGGACCACATATAATGACTGATTGTCCAAAAAAAGATAGGACCACAACAGCTCGTTGCATAAACTGTAAAGTGGAACATGCAGAAAACTACGGGAATTGTCTTTTACTTGTTAAGGGCGTTGATAAATTAAATCAGCAAATGGACATGCCTAGGTAGGGGGACAGGTGTGGTGGGCAAGAGGTAACAAATCCAAGTGCTCCTCTTAGTTTGATCTCACAGTATCGTATGAGGAATAGTACACCAGTAAAAACACATACACAATATCCCGGATTTGAACGGGTATCATACGCTCTGACAGCATTATATCTCCCCCGGAAGGTTAGAGAAGGAATTAGTAACACTAATGAAGTTTCATATTTAAGCGACCCTCTCCAAACCTTTGAATATGTCAACTTATTAGGCACCTTATAAAATACAGGGAGAGGTTGAAAAAAAATCCAGACAAAACATCAAAGGTCCCGCTCCTACTGGAAGGAGTCACAGAATTTTTCGGGGATGTTAACTAATCAAAAACAGAACCCAGGAGTAATATTGAACGTGATGTTTTGGAACTCAAATAGACTCATTCAACAGGCTTATAAATTCGAACAATTGTTGGAAACCTATGGGCGGGACGGGGGGGGGGCATTTTACCTAATCTGTGAGACTCATTAACAGAGCCAAAATGACTAACATTTTATTGGTATGATATTTACAGGATGGACAGGATGACAGGCAGGGGTGGGAGTACTACAGTTTTGGGTAAAAATAATTTGAACCATCATCACACTGTTATTCTGGGTACTGGAAATATCTAAACAGCATAGATGGTAGTTTCCGCACCAAGGAGCAAGATATTGTTCAGGGAAATTTATAGGAGCCCTTTGATCTAAATCAGAGCTGAAGAACTAAAATTTCTCACTGCCAAAAAGAATATCTTTGCCGTGGGAGACCTGAACTGCATGAACACCAACTTTAATATTCACCTACAAACCAAGATGGTCACACCCTAGCACCTCATGTGCCTTTAAAAAACCACCTCATTTTGGTGCCGAAGGAACCTACCTACTACCCTTCCAATTTCACTCCATTAATGGATGTGATCGACGTAGTCCTTACGGATATCGATCAGCAACCTGTAGGGTTTCAAACATTATCTGAGCTGGATTCTGATCACATCCCGGTCTTCTATCGGCTAACCCTGAAAACAAATACTAGAAATTCGTACATAAGAAGTAATATTCCAATCAGTGATTAGCACAAATATCAAAACATCTTAAATATGGTTGTTCCGCACAATTTGGAGATCTATTTGACGAAATATGTCGACAACACTAACATCCTCCTTACGTCGATGCTGCTTGAAGCTCACCATGTGTCGACGACCAATGAAGTCCCCTAAGTCTTATTAAAGAGGGATCACCTGGACATGATATTCCTGATCGCTCAAAGTAAAAAAGCACGATATGAATTGCAGATGTCCCACTTGCCAATACATCGTGTAGAATACAATAAATTAATGGCCCTTGTTAATCTAAAAGCTAAAGCGTTAAAATATCTCACCGGAATATGTATTATGTCAGAAACTGTTAACAGTAGGAAAACGTATGGAGAGTGACAAGCAGCTTAAGAGATCAAACTCAAAACAAAAACTCTAGCAATTTATGAACTATGCAGTCATGGACAAAG
>JBCFYV010000001.1:59432444-59457307 GCA_039000515.1 Timema cristinae
GAATTATAAAATAAACAAATACATGAATAAATAGATACCATACATTTTAGCTAATTCTCCTAAGTAAGTTCTAAATAAAACACTTAATCAGAACCCAAACCATCAATGAATAACACACATATTGAAACAGAGTTCCCTTAGCAATGTTCTTTCATCCAATAAGTTTTGTAGGTGAACACGCTATCTTCTGAGTTAAAACGTTGAATGAATATACAGTTTCAAAGTTTGCCTCAGACCTCAATTTAGGTATTATATTGTACAAGGAACACGGAATACTTAACATATTAGTTTTCAAACAACTTTTAAAGAATGACTTTGATTCTTAGTGTATGTTTAAAATTTAGTCTTCTCTTTTACATTATTTTAAATAGAAATAAATATTGTTTTAACCCCCGAAGTGATCATATTAAATACATGATAGATTATACAAGTGTCACCGAGGCAATCGAAAAGTCTATAAACTATAAAAGCTGAATAATAAATCACCATTATATGCAGAATATGAGTAGCATCTCAGTATGTAATTTAGTAGTATTCACATAAGTCTAAAATAATGTGCTCAATACTTGCAAATCAATTCATATCTTACCATATCCTGTGCAATCTGCAGCGAACCCAGGACCCGCAAATAAGACTATCAGAATCACACAGCAATATGGCCACATCTGCATTAACATTACAGTCGATAATTTATCACATATACAACTGATATTAACATCATTCAATAATTATTTATCTAGCTTACTAGTAACACTACTTATTTAGATGTCTTCCATTATACGAGGTCTCATACTAATAGATTATTAAAATAGTTTCAAAATTATAAATTATAAGCACATAGAATATTTAGCTCACCTGTGATATTTTTGTCCACTTCTCAAATCAAAGCCACACCTACAGAATAATACGTGTATCAAACTTTAAACGAAAATAATCGTTCTGGGTTTAGGTTAGAACTTTACAAATAAGTAATGAACATATTTATATCAGGGATCTAACTCATATGAGTCTTTATTGGTTTTAGGGGCTTAGTAATTGTAATTAGTATATGTCGAGATTAAATCATGACGTTTAAATATGATTGATAATAATACATGTCCATTCTAGAGTAATACATTATTTATAAATTTCCTCATAAGTTTATTTGTTAATAAACAGGTACACTCTGGTTGCTCTGGAAAATAGAAGTATTACCTTGACGGATTGCACAATGGCCACGTGTTCATAGCAGTGCTTACCAGGGTTGCCAGGTCTGTCATGGACCCCCATAGTGTTACTTTACATGCGGTGGCTGTTAATAATTTTGGTAAGTGATATGTTTGACATAGTACCATTGTTAAGTGAAAATAAAGCTGAAGGTGTTAAAAGAAAATAAAGCAGAACGTTTTAAATGAAGATAAATCATAAAGTGTTAAATGAATATAAAGTATAAAGGGTTTGTAATTATTTTTAATTGTTTGTAGGTGATTGATATATTCTATATAATATATTATAGGTTAATAAAAGGAGGTGTTTGTCTATAGTGTGTGTGTTTTTGTTTGTTTTTTTGTCCATATGTGTGTGTTTTTGTTTGTTTGTTTGTCTGTTTGTTTGTTTGGGATGTCCAACCAAATCTACGGCAAGCAGAGATCTGAAATTTTTACCATAGATGGGTGGAAGGGGGAATGCACCTCAAAGCCAGATTTCTAAATATGTTTTTAATTAGGCTATTTTTAACAAATCTTTAAAGTAGTCATAGACAACGCCATGTGGGATTGCTAGTAAATAATATGTAAACAATTAAATTTCAGAAGAGTCCTCCTTGTGCATTTTGTATTAAAATAAAATGTGTCCTTGAGATAGGGTTACAAATTTACGTATACCCGCCTCATTGATACCAAAATCTGCCTAATTTTTGTGAGCTTTCAGAAACTTATGAGTACTGATATAGAAACCGGCCACGTGGTTTACTGATCATCACACTTGGCTACGAGCCTAGGGGTTCCATGTTCGATTCTCATATGGTGTTATGTACATTTTTCCATGAGGGTAGCTATCCTTAGGGCCAGTAGAGTTTTGTTGTTAAATGTGGATTCACACGTTCGTCGAAATTCAAGCGCGAAACAGAAACATGGTCACATGATGAGCTCTAATCTAATATAATATTATTTTTACTTTTTCGCTATCTTACAGGTAGAGAAAGTATTGTGATCGTCAAAAAAATTGAAGACATGATTTTGATGAATATTGACGTTTCATGACCCCCCCGAACCCTAAAAAGTGGTCTTTGCAATGCCGTCTGTCTGTGTGTCTGTTTAAACTTAAAATTAAGAGTAGTTTAATAAAAGTCGAAAAGATAAAACATCGATTTTCTCAAAATTGGCTCTAATGGTTTCGATTAAGATTCGTATTTAGGCTTTGATTAATATTATAAATAAACTGGCTATTTTTATTTTCCCATTAAAATTAAGTTTAGTGTAATTTACAGAAGCAGAAACTTTCCTATTTCCGTAAATATTGAGATAGTAAATAAGATTGCTTTGCAAAATTGTAGTAAAATTAAATTATATTTTTTATATGATATATATTTTTATAAAACCAACAATTTCTGAGAGATTGGCAGATATATTAATACAATTTTGTGAGCTTTAGTTGTAAAGAGATACTACATAAATATAGTGCAATTTATGCTTGGATTTGTTAATGTATATTATCTCGTTTCACATAATCTATTACGAGTTTTGAGTAAATATCTCCATTTTTAAATAATAGAGTGATAAAGTCCCTGTGGAGTTCCGTACCATTTATATTATTATTGCTTGGTTTATAAACTAAAACTTCGTTACGTTACGCTAGCCTAATCCCCCCTTTCCCCATGTCACGCAGTGAAACGCTAAGATGGACTCCCTCCATCCCCTTAATTGCGTTACATAATACATGTATATCCCCTTAATGGAGGGCGTGTGTATTGATGTTTTGGATTGTGCCACGACACAGCGCTATAATTTGAAAACATCCATTGGGAGAGTAATCTAGTATATATGTCTATCTAATAAAAATTAAAATATGGTGACAATCAGCTGTTTTAAGTTTGCGTTGCAATGCATCATGGGTCAGTACACATAGTTTGAATTGCTGCTCTACTCAAGCATATTCTGCTTTCTATTTTCAGTGAACGTGTGAATAAAGATTTAGACTTAAGTAGGTTAAAGTGTTTCTACTGGTTCCACCTCACCATACCCTCTATCACTATCACCCTCATATTCACTATCACCATCACCATCATATTTACTATCACCCTCATATTCACTATCACCCTCATATTCACTATCACCATCACCGTCATACTCACAATCACCGTCATATTCACTATCACCGTCATATTCACTATCACCCTCATATTTACTATCACCCTCATATTAACTATTACCATCACCGTCATACTCACAATCACCGTCATACTCACTATCACCCTCATATTCACTATCACCCTCATATTATCTATCAACCTCATACTCACTATCACCACAATATTCACTATTGTGACGTTATTTGCCACCCTACCATGTATTTCTCTATATTTTATACTTTTTGTGAATAGCTTACAATTTAATTTCGTGTGAAATTAAACACTTCATAGTTCGGCCGCTGTATTGCCGGCCTGACAAATAATACTATTTACATTCATTCAATAAAATAAAAGGATTGAAGGGACAACGAATAATATTGATTTAAATATTTTAAATAAGGAATTTTGATTTAAGGAAGAAAACTTACCTTTTATTAAACATATTAATTATCCTTTTAAGAAGTGTGTTGACTTATTTATTTTGAACGTCAGCCAAAGAGTAAAAAAGGCTAGATGTAAATAACTCAAAACTAGCGCGCTTTTCAATTCTGACAGATAGAAATAAACATTTAATTCTTTAAGAAAAACATTGTTCACATTCATTGGAATATATTTCAATATTTATATTAAATCTGCATTGTATTTGATTTTTATCCCTAGTCCATAGCCAACATTTTATCCTTTGTTTTAAAATATTAGTTTTCTCTTTGGACTTGGAAGTAAAGAATAGAACATTTTTAAATTTGATTTTTGAAGACTTTCTGTAAGAGACTGGGTCTTCTTCCTGGGTGTTGGTCCAACATGGAGCCAACTCTGTGGAGCTTTTAATTTAAAATTATTTTTAAAGTTAATTAATTGTTGTAAATTAAAGTACAAGTAGCAAATGGAAAGCTAAGTGTTTGTGCAAGAACGAGACTTTATTTTTTGTTTAAATTGTGAAAGAATTAGCATTACTAAAGTGAAACAAATTTCTGAAGTTGGTGTTGTTTCAATATGGACTAATTCATTGGTGAGGTCAAGCCAACACTTCAACTTTAAATTCACATTTTTTTTTTACTTCTATCAAAAATCAGCATTCACGTAAGAATTTTTAGAAAGACTAATTAAGAGAGTTAATTAACATTTTATTTTATGTCTAAATATTGATTTTTTCTTCTTCTTTTTTGTTTCAAAAATACTATTTTATTTGGTCAAATTAGAATTCCATAGGTAGGATTGGGATGTGATAAAGAAAGAAGCATTAATAAACTCACAAATGATCCAATAATTGTTATTTTATACATTTATTTTATTGTAGTCTAAATCATATTTTATTTTTTACAATCTATTTTTATTTAAACTGCTCAGGTTTTATTTTAAGTATTCCCCAGTGGTCTCGAGTATTGAGAGTCGTACTGCCACTGTCTGAATTAGCCGAGGTAAATATTTTTCTTTTTGATTATTATTTTCCTCCTAGATCCTAGGAGTGGCGCCCAACAAATAGCACAATTTTATACATCTTGACATTGTGGTTATGTAAACAAGATTCAGAACACACTCATATTAGACACAGAGTAAATTATAATTTATATATAATAACATTTTCTTTATTTTAATCACCACACTATCAACTTTATATTTACTATAACCATCATACTCACTATCACAATTATACTCACTATTACCCCCATACTCACAATCATCGTCATACTCAATATTACCCTCATATTCACCATCACCGTCATACTCACTATCACCATCATATTCACTATCATCATCATCTCATCTCATCTCATCGAGACATGTAAAAAGCCTCCACTGATTGGATGTACGATTAGAACTGTACATTTGGACATCTCCTGGGCATTGTTATATTTATACTTGCTAATATTTCCACAAAACCAGTTTACTAGTGATGTAGCCAAGATACGACACATAATCATATATACACACAAACAAAATTGTATACATTGCATAACCAATTTTATTATTGAAACCCTTAAAGATAGTCATGGAAAAGTTCAGATTGAGTTGGCAAACTGTAATGCCAGTACATTTGGATGTTGTAACTACAATTATATATGAATGGTCATTTGTTGTATTTATATTTTCATTGTTTTGATCATTGTTTAAATTCATCGGTATCAAGTATTTGGTTGAAGAATCTTGTTTGTTAAGAATACTACAAAATATTTTCACGGTTATATTGAATTAGTAGATACAGATAACATTGGAGTAAAATTTTAAATGTTTTATCAAATCATATATTGATCACGGACTAGATTACTTTCCCTCCCATTAAGTTTCCAAGTGGAATCTATTTCAAAAACGATATAATATAACGGGCACTGCAATTAATATTACGAGGAAAGGGCTTAAAGAACTGTCATTACTTTTTTTTAGAGCTAAATGAGATATGTGTACATAATATTATTGTTAGATATGTGACGCATCTCATCCAACGAAAGTAAACTGCATATTATTATTAGTTATGGTAAAATATCATGAGTGTTAATCAAACGTTTCCTTCGCTGTACAGTTGTTCGGACATGTTTATATTGGTAGCCATTAGAAGAAGAGGAAACGATTAGAATACTTGTAATTGGATTGAAATGGAAGCTAATTAAACATAGTCAATAATCATTATTTATTAAGTTATTTATCATGTTTTAAATTAACTATAAAGGTACAATATTACATATGATATATTATTATGTTCTATCTCTATTGAAAACTGATAGTTTCATTAAAGTATTTATTCTTTCTCGTCAAAGAGAAAATATTTTAACTGATTTTTGAAAATTGTGACCTCTTGGTTTTGATGAATATTTACGTTTTATGTATCTGTATTTCTGAACAAGAAAAAGTAAATTTTGAAAATTTGTTTGTCTGTCCCTGAACACAGATCTGAAACGGTTGAATTGATTTTGTTCAATCTTGATATTTATATATGGCTATCTATACCTACAGATTATTTAATATTCAACCCTAGTCTTTAAGCCAGAGGTTGCATTCCAGTCGATCGCGATCAACCGGACAACTTTCAGTAGATCACGTAATTAAGCCAAATCATCATTAAAAGTCGACCTTTGAGTTTTCTAAGCTCGCAAATATTTAAAGTATTATCAAATGATATTTGAATGTCAACCAAAATAGCTATACATCGTTAATAATAGGTAATGTTATAAGAAAATTAAATATTTTAATATAAGAAGGTATATTTTATTTATTCTATATGAATTTCTATAAAGGAGGGGACATTAGTTTATTAGGAGATTGAATTATGTGAATAAATAAAAGTTACAGTTATAAGGAAAAATAAAACTAAGTGGGAGATCAAGGGATTTTTGATCAGTATATGTCTATTGGGAATCAAAAATGTTGCCCAAAACTTGCTTTAAACTAATAGTAGTTTACAAATAAGGGTTTTTTAGTTCCAAATATTTCTAAAATAGATTAAATGATTTTGGTTAAAATGGTTAAAATAGATATCTAGGGAGTATTTTATATGATATCCTAAAAACCATGCTTTACTTATTTTTCTGAAAAAATAAAGTTCGTTTAATGTTAGTTTACAGATAAGGTTTTTTTTTAATTTTTCAAATAATTTTATAATGTGTTTAACTATTTGATTCTAATAAGTATCTGGTCTGTTTTTTACAATACACTATTTTTTTTATTTTTTTTAATAAAGTTAGTATTATAGTAGTTTACAAATGACTAGTCTGAAAGATCTGATTGAAAAAAAAAGGCTACGGCGACTATGTTTCAAATTCGTATTTGGGGCCTATTTACTAGGCTAAATAAAATTATATGTTGATTTTTCTTAGGTGACTATGAGCTATGTAATAAAAACTATATTGGAGTCCTATACAACATATCTTTAAATAAGAACTATTCGTTTAGGTAGTAAATATACATATTTTTTTGACCTATATAAATTATGTTAGGAGCTAGATAGTTAAAACACCTCCTATCCCACATGCATTAGTGCGAGTACAGTTCCTCTATTGTTACAATTTGCCTCTATTTTTCCACCTCATTACATTTATTATTATATATTCGTTATCATTGTAGTTTTAAATAATTTTGGTTTTCACTTTTAATTATGTATTTATTTGAACATAATACTATAGTTGATTGCTTTATGTGCTACCGTTTCTATTATAGTGTAATTGAGAGAGTATTTTTTTTCACTTTTTGAAAGTTACGAAATTGCTTTATTTTTTACAAAGTTATTCTAATATATTGCTTTGTAGGTATTATTAATAAAATTTGGTAGTTAGCTATATTAGTGAGAAAGTTTCAGATAAACAATTTTATATCACACATAACTAGTCTTGTCAAATGTAAAAGGGAATATTCATTCTTTATCTAAAATTTCATTATAAAGTAAAATATAATTGGAATAACAGCAATAAATTTCAATAAAACCAGGTGTATTATTAATACAAATTTATTCTTCAAACGAGTTAAATTACAAATGAGTTCCAGTCCAGCACATGTGCTCAGAACATATACGTTTGTAGACAGTCCTGTTCATTTCTTATTTCAATATTCTGAAAAAAAATGTATGCATAAAAGATTATAGTAATTGATAAATAAAGTAAAACTTACTGTGGAGGATAGTAAGAGTAGAAGCGAAAAATGTGTCACTAAGAAACAAAAATTAATTTATAGCCTTGTTAATATTTTGCTCAATAATTATAAGAGGGTTCTATAATATTTCTGGTTTAAGTGTCACTTATAAACTTGTGAATTGCAGTATTTTGCCGTTTTTTATTTGAAACACTATTTTATAAAAGTGCAGAAAATGTTGGAATCATGTGGTCACTGATTATGTCGATAATCTTGCATATCTTTAAAACAAATATATAAAATATATTATTATATATTATAGAGTTATATCATAAATATTTTTAACTTGAAAACACTATCATACAATTGGCTCAATCTTAAATAAATTTTTATCTACCAGTTGAAAAATAAAATATTTTACTTGAAGTTATTCATACACCAATAAAAGTGTTCTGAAACGATTAATTTAACAGATAATGTGCAATTTAAAAACTGTTTTAATAATTTAGTGAAATTTTAATATTCTTCATAACCATTTAATCTATGATGAAATTCAAGGAGCATAAACCTATAAACCTATTAACGGCAACACCCTTGCACAAAACTTTCATGTATATTATTGTAATAGTACACTATCGAGGTGTAGGAAGTCACCAACGTAAATACATAAACGTATTGCTCAGGTTTCTAAACATAAGTCAAATACAGATTTATACAGCTTAACGAAGCTTGTAATTAACATTCCTTTCTCTTATTTAAAAATAAATCAATCAAAACGGATTTGGATGAGTAGTTCTAGTGAGGTACAAACTAAACATTTTAATCATCTCACTAAATTTAAGTACGATGTGTTTATATTTTAAAACATGATATAAATCTCTTACCTGGAAAATTAACGTATTCGAAGATTTCTTATCTTCAGCAACCTAAAACAAACATGGAAAACTAGTCTGTGATTTTAGTGGCTTTCCAATAGCAAAAAAACAAACAAAAAAATAATAAAAAAAAACAATTTCTTGCTTATATAAAGTAAAAGGAGGCTTTCAATGTCGTTTAATAATTTAGTGTTGACTAAAATACATTGTTCCAAAGGTTTGATCCAGATCAACCATTGCATTGACAATATTATAGTAGATATACCAGAACCTTACCATCTGTCTTGCTGACTCTGCCAGTTTCACCAGAATGTTGACCTAGGTCAGCCAAGGTGTCGACATCGTACTGATACAATGTGCATGCCTTCAAACCCGTAATGTTGTGGTACAGTTTGTTGGCAGAGTTGATGGAGTATTTAACTTGACTTGTCTCCAGGTTAGTCCACGTGACGTTATAATTGGTAGTGCACTTGTTATTGTAAGTATTGTTCCACGCGATGTTAAGTGACGTGTCTGTCTTACTTTCGACTTTCAGATATGTGACTTCCTTAGGTCCTGAAATGTTCAACAGGGTTAATATTGGGCCGAGAATCCACCGTAATTATAGACACAACCATTACTAAGGGGATATTATTGGAAATTATATGGTGTTGATTCAATTTGTTAATAATTTTTAAAATCAAATCAGAATCTCTTTTATTCTCAAAACTAGATTAGAAATACTTAAGTTTGTAGTTATAAACTTTTCCTTAGGATCGCTACATATTCCTAAACTAGTATTAAATATTTAAATAAATTAATAAATAAATAAATAAATATATATAAGATACATTATATATCCTTTATTCAATTAAAACATATTACAACTGAATGTTTAGCTGATAATGTGTGTACTTTTAATAACATTATAAAAGTATTTAGTACTAAATTATTTAGGATTTGATAATGAATTGTAAAAATTTTTAACACTCAATTTATTTTGAATCAATTCTCACTGTATTTGCTAAATAAGTTGGTCCCAGACATTTCTTTAAAGTGATAAGCCTCCTCTTTTTACAATAAGTAATCACGTGTAGTAAACCATACGGTTATTATTTTAGATGCTATGTCTAAATTTTCAGCTTTATTAGTTTATCAGACTCATATTCCTCATTGTATATATATATATATTTTTTTTGCAGGATAATTATAGAAGAATTAAAAAGCCTAAGCTTCTTACAAAGAGTAAGAAGCTTACGTAAGCTCTTCTAACAAACGCCACCCTTTTGTCGAAAAAGCTTTGATACATTAGTAAGGGCCTTCTTTTTGTGATACGGCTAGAGACCTACAGCCTCGTTGCTGGTGAAAAATTTGACCACATGCTTTGCGTCAGCCACAATTAATATGATAGAGCCCTTTGCATATGATTAAGGGTTTTTTGAAACAAGTTTCACAACATAAATATAGTCTGAATATAAATACATACGGGTCCTGAAGCTTATGGAGACATTATGCGAGTAAAGATGGTAATTGGTGTTGATAGCGGAGACTTTAACAGTGTAGTTCGTGCATGTGTCAATGTTTTCGTCGGCACTGTAAGATAGATAACCTGTCAAAATGTGGAAACAATGTTCTTTAGTCTCTCCCAGCTTAGTCCAACACACACAGTACCTGCAATCAATGTAAGTCGTGAGGAATATTGCTGGGACGATACATTATCTTTGGTAAGTGTTAAAAATAAACACGAAGGTGACGACTAACTTTGGAAGAATTTGTTTTATTTTGTCAGGGTTCTCAAACAGTTATAATTTACACACACAGACACACACTGATAAATAACACGATTTATAACCTATATTCCTCAGCGGTAAGAACATTGGTGGACTAAGATAATTGACCCGGGTAATATGCCCATGTTTGGATGATATTTCTCAATATAAAGTGTATGGTATTTAGATGCGGATATAACAGTTATTAAAAACTTTAATAGTTTGGCTGTTTATTAAATCAATCTATAATAAGGCAAGTAATCGATATAATCTACCATGCCAATTAAGACTAATACATTTGATGAGCTAATTGTAGCTCTTTTATTATATCATATCTGGTTATGAATATTTTTTGTTTGTTACCATCAAACGCCTTAAGCATTTAAATTCCCTCACCTATTGATGCAGGTCATATCTGAAGGTGCCTGCCACCTAAGTACAAAGAAGGAACCACCGTCGTAGCCAAGAACCAAATTGTGGATTTGCTCCAACACTTGAATAAAATTATACACTATTTAGTCACATTTTAATTTCATTGCATGTATCTATTCATAGATAAAAACATATGTATTTATTCTTATATACTTATATATATGCATTTAAATATAGTTTTAACTAGGATTATAAATTAAACAAATAAATGATTATATAGATACACATTTAACGATCTCCCCCAAGCAAATATTATATAAAACCCAACAACCAGAATCCCAACTGTTAATGAATCACACTCACATTGAAAAGAAACAGAGTTGCCTTAGCAATGTTTTGTCATCTAATAAGTTTTGTAGGTGAACACGCTATCTATTGAGTTAACCCTTTAAGGAATAAATTATTTCAAAGATTTGCTCAGACCTCAATTTAGGTATTATATTGTACAAGGAACACGGGATACTTAACATATTAATTTTCAAACAACTTTTAAAGGCTCACTTTGATTCTTAATATATGATTCAAATTTAATCTTCTCTTTTACATTATTTTAAATAGGATTGAATATCTTTTAATCTCTGACGTGAACATATTAAACAATCGATAAATTATACAAGTGTCATCAAGGTAATCGAAAACAGTTTCTAAACAAGAAAAGCTGAATACAAAATAAACCATGCTATTCAGAATATGAGTAACATCTCAATATTTGAGTTAGTAGTATTCACAATAGTCTAAAATAATGTGCTCCATACTTGAAAATCAATTCATATCTTACCATATCCTGTGCAATCTGCAGCGAACCCAGGACCCGCAAATAAGACTATCAGAATCACACAGCAATATGGCCACATCTGCTTTAACATTACAGTCGATAATTGATCACATACACCACTGATATTAACATCATTCAATAATTTTTTATCTAGCTTAATAGTAACACTACTTATTTAGATGTCTTCCATAATATGAGGTATCATACTAACAAATTATTAAAGTAGTTTCAAAATTATATATTATAAGTACATAGAATATTTAGCTCACCTGTGATATTTTTGTACCCTTCTCAAATCAAAGCCACACCTACAGAAGAATACGTGTATCAAACTTTAAACGAAAATAATCGTTCTGGGTTTAGGTTAGAACTTTACAAATAAGTAATCATCATATTTATATCAGGGATTTAACTCGTATGATTGTTTGTTGGTTTTAGGGGCTTAATAATTGTAATTAATATACGTCGAGATTAAACCATTACGTTTAAATATGATTGATATTAATAAATGGCCATTCTAGAGTAATCCATTATTTATAAATTTCCTCATAAGTTTATTTGTTAAAAAACAGGTACACTCTGGTTGCTCTGGAATATAGAAGTATTACCTTGATGGATTGCACAATGGCCACGTGTTCATAGCAGTGCTTACCAGGGTCGCCAGATCTGTCATGGAACCCCATAGTGTTACTTTACATGCGGTGGCTGTTAATAATTTTGGTAAGTGATATTTTTGACATAGTACCATTGTTAAGTGAAAATAAAGCTGAAGATTTTAAGTTAAGAAAAAACAGAAAGGGTTAAATGAAGTTAAAGCAGAAAGTTTTAAATGAAGATGAATCAGAAAGTGTTAAATGAAGATAAAGTAAAAAAGGTTTGTAATTATTTTTAATTGTTTGTAGGTGATTGATAGATATTCTATATAATATATTATAGGCTAATAAAAGGAGGTGTTTGTCTATGGGTGTGTGTTTGTTTGTTTGTTTGTGTGTCTGTGTGTTTATTTGGGATGCCCAACCAAATCTACGGCAAGCAGAGATCTGATATTTTTACCATAGATGGTCGGAGGGGGGAATGCACCTCAAAGCCATAAAACATCGATTTTCTCAAAATTGGCTCTTACGATTTCGATTGAGATTCGTATCTAGGCGTTGATTAATATTATATATAAACTGGCTATTTTCATTTTCCAATTAAAATGAATTTTAGTGTGATTTTCAGAAGCAGAAACTTCCATATTTCCGCAAATAATGGAAAATAAATTACATTGCATTGCAAAATTGTAGTAAAATTTAAAATAATTTTTTTGTATGAAATATATTTTTATAGAACCAACAATTTCTGAGATATTGGCAAATATAATAATACAATTTTGTGAGCTTTAGTTGTAAAGAGATACTATAAATATAGTGCAATTTATACTAGGGTTTACTAGTGTATATTATTTTGTTTCATATATATTACGAGTATTGAGTAAATATCTCCAATTTTAAACAATAGAGCGAGAAAGTCCCTGTGGAGTTCCGTACCACTTATATTATTATGCTTGGTTTATAAACTAAAACTTCGTTACGTTACGCTAGCCTAATCCCCCCTTTCCCCATGTCACGCAGCGAAACGCTAAGATGGATCCCCTCCCTCCCCTAAATTGCGTTACATAATACATGTATATCCTCTTAATGGAGGGCGTGAGTTTTGATGTTTTGGAGAATAATCTAGTATCTATTAAAAATTAAAATATGTTGACAATCAGCTGTTTTAATTTAGCGTTGCAATGCATCATGGGTAAATACAAATAGTTTGAATTGCTGTTCTACTCAAGCAGATTATGCTTTTTATTTTCAGTGAACGTGTGAATAAATATTTATATAAAAGTAGGTTAAAATGTTTCTACTGGTTCCACCCCACCATAACCACGATCACTATCACTATCACTATCATATTCACTATCACCATCATACTCACAATCTCCCTCATATTCACTATCACCCTAATATTCACTATCAACATAATACTCACTATCGCCATCATAATTATTATCACCATCATATTCACTATCACCTTAATATTGCTGAATACGTTGGTCGCAAACATAGCTTTCAAGTGATAGGCCTCCTCTTTTTACAACAAGTACTCACGTTTAGTAAACCCTACAGCTATGTCTACATTTTTAGTTTTATTAGTTTTTCACACTCATTTTCCTTATTGTGTATATGTTGCAGGATAACTATAGCAGAATAACCTCTTTGTGAGAAGCCTAGGTTTTCAACATCATACTCACTATCGCCATCATAATTATTATCACCATCATATTCACTATCGCCCTCATATTAACTATCACTCTCATACTCACTATCACCCTCATATTCACTACCACCTTTATATTTACTATCAAAATCATACTCAATATCACCTTTATATTTACTATAACCATCATACTCACTATCACCATCATATTCACTATCACCATTATACTTACTATTACCCCCATACAATGATCGTCATACTCACCATCACCATTATATTCACCATCAACATCATATTCACTATCATCATCATCTCATCTCATCGGGACATGTAAAAAGCCTCCACTGATTGGATGTACGATTAGAACTGTACATTTAGACATCCCCTGGGCATTGGTATATTGATACTGGCTAATATTTCCACAAAACCAGTTTACTAGTGATGTAGCCAAGATACGACACATAATCATATATACACACAAACAAAATTGTATACATTACATAACCAATTTTATTATTGAAACTCTTAAATATAGTCATGGAAAAGTTCAGATTGAGTTGGCAAACTGTAATGGCACTACATTTGGATGTTGTACCTACAATTATATATGAATGGTCATTTGTTGTATTTGTATCTTCATTGTTTTGATCATTGATTAAATTCATTGGTATCAAGTATTTGGTTGAATAATCTTATTTGTTAAGAATACTAAGAAATATTTTCACTGTTATATTGAATTAGTAGATACAGAGAACATTGGAGTAGAATTTCAAATGTTTTATGAAAGTATATATTGATCACCGACTAGATTACTTTCCCTACCATGGAGTTTCAAAGTGGAATCTATTTCACAAAAGATATGCATCTCATTCATCTAGAGTAAACTGATATTATTAGTTATTGTAAGATATCATGCGTGTTAATCATACGTTTCCTTCGCTGTACAGTTGTTCGGACATGTTTATATTGGTAGCCATTAGAAGAAGAGGAAACGATTAGAATACTTGTAATTGGATTGAAATGGAAGCTAATTAAACATAGTCAATAATCATTATTTATTAAGTTATTTATCATGTTTTAAAGTAATCATAAACGTACAATATTACATATGATATATTATTATGTTCCATCTCTATTGAAAACTGATAGTTTCATTAAAGTATTTATTCTTTCTCGTCAAAGAGAAAATATTTTAACTCAATTTGAAAATTGTGACCTCTTGATTTTGATGAATATTTACGTTATATGTATCTGTACTTAAGAACAAGAAAAAGTAAATTTTGAAAATTTGTTTGTCTGTCCCTGAACACAGATCTGAAACGGTTGAATTGATTTTGTTCAATCTTGATATTTATATATGGCTATCTATACCTACAGATTATTTAATATTCAACCCTAGTCTTTAAGCCAGAGGTTGCATTCCAGTCGATCGCGATCAACCGGACAACTTTTAGTAGATCACGTAATTAAGCCAAATCATCATTAAAAGTCGATCTTTGAGTTTTCTAAGCTCGCAAATATTTAAAGTATTATCAAATGATATTTGAATGCCAACAAAAATAGCTATACATAGTTAATAATAGGTAATGTTATAAGAAAATTAAATAGTTTAATATAAGAAGGTATATTTTATTTATTATATATGTTTTTCTATAAAGGAGGGGACATTAGTTTATTAGGAGATTGAATTATATGAATAAATATAAAAGGTACAGGTATAAGGAAAAATAAAACTAAGTAGGAGATCAAGGGATTTTTGATCAGTATATGTCTATTGGGAATCAAAAATGTTGCCCAAAACTTGCTTTAAACTAATAGTAGTTTACAAATAAGGGTTTTTTTAGTTCCAAATTTTTCTAAAATAGATTAAACTATTTTGGTTAAAATGGTTAAAATAGATATCTAGGGAGTATTTAATATGATATCCGAAATAACATGCTATACTTATTTTTCTGAAAAAATAAAGTTCGTTTAATGTTAGTTTACAGATCAGTTTTTTTTTAAATTTTTCAAATAATTTTATAATATGTTTAACTATTTGATTCTAATAAGTATCTGGTCTGTTTTTTACAATACACTAATTTTTTTTATTTTTTTTAATAAAGTTAGTATTATAGTAGTTTACAAATGACTAGTCTGAAAGATTTGATTGAAAAAAAAAGGCTACGGCGACTATGTTTCAAATTCGTATTTGGGGCCTATTTACTAGGCTAAATAAAATTATATGTTGATTTTTCTTAGGTGACTATGAGCTATGTAATAAAAACTATATTGGAGTCCTATACAACATATCTTTAAATAAGAACTATTCGTTTAGGTAGTAAATATACATTTTTTTTGACCTATATAAATTATGTTAGGAGCTAGATAGTTAAAACACCTCTTATCCCACATGCATCAGTGCGAGTACAGTTCCTCTATTGTTACAATTTGCCTCTATTTTTCCACCTCATTACATTTATTATTATATATTCGTTATCATTGTAGTTTTAAATAATTTTGGTTTTCACTTTTAATTATGTATTTATTTGAACATAATACTATAGTTGATTGCTTTATGTGCTACCGTTTCTATTATAGTGTAATTGAGAGAGTATTTTTTTTCACTTTTTGAAAGTTACCAAATTGCTTTATTTTTTACAAAGTTATTCTAATATATTGCTTTGTAGGTATTATTAATCAAATTTGGTAGTTACCTCTCTTATCACACATAACTAGTCTTGTCAAATGAAAAAGAGAATATTCATTCTTTATCAAAATTTTCATTATAAAGCAAAATATAATTGGAATAACACCAATAAATTTCAATAAAACCAGGTGTATTATGAATACAAATTTATTCTTCAAACGAGATAAATTACAAATGAGTTCCAGTCCAGCACACGTGCTCATAACATTAGAGTTTGTAGACAGTCCTGTTCATTTCTTATTTCAATATTCTGAAAAAAAAAGTATGCATAAAAGATTAAAATAATTGTAAAATAAAGTAAAACTTACTGTGGAGGTAAGTAAGAGTAGAAGCGAAAGATGTGTCATTTTTATCGAGCAGTTGAAAAATTGCTTAATTTACGTGTTATTCATACACCAATAAATGCGTTCTGAAACTATTATTTTAACAGGTAATGTTCAATTTAAAAACGGTTTTATTAATTTAGTTAAATTTTAATATATTCATAACAATTTAATCTAAGATGAAATTCAAGGAGCATAAGCCTATTAACGGCAACACTCTTGCACAAACCTTTCATGTATATTACTGTAATATTACACTATCGAGGTGTAGGAGTTGTAATACAAGTTCTAGAACTAGAGGGATTCAATACAATTAAATAAATTAACATTACAAAACCTTTAGACTAATAAGAGTGCGCAGTGTAACTAACATTATGTTTTGAGCCCAAGATTAGCAGGGTATACAACCCATCTCCAACGCACGCCACTCACTCCTAGAAGCGTGAAAAAACACTGTCCAACTTCAAAGATCAAATTATGTTTCATATGAAGAAGTCGGAGACTAAGTTAAAAGGACTGGGAAATTACACATAACTAAAACCTAGGGATAAATGGCGTAACTAGAATAGTAAACAGTCTTAAAGAAAACTTTGATTTTATTTCAGACAAAATCTTATTCGAGAACAATGCCCTTCTTTTAACGAATCTTAGAAAGTTTCGTATAGATACAATATCAACAAAAGCTAAAGTGCAACAATAACACTCTATGTTCTTCACAAAAAATATTTATGAACATACGTTAATTAAATTTAACTGCATGGGCTTATTAAAATGGCGTATGACAACATCTAACATATTTCAGTGCTAGTTGTAAAAAAGTAATACAAAATCTTAGCCAACAACTTTAAAGTTGTGTAGTTACACAACAAATGACCAGTCTAATTGTCTAACCTAAAGATTATTAACCAACTCTGTCAACATTTGATTGACATTGAAACACAACTCATAAGTTAGATAAATAACGTTAAATAGATAAGAGTAGCTATAAACGTAATGCATAATTATGTTAGCGATTGAAAAGTTATGTCCTAATGTTAGAACTACATTTCCCTATAAATATTACTTCATTTTGCATCGCAACACACTTTCAACATTAACTAAATATATTTATTTTGAAACGCATAAGTTAACTAACAATAAATATATTTATTTTGAAACGCATAAGTTAATTAACAATTGGAAAAATTCAGACCTAACTTTTAAAAAAAAACTTCCCCGCATTACTTTCTTTTAACCAAAGTCATATTTCACTACAATCCTTTTGCAAAATAAAAAAGTTACTCTATATTCTGTAAAAGAACGAAGATTCATATAAGATATCAACAACAATATTTATACGTAAAAATGACCAAAATGGAATTTAGAAAAGTTACAATATTTATTAATTTACGCCAAGCATAATTTCTCCTTACATTGTATAGGTATTTCCTCGAAGCCTACGCTTCGTTCTAGTGTCCGAGCCTAATCCAAGAGTGGTCTCATTCTTGACGGACGGTCTATTATATGGTGCACAACTTATCGAACACTCGAGACGGGATTACACAAGGGGGGGGGGATCACTGAATTCAAACACACTGGGAGAGGGGATGTGCGCGGTACTAGAAACGTTGAGAGTCTTCTGGCAGTTTCTATCTTCTTCTACACGTCCATGTTGTTATTGAGACGGGTGGCGGTGTCTAGTGGCATGATGTGTCAATAGCCTCGGAGCTCTCAGATGTTTGGGTATGGTTGTTGCGTGCTGACGTGTGTTCTTCCCGCAGCCAGTCTAGTCGGTGAAATTGGGTAAGTGATGTTTTGATTTACTAGCCCAATTTTGGTTAACTTGTGGCAATAATTCCTACAGAGTTCACCAACGTAAATACATAAACGTATTGCTCAGATTTCTAAACATAAGTCAAATACAGATTTTTACAGTTTAATGAAGCTTGTAATTAACATTCCTTTCGCTTATTTAAAAATAAATCAACCCAAATGGATTTGAATAAGTTGGCCTAATGAGGTCTACACTAACAAATTTAGTTATGCCACTAAATTGAAGTACGGTTTGTTTATATTGTAAAACATAATATTAAATCTCTTACCTGGAGAATAAACCTCAATCTTCGAATGATTTCTCATTTTCAACAACCTAAAACAAACACGCAAACTAGTCTGAAATTTTAGTGACAAAGAAAAACTTTTCCAGAATAAAATAAATCTCTTGCTTTATATAAAGTAAAAGGAGGCTTTCAATGTAGTTTATTAATTTATTGTTGACTATAATACATTGTTCCAAAAAATTGATCCAGATCAACCATTGCATTGACAATATTATAGTACATATAGCAGAACCTTACCATCTGTCTTGCTGACTCTGCCAGTTCCACCAGAATGTTGACCTAGGTCAGCCAAGGTGTCGACATCGTACTGATACAATGTGCATGCCTTCAAACCCGTAATGTTGTGATATAGTTTGTTGGCAGAGTTGATGGAGTATTTAATTTGACTTGTCTCCAGGTTAATCCACGTGACGTTATAATTGGTAGTGCACTTGTTATTGTAAGTATTGTTCCAGGCAATGTTAAGTGACGTGTCTGTCTTACTTTCGACTTTCAGATATGTGACATCCATAGGTCCTGTAATATTCAACACGGTTAATTGTTGAGAATCCACTGTACTTATAGACACAACCAACACTAAGGGGATCTTATTGGAAATTATATGTAGTTGATTCAATTTGTTTATAATTTGTAAAAAATCAAATTAAAATCTCTTTTATTCTCAAAACGAGATTACAAATACTTAAGTTTGTAGTTATAAACTTTTATTTAGGATCGTTACATATTCCTAAACTAATGTAAATATTTAAATATATATATATATATATATATATATATATATAAGATACATTACATACTCTTTATTTAATTAACAAATATTACAACTAAATATTTAGCTGATAATGTGTGTACTTTTAATAACACTATAAAGTATTTTAATTCTAAATTATTGGGGATATGATAATGAATTGTAAAAAATTTTTAACACTCAATTTATTTTGAATCCATTCTCACTTTACTTTCTGAATACGTTGGTCGCAAACATAGCTTTCAAGTGATAGGCCTCTTCTTTTTACAACAAGTACTCACGTTTAGTAAACGCTACAGCTATGTCTACATTTTTAGTTTTATTAGTTTATCACACTCATCTTCCTTATTGTGTATACGTTGTAGGATAATTATAGCAGAATAACCTCTTTGTGAGAAGCCTAGTTTTTTTACAAAACGCCACCATTTTGTCGAAAAGGCGTAGTCATCTTAGTTTAGGTCTTCTTTTTGCGATACGGCTAGAGATATACAGCCTTGTTTCTGTGGAAAAATTTGACCAATAAAACGTTGTCCAAACTTCATATTTTTTATAAAAGGCCTAGTCCATCCAGCCGTATTATAAAATTGTTAATTCGTACAGCCTTTTCACATTCTCACTAGCCTTTAATGGGTTCATCATCAAATCCGGCTATAATTAAATTTTAATATTGAAATAGTAAAATATTTTAAAAGTAAAAAAGTGTCTAAAGATAAATAATTTACAGTACTTGTAAAACCAGTAAGAATAATTATAGTTTTTTTATATTAATTGCTAACTGCAGAAATGAAACATTTCCAAAAATACGTAAATAAAGTATTTCACATACTCATAATCGCTATAGATAGACGTATTATTTACTGTTTAAAGTAAACATTCGGCGTTAAGTATCATTGTGTGATGTCATTTTAATAATGACGTTTACCGAGGCCTAGTTTATATTCATGCATAATTCGTAACTAATAGCGAATAGTGTATAGTGTATAGTGCGTAAGAAGTTGAAATACATTATTTTAAATGATGGCGTCTATAATCGATTTATAATGAATAGTGGAATAGTTCACAGTGTATAAAGTTGATTTAACTTTAACTTTTCTTATACGTTATGCACGAGTTGTGAAACGATATGTTCGCGAGAAAGATCCAGCCAATAGGATTTATGTAAAACATAAATCGATATTTTTCAAATATTATAAGTTAGAAGTTGGTCGCCATATTGGGCTTTAGTTATCGTTAAATAGTTTTATATTGTGATTTTAACTTGAAAATGAGTGAAAATGAAAGTGACAATGAATATATGGTTGAATTTACAGAAGATGCTTTTGTGTCTGTTGTGGAGCAATATCCAATTATATATGACAAGTCTAGACCGGATTATAAAAATATAGCGAAGAAAGACAATGCTTGGGGATCCATTGCAGAAATTATGAATTGTTCAGGTTGGTGGTTGAGTTTGTTTCAACATATTTTATTCATTTTAATCAATAAAAATTAAGTTTTGGTCGCACTCTTGCCTTTTCTACACGTTGATTAAATTGACTTAAAAAGTGTTAGATATGATTGTAGCCTAATACGTGGTAGGCCTACATATTTTAATGGTTATTTGCTAGGTTTCAGGTTAATTTGAAAGTCAAATAATACAAAAAAGTAATTTTCTTTATTTGCTTGGATTTATTTGCACAATCTTGGTTCGCTATCATTTTACTGCATTGGTGAATACGGAGACTTGATTGCCCTCTTAACCAGTGACATGAAAGTTGGGAGTCTAATTTAGCTTTATGCAGGGATCACAATAAACTTAACGCAAAGATTCTCATGTTTTTAAATGAAAGCAATCACGATGTGGTTAACTTATAGTAAGATTGTCTTGGGAGATCTTTCACTTTATGTGAAATATAAGTGAATATCATCTGTTTCGCAAGTATCATTACTTAATTTGTTTATAGTGTATATATTTAATTGCAATGTAATCAAATCAAAAGTAAACAATACATATAGTCACAGATAACACTAATATATAGAGAGTACAGTTCACAGATCAACATCTATGCTCTCGAATGCTGATGTTTGGCTCAAGCTGTTACTTTAAGTTACGTGAATCGTGATAGGTTTTGGTTTCTTTACGATAAGTGAACGTTACGCTAAGTTAGAGGTAAGTTGATCTTGATCCCAGCATTATGTAAAGTGTGGTTTTGTTTAACATACATTTTTTCCTACTATTCCTTTAAATAAGTTTGGGTACATTTCCTCTAATATTCTACCTTCCTTATTCCTACTTTATTAGTGCAGTTAAATTCTTATACCCAGACAGATAATAGGAAATGTTACTTATAAAAATCTATTTTTAACTAGCCTAGGCTTATTTATTTTGATGTAGATTTAAAAATTTGGTTTTGTTGCAACTGGTAATGCTGGGATCACGATCAACTTAACTTATGTGGGATTACGATTCACTTAACTTAACGTAACAACTCGAGCAAAACATATGCATTCTTGAGTATGATCTGTGGTTTTGTACTATTTGTAAAGTGATGATCTGTGAATGTTTACAGTTTTCAATCAATATAATAAATATATATTAATAAACTTTTTTGATAAATTTAGTTCCCTATTTTAGTTTAATTATTTTGTTTCAATGTCTAATCACTAAAACTTACGCTAAAGAGTAAACATTGGTCATAATAGCAACAAATGAATTACTAAATAGCCCTGTTGACGTCACTTGCATAATTATTGGCTGGCTAGATCATGTGATACCCTTCAAGTAACGTAAAGTAAAGTAAAAGACCTCCCAAGACATCTCTTACTTTAAGTTAACTGCAAGTCAACGTTAAGTTAAGTGCATCGTGATCGCTTTCATTTAAACACACGAGGAGGTCCTTTACGTTAAGTTACGTTAAGTTGATCGGGATCCCGGCATAAGTCTTGGGCCTGCAGATATTTAGGCATTATTAAAAAAAGTCAATCCTCTTTTAAATCTATAATGAATCTTATTTTATAGGGTTTAACTAATATCAAATTAATTAATGGTAACTACAATTTTTATTTTCTGAAGTTCTGCTTAAAAATTAGCTACCCTTGACAATGTTGGTAAAGCTTTAGAGCTGTGAGGTTGGATACAAGGAAGTTGTCAAGGTTAGGCTACATATTTTTAATTATAGTACAGTTTTTAGAAAAGTTCCTTTTAAAACCTAAATAATATAAATAAGGCAATCTGAGTTAATTTTTATTTGACAACATAGGCTTACTTGTTAGGTTATCTCATTGTTATAGGTCCTTATCACATTTTTTATTTCAATTTTTATTAGAGGAGGAAAAATAAAGCAATATTTTTAGTGAATAATTCCCAAGGTAGGGAGGGCTAACTTAAAATAGCTTTATCAAATTTGTAACGAAATTGATTTAAAACTTTTAAAGTAGGCCCATTTTTTTTAAACAAAGTTGGCAACATATTAGACTAGGTTAGTTAGATTTTTTGGTTAAAGGGACCAAGGTAAAAGTTCGAATTATCCAGGTTTCTCTGTAGAGAAAACTGTAGGGGAAAAAAGTTAGTCGCACAGAATTACTAATTGTATACATACACTACTACTGTAGGACTTGAATTATTGTAGTTTCCCAGAAAAACTAATTAGGCCTAACCTGATATAGGCCCTATTTTTTATTTACATTACACATTACATAGCTAGTCTAATCAATTAAGCAAGAATTATTTCAAGTACCTGCAGTAAATATACACTTTATGGTTTTTAAGGTGGTTATTTCCTTTGAGAATATTGTTGATTGGAGCCTACTTGTTCCATTTTCATTTATTTGTGTACATAGATGTAGGTCTAACTACTGTAATTTGAGTTTATTGATCGATGTTAACTATATTTTTCAGTGGAACATTGCCAAAAGACTTGGGGCAGCCTTGTAGCTAAATACAGGCGTGAAAGGAAACAAAAAAATACTCCGCCTACTAGTGGCAGTGGCTACACAAAAAAAACTGAGTGGCCACTTTTTGAGGCACTTAATTTCATGGACAAACACATCCAAATGAGAAGGTAAAAAAAATGTACTGACATACTAAAATAGGCCTAGAAGTTATTTTATTTCAATTATCTTATCAATATGTAGACAAATTATTGTGAGACCCAAAATAGTAGTAACTTATATACCTATGTGACTTTTTTTAAAACTCTAATGACTGTGCCATAGATGCATGTAATCTTATACCTGTCTTCTCTTTGATCCGCAAGCATGTTTTCACTGAATTTAAGTCGGTTATTAAACCCAAAGCTAGCTTTAAGTTATTGCCTTTTCAGAATCCATTACTGGTTAAGTTAGGACTCAACCCTGAACTATATAGGTATAATAGTTTATAATGAAAGTACAATAATTCATAAGTTGATTATTGTGTTGAGTTCATGTGTAATGCCCCAAAAAATTCAGGGTTGAGTCTTAGCTTATCGTATTTAAGAGCACAATGATTACATTTAATAATTTGACTCAACCTTCATAGTAAAAAATTGTTTCGGCCCACTAAAAATGATCTAGCCAATAGGACTATACCGGTAATAAATGTATTTCATACATAAGCTATTTCCATTAATATCACTCCTTTACTTTTGTAGAACATTCACAAATGTAAATATTCCAAACAAGCTTGATGGAAACACATCTTCTAATGAAACACCAGAGGAAAATGTTGAAATAACACCACATTGTGAGCCTTTAATACAATCTGAAACTCCACAAATCCCAAGAGAATTCCAACGTTCAAACACTTTGTCTTCACAAACAGGTAAAATACTATTTTATTAATTAAAAATAAATATGAAAGATTCACAGATGTTGAAAAATACATTTAGTTTGGTTTAAGATCTAGTTTCAGTGCAGGAGGCAAATAATGATGAGCTACATACTATACATCACCAGTCATTGTTAGGCCCTAGTAAAATCTCATGCAGATGAGAGGATAACATTAGAATGGATCTGAAAGAGTTTGGTTGTAAAATATGTGAACTGGATAGAACTAGCTCAGGATAGGGAGCATTATATGTTCG
>JBCFYV010000001.1:59457407-59499842 GCA_039000515.1 Timema cristinae
GTTAAAAATTAAAATTGATTTTTAAAACAAAAATCCCCAAAAAATTTGTTTTAAATTTATTTTTCCCAAATTAAAACAGTTGGTTTTAAAAATACATTTTATATAAAAGTTTTTTATTTTTAATATTTATACAATTTTGTAATGATAATCTATCTAGTATTTCAAATAGTTGCGGAGAAACCGAAATTTCCGCTTTTTTAAAGTACCCTAAAAGTCATCTTCATGGGGAAATGAAACTAGCCAGTTTATTTTTAATCTAATCAACGCCTAGATACGAATTTTAATCAAAAGTCTTTAGCCCCGATTTTGATATAAAATCAATTTATCGCTTTCTATTTAAATACTCTTACGAGTAATTTTAGGTTTAAACAGATACACAGACGCACGGCATTGCAAAACAACTTTTTAGTGTTTAGAGGGTCATGCATGAGACGTTAATATCCTTCAACATTTATGGTTAGATTTTACTTAACGGTTTGCAATACTTTACCTTTTAGTGTTTGAAAAGTTAAAAATAAATATATATATTTTTGTATAGATTGAAAGTTTCTGGTTTTATAAACATTTTTTCGAATAAAATATTTGTATTATAAATAAATCTACATATTTCAATGATAAGTAATTTAATATAATATAATAAAACATGAGAATTTACGCATGTGACCTGGAAACCTTAAAGTAATTTTGCTGAAATTTTGAGAGCAGCCATTTTGTTTAGAATATTTATAAACGTTTGAAATAAAATTTAATCAAAACCTTAGAACCGATTTTGAGAAAATCGATTTTTTTTTCTCTTTTTACCCTTCAGTAAACTACCCTTTATTTTAGGGTTACGTATCCTATTCCAAAAATCCCTTGGGGCTACCCTATGAAAACCCTATGTATAAAGTTTTAGCCCTATAGTTAAATAGTCTAGGCTCTAGTATCCGAGGTACAGACAGATAGACAGACAGACAGACAGATGGAAATTCAAAAACCACTTTATCCGATTTGGGGATCATTAAACGTGGACATTCATTAAAATCTCGAGTTCAATTTTATTGACGATCACAATACTTTCTCTACTTTTAACATAACGAGAAAGTAAAAACAATTCATCATGTCGCAGACTTATACTCTTATATGCATACATTATCTACGTCAATTAAATAGGAATGAGGAAGGTAGAATCTTAGAGGACAGTTTCACGCATTTCAGTGAAATGGGAAACTATTTAATAAAATATACCATTAACACACCTCACCTTGAATCAAACCGCAATCTCCCAATCACCAGAAAGCCGATCTAACACGAGAATGATTATATAAACACCAAGTTGGGTAAAATCATATAAATCTCAGATGTATCACTTCCTCAGATTCATGTTGGAACTGTATTTTAAGAGAGTGATTACCTACTTGGTTTAATGTTGAAACTGTATTTGAAACTTGGTGTAAACGTAATGCGAT
This sequence comes from Timema cristinae, assembly GCA_039000515.1. NCBI lineage: Eukaryota > Metazoa > Arthropoda > Insecta > Phasmatodea > Timematidae > Timema > Timema cristinae. The sequence goes on from JBCFYV010000001.1 coordinate 59,458,856, forward strand.
TGTGCCCAAAGAGGCAAGGTTGTGCGTGTGTTGGAGAAGGACAGATATATTCACTACGGTATAGAGCAATCTCGGTACGCATACAACGCTGATTGACGTCTTTAGACTTCATAAGAGACTTTTTGTTTGCGTCCCCATCCTCAATTCCTGTGAGATTCCGTCTGAGAGATTACGTTAGGTAGATCAACGAGTAGCTCAGATTTGTAACAGCATCTTAGGAATATTTACTAGGACGTCATGAACGACAAATGAGCTCAAAGGTATGTTTCAACTATCTTTTCGTTTGATAACTTATATTTTATGTCGATCAAGAATATTTTATGGGTGTACAAGCGAGCCCCGAATTTTCGTTTTAATCTAGTTGTTGATGTTGATATAGTTAAACCATATACACGTATTTGCCAAACAAACTTTTGATCTAAGATAAACACTTTCAATGTTATAAAAATAAATTCAACGTATTTATTTAAGTTTATTGAGGTTATACTACTAGTAAGTAACTAAAACGTCAATCCATACAATAACCCGCTTTTGTCACCGCTTGGTCTAACACGCTACTATCGCAGTATATTAGACTGCCGATGACGGGGAGACCAAGTTTTGAATCTCAGTCAAGTTTACAGTACGGGGGGGGGGGGGGGGGTATTATGAATATAAACTCCCTAATCCCTGAAACTATTAGCGTAATTAGTAGGCTACTTAAGCGTTAAACACGAATGGGTAGTAAATAAGCAATGCCAACAATGGATAAATATATATAATAATATATATTAGCTGGAAGAAATCCACGCTTTACAATAAATTAAATATGATAGACGAAGTTTACGTAAATAATGATTATAGTTACGGAAATGAATAGAATCTCAATAATAAAATAAATTAGTTGAAAAAATCACATTTGGACAAGGGATTCATTCATCCCCCAAACTTCGCATTTCATATACACGTAATTGTGTAACGTGGCTTTCTTCCATCTTTATTCGTTTGTAATGTACAATGTATTTGTACTACTGGCAGAAAAAAAAGTCACAACTGATTAGCCAGTGGCTATGATATCATTGATGACGAGTCCTGGACAGCTCAGTAGCCAGAGCTTTGGCATTCTAAGTTAAAGGTCCGGGGTTCAATTCCCGTGTCCATGTATCACTATTCAATTTAAAGAATATAATATTTTGATGTGACTATAACCGTAATTAACAAATATAATAGCTTAGCTATTGAAGAAGCGGTGCTAAAAATGAAGATATCAATGATAGCGCTTAGTAGAAGATTATATTCACACTTCCATCACAAATTCTTCCTAAATATTTTAGTGAAGAATACCCTGAGCACGGATAAATACCTGATATATTCAGTGATAGAGCTTTGGCGTTCTAAGCCAAGGGTACGGGATTTGATTCCCAGGCCCAGTGGTCATTTTTCAATTTATTCAAATATAAAACTATTAATTAGTTTTTTGTATAACCATAAAAACGTGTATATAGGTTACATATGATCATGATTTTAAAAAAAATTCTTGGTAAAGGGAGAAAAAAGTTTGCAATAGAAAAATAAAATAAAAACCTTAAACGAATCGTTTATTTTGAATAAATTCCTCGATGTATTATTCAAATGTATTTCTCTATTTTATAATTCTTAAAGCATAAATATACATAGTAGTTTTTTCGATTATAGAAATAATTATACACCTAAACTACGAAAAAGGCCCAATTTTGTTTAGCCACCCACATCTCTTAGTAAAAAATGAATACCGTGTCATTCCTCTCGACGCTATGTGCATTTATAATGGGTTAAGGATGAGTAAGGTATAATTTGGAGGAAATGTACATGCACGAGATGGCATTAAAACCTCAATATACCTATCACTGGTATCACTGGCTTGACATTTGATCTGCGTTCTGGTTCTAGTGTATTGAAATTTAATTTATATTTGTATGTGTGTGTGGGGGGGATGGGAGGGGGTGTCTGTAGACGCAAAGCATCATAAACCAAGAAACCTTTAAATTTGAAATTTTGCCTGCTATTTAGGGGAAACTGAGGGTGTGCACTTAAGGTGGAGTTTTTTAAATCAATTGTAAAGCTGATATTTTTGTAAAATTGATATAACTAGCTCGAGATGAGTATAAAGTATAGTGAGGGGAACTGTATAGAAAAAGCTCAAGAAAGGAATAGGGTGTAATGAGGTGGACTGGATATACTAGCTCAAGATAAGGATAGAGTGTAGGGAAGCGGACTGAATAGAACTGGATTAAGATGGGAATAGGTTGTAATGAAGTGGACTGAATAGAACTAGCTCAAGATAGTGATAGGGTGTAGTAAGGGGGACTGGATTTAACTAGCTTAAGATAGGGATATGTTTCCTACTTTTGTAAATGCGGTAAGGAAATTTCAAGTTTATAATGCAATAGAGTACAGTATAGTATAGTATTCATTGGTTTCTCTGTCTTGCTTGAACATCGAGGAAAAAATATCAAATCTAAATCCAAATAAATTGTAAGGAGCTCCGCATGGACTTCCTTACTCTATTGTTTAAAACTGGAGATATTTACTCATAATTCGTATACACTAGTGAACCCGAGAAAAAATTGTGCTATACATACGTAAAACATATTTGACTCGCTATTTTAACTTTTATAACTTTATTTTTAAAAATTAACGTGTTTATTTGTATATTTGGACCAATACAAAATATCTATACTGGGTCCTCAAGAGTCAACACTTCATATTAAAATTTTGATTTCCGGTTGTTAAAATTGTCGGCATTTTATTAGGGGATGCATATCTTATTGTAATTGCATTTATACTAAATTTATCTTTAATAAATTTTGACCATTGACTATTGAATCCAAAGTGGGTAAGATAGATCAATGCTGTACTAGGGGTGGATCCAGGAAAGGGTAAGGGGGGGGCACGTGCTCCCCTTCAACAAATTAAACCAATTAAATCAATTTTAAAGTCACTACAAGATTTATTATCACGTAATATGATTTAATTAACCAGCTTTCACTTTTTAAAGTGTATTAGTAATACTATTAAATGATTAAAATACTGTAATTATTTTAAATACTTAAGACAATCACATTAAGTATTTATATGGTGAAATTAAGCATTAATGAAATTACCCCAACTTAAGTTGCGCGCCTCTCACCTAGTTGCACAAACCTTGTTTAGGTTAAAATTTGTTTTATCGTTTTTACTATCACTATTCCAATGATTAATAACAAATTAAGATTTTTAAAATAATTTATTTTGAAATAAAGTGCTTAAACAAAATCTTTGAATAATATTGCACGTATAACGTGTTAGTATGGCTTATTGAAAATAATTATATTTAAAATTAGAAATAAATAGCTATACTATAGAGTGGAGTTAAAGTTTGATTGTTCAAAATCTGAATAATTCCATCTACTTGGTATAATTGATTGAATAGCTAAAAAAAACTATTTGGATAAGAATTATTATATTGTTTAAACTAATTTCAATCTTAATAATCATGATTTGTTGATATTCTTATTATTTGATTATAATACATTTTAATACTAATCGCAAATTTCTTGTTATACCCCTCATTCGAGGATTAGTTTCAAGTTTAGCATTACACTGAAATAATACTTAAAGATCTACTCTCATATTTTAAAGTATTTTTATGTCAGAATTTCTTGGGATGACTCCCACCCTCCCCTCCAAGACCCGATCCCAATGGGAGAAACCGCGTCCCTCCCCCCTGCCCCTGCTCACGAAAATCCTGTATTCGCCCCCTGTGCTATACAAACATTTCCCCTAAAAGGTGTAAGGAAAAGTAACATAAACTTCTTTAAATACTTACTTAATGGATTACTCTATGGTCTTAGAGAATGAACGCGTTTAGACTTAAGTAGCATCTCTTCAAACTAGAGATCACAAAATTGTGTTAATATAATTGCCAATATTTCAGAAACTATTGGCTTTATAGAAATATATTACAAATAACGTTTTTTTATTCTATTAGTGGTAAAATTTTACAAAGATATGTTATTTGTTATCTCAAATAGTTATGGAGATACAGACATTTTTGTTTCTGTAATAAACCCTAAAAGTAACTTTCATTGGAGAGTGAAAAGAAAACAATTTTGTTTATAATTTTAATCATAGCCAAAATATGAAATTTAATCAAAATCCTAAATTTGATTGTGAGAAAATGGGATTTTTATCTTTTCACCCTTTAGTAAACAGCTTTTAATTTTAGGGATAGACAGACACACAAACAGAAGGCGTTGCAAAAAACACTTTTTAGGGTTCGGGGGTCATGAGACGACAACATCCATTAACATTTCAGGCTAGATTTTTTTGACGCTCGTAATACTTTATCTTAAATGATTAGAAAAGCTATAAAATATATATTTTAGTATAGATTGAAAAAAATTTGTTTTGTAAAAATATATTTCAAGTAGAATATGTATATTATAAATATATATAAATGTATGTAATGGTAAGTAATTTCATTTTTCAAATAATTACGGAGATAAAATTAAAAATTAGAATTTACGCATCATACCGGAACACTTAAAAATATTTTGATGAAAAGTTGAGAGTATCTATTTGGTATATACTATTGATCAAAGCTTAGAAATGAAATTTAATTAGAATCGTTAAAGCCGAGTTTGATAAAATGGATTTTATTTTTCTCTTTCCACCCTTAAGTAAACTACCCTTAATTTTAGGGTTGGATATTCTATTCCAAAAATTCCTTGGGGTAGCCCTATGAAAACCCTAGGTACCAATCTTTAGGCCAATCATTAAAATAGTTTAGGTTCTAGCCCGAGGTACAACTGACAGACAGATGGACAGACAGACAGACAGCATTCCTAAAACCACTTTTTAGGGTTTGTCGGCGTCAACATTCATCAAAATCTCGAGGTAGATTTTTTGACGCTCACAATATTTTCTCTACCTGTAAGATAGAGAGAAAGTAAAAATATTGATATGGGGTCCCCAAGGGTCAACACTTCGTATTAAAATGTTAACTTCCGATTTAAAATTTTCCACATTTTATTAAGGGTTGCACATCTTATGGTTATTGCATTGCTATTAAATTCCACATTTATAAATTTTGACCAATAAAATAGGTAAATATTGACTGTTGAATCTAAAATGATAGAGATAGATCATTGTTGTACAAACATTTCTCCTAAGAGGTTGAGAGAAAGAGAACATACACTTTTTGAGAGACTTGCTCATTTCTTACTCTATGGCCTTAGAGAATGAATGGGTTAAAACTTAAATTTTATCTTTTTACAACTAAAGCTCAACAAAATTGTATTAATATATTTGCCAATATCTCAGAAACAGTTGGTTTTATAAAAATATATTTTATTTAAAAGTTTTTTATTTTTAATAGTACTACAATTTTGCATTGATAAGTTAATTAGTATCTCAAATAGTTGCGGAGATACGGAAATTTCCACTTCTGTAAAGTACCTTAAAAATCATTTTCATGGGAAAATGAAACTAACCAATTTATTTATAATCTTAATCAACACCTTGATACGAATTTTAATAAAAAATGTTATAGCTGATTTTGAGAAATTAGATTTTTTCTCTTTGCGCTTTTTATTCTTAATTTTGGCGTGAAAAAGACACAGAGAGAGATGGCAATACAAAGACCACTTTTTAAGGTTCGGGCACTCATTAGACGCCGACATCCATCAACATGTAGGGCTAGATATTTTCTACGGTCGCTATAGGCACTTTACCTTGAGTGTTCGAAAAGTTAATAACACACACACACACACACACACACACACATATATATATATATATATATATAATATATATATATATATATATATATATAAGCCTATTTCGTATAGCTTGACAGTTATTAATTTTATAAAACCATGTTTCAAATAAAATATTTGTTATATAAATTATATCTGCATATTTGATATGATAATTAATTTTATATCTCAAATAGTTTTGGAGATATGATAAAAGATGAGAAATTTCTTTTCAGACCGAAGCCCTTAAATCATTTTGCCGAAATATTTAGTGAAGCCATTATGTTTGAAATATTTATAAATAGTTTGAAATGAAATTTAATCAACATCGTTGGAACCGATTTTGATAAAATCGATATTTCTATTTTTGCCCTTCAGTAAAATACCTTTAGTTTTAGGGTTAAAACCTCTCAGGGCGACCCTATGAAAACCCTAAATACCAAGTTTTAGCCTGATCAGTAAAATAGTTTAATCTCTAGTTGGAGATACAGACAGTCAAACAGACGGATAGAAATTCAGAAACACCTTTTTTTGGATTCGGGGGGTCATGAAACTTCGTGATTCATATAAATCTCGAGTTAATTTTTTTTACGATCACAATACTTTCTCTACCTGTAAGATAGTGAGAAAGTAATAAAAATTACAGATTGTATTATTAAAATCTTAAATCCAAAGAGAAATAATAATGTTGTTTGTTTTGTTGTTTCGTATTCCCACTAATAAATAAAATATTTTTACTTCGTCTTACAGTCATATTAAGAATTATATATGATATTCATACAGCTGGTAACCTCTCATATTACAACAATTTCATCTAAGTCCTACCTTAACACATTAAACAACCAGTGAAAGTACAGTACCTCTAAAATATTAAAACTGGAGAGATGAAACATTGAATAGTTGTTTTAGCAAACATGAGGGTGTGATTACTGAGGTTTTTTTTTTAATATGTGATCCTGATGTATTAGAACACTTTACCATAGTTAGGGTAGCCCATTAAATAAGAAACCTAGATATCTGCAATCTGATATATGCCCTTTTAAGGATAAATATTAGTAATAGTTCATTGTTAACATCTATTATGACTGTCTAGTTGTACAAATCACAACAACAAAATTCCTAGGTATTTCCAAGATTGTAATATGTAAAAATAAAGTTTGGACAAAACCTTAGTAACCGTTTCAGATTTGTATCCAGGGACAGAGAGACAGACCCATACACACATGGGACAGGTGGAATTATTATAAAATACGCGTTTTTAGGTCCGGGGGCATATAAGAAGTAATGATTCATTATAATCTAGAGGTGAAATATTATTACTATTACAATACTTTCTCGTTAGATGATAAAGCTAAAATTTGAGAGGAAATAGCTCTCAATGTGTTGTTCTGTGAGATCGTTGACTTGGGTTTTATTTCTTCAAGGAGACGTCTCTCAGAATATTTAGTGGATGTCAACATTTTGTCACTCGTAAATACTCTTACAATGAAGGTAAGAGGGAAATATATTTTAAAGATAATAAAAAAAGTGTCAACCACCGAGGGAAGTAGGACATGAGGAAGTAAGGGGGGAATGCACTAAGGAAGACAGTGGCAATTTGTGGAACCATTTCATGGGAAGCAGTTGTTTGAATACCAGCAAGTTTAAATGAAAGGATATTATTCTTTGTTTTACATTTATTTTTATTTTAAGACAAACTTATTTTATACACGTTGATTTTATCTATCAAATTAAATTAACAACACGCGTTTACAATTTGGACCCACATGACCAGAAAGATTCATAAATTGAACAAATAATAACATCATTTACTATCATACTAATATTTCCTAAACTAATAAATGTTCTTTCTTTGATAATAGTATATTAAATATGAATTTTCCAAACAATGTCAAACTAAGTACGGTATTTAACAGTTATCAAAATTACTAGAGCTAGTTAAATGTATTCATAATATGTCAACATATATTTTGTTGTCTTTTATCACTTTTTGCCAGATATAAAATATAACATTTTAAATGTTTAAACTACACCATCCTATCACGATAACACTCAATAGTTGTGACATTATTGAAGTGCTTTTTACGATCAAAATTATTTTTAAAGCTTAATCTAATAATTTAATGTATAATTTATCACACAGTTTTAACTTTCGTAGTGAATTAAGAGTCACATCACTTCTATTATTTTATGTCATAGCAATAATGACTAATGTAACGACCGTCTCGGCTTGAGAATATTTTGGTCTCTCTTAGTGCTTGAACTAAGTTATGGAACTTGATCAAACATGGAATACAAATATACTTTTTTGTTATGTTTACCCATTCAATCTAGAAAATGATTTCGTAAAAGTTGGCTTCTCATAAAGTATAATAATTACTTACATCGATAGTAATCATCATGATTTTTCCGCTCACTAGAAAAAGAATTTGAGCCAGTATTGTTCCCAATTTTCAAAAGACTAAATAGAAAAAGGCATTTAAAATTTAAAACCCAATTCGAGCTATTATATAAAATATATTGTTGACCAAATAAAAGAGTTACGAAAAACGTAAAAACCAAATAATGTAATTTTACTATTATAAATTGGGTTAGGAAATAATCTAAAACATTTAAAAAATACTTTATATGATTTCAACCTAATTAAAAGAAGCGTTGTAAACTTATAGATATTTAAAATAATTAGGTTACTTCACAAATTAAAGATGAAATCAGATTAAAATTCTTATTTTAAAAGGTAAGAAAAGTAAGATGGCATTCTAAAATAAAATATTTACAACAAATTTCGAACAAATTTGACAAGGCAAATTTCATAGTGTCCAATCTTGGAATTCGCCTAATTATAATGATTATGGTGTTTTGTATTTCACCAAGAAGAGAAGGACGATCTTGTTAATATAGGTTCCAATGAGGATATAAGGTGGAACCCATAAATACCAGGAAGTTTATAAAGGTTATATCATCACCATCATCATCATCATGAACTAAGCCTGTGGCAGAGTCCGTTTAGTAGAATGTCCCCATCGTCCTCTTTCCTTCCACTCTCCTCCTCTCACTTGCACACTTGCTGATATCTGCTCTACTCTGTTAAGACTAAGAAGACAATGATGATAATATATTAAATGATTAATACTAGGTATTCAATGTTGATAATATACTTAACTAAAATCAGGGGATCAAATTTGTAATTATATTCTATTAATACCAGGAGGTTAACGATGTCAATACAGTCTACTACGACCAGTAGGTCTATTATGATATATTCCACTAAGACCAAGAGGCTATTGATGATAATATATTACACAAAAATCAAAATGTCCTTCTTGATAATATATTACCCTAATACTAGATGATTAGTGAAAATAGAATCATTTGTGTCAATGTTGAAAGTTTAAATTTCACTAAGACTAGACCTTAGTTATATAAAATAATGTTATATTCATGGAAAAATTCATAAGTTAAATAAATTGTATTTAAGTATGATTTTGTTGAACAAAGCCTCCCTTTAAAAATGTCCCTGACTGATATTTTTTTATTTTTTCAAATGGAGTGGCACAAGACCTTCCTAAGGAGTTCGGATTGGTGAAGTGAAGGGCTTAGAGAGGACTGAAGAAACAACTGATACATAATTCATTGACAACTGCCTTTATAATTTCATTGAGTGAAGGAGGAACGAAAGATAAGCCTCTCCCCACCTCCTATAAAAATATGTAAACAAGTTATTTTTAGGTTAAGTTTATGTGTCACGTCGATGTAGACATATTTTTCTCCTCGTGTCGGAGTTTCCATTTCCCCTCCATTTTGTGCTGTACTAGAAAATAGCTTTATTTTTTAAGATGGAACTTGTTTTTTACTTGCTACCTGCACTTACTTGTAACGTCAGGTTCAGACAAATAGAATTATCTTTGCTTTTCCGTTTGAAAGAGGAATAAGATGTTGAGATTTGAAGGGTATATTTTCAGAGACTCTGGCTCGAGCCCAGGCTTGAACGGATCTTTACTTTATGTCTATGTAGATGATTTCTTTTTCATCACAATTACTGCTCTATGTGAAAATAAATTTTCTTGAAAACAATGATATCAAATTATTTTAAATATGAGTTTTTAAGTTTGTAAAAACAATATTTTAAAATATTTGTATCAAAATCTGATATTAACGAGTGTGCGTTCAGGTGAACTGAGATGTGTGGTAGACATTTTAGATTCTGGCGTTATTGTAGAAGTGAATATTTATTTTAATTCAAGTAACTCTCCAGGAGGCAGCCCTTTAAGGGCGAATGATGCTAAGGCACCTCCCTCAAGAATTATTTTTGATAATTTAATAAACAAGTCTATCTATAAATAAGGCATAGAGAAGATTATATTTAACGAATTGTTATATACCGCTTGGTATTTAATATCCGTCATTGACCCCTATTGAAGGTATTCGGTTACGTGATGTACAAAAGAAGCTGAACACGCTGCGACAGATACAGCCCGCTCTCCTACAAAATTATATTTGCTACTGCATTTATTTAGGGATCAGTTTATTTATTTATAATATTTAGTATGTTAATATGCTCAAAAATACTAAGCAGGATGGTAAAAATTGTATATTGAACTGACCTAATTATAAGATAATTAATTTTGTTACTTCGAAATGTTATTTACTCAAAAAGGCTTCCTAACACTAACAAACTAAAATTTATAAATAAGTTATTTTTTATACCGGAAATTCAATTTATCGTTTTCCTGGTGGGTTATGCGTCTGGAAAAAAGGGTGGTGGGGAGGGGGGGAGCAACGTCAACAAGGGCCTAGTGAGCTTCAACATGTAAATCTGGCACTGAATAAAAGGTTGGCACTAAAATCAAAGTGAAATGTATCTCTATGTACCTATTTTTAATGAAAATGTAGTCATATTATTTTCAACTGCATATAACGTGTAATATCACAGTTCGGTGATGATAAATGGTAGAGGAGGAAACATATATCTAGTCTTCCTTAAATAAATATCATTATTTGTTATTTTTAACTACGTCTTAGCAAATAATGTAAATTAATTTAGAATTATTTTAGCAAAATTGAAGTCTCATAATTTTAATGTCCATTATAAATCCTAATGGGAACGTATCTTCAATAAAGCAACTTTGAGTTAAAATTAATTTAATGCATTATATTTCCACGTTGTAAAATAAAACGCTATCTTAGTTTCAGCAGCAATGACGTTTCCAGGGTAAATAAATGACACTGTTTGATTATGAATCGTGAGACTCTAAAGAAAACAGAGGTTATTAACATTTTAATAAGGATTTTCATTAATTAACTGTATTTAGTGTCAATAAGATTTTTTTTAGAAAGATTTAAAGCAGTGGTATTAAATTTTAATATAATGGATATAAATGAGGTTAGCTTAGAAAAAATGCACTGAAATTTACGAGGAGAGAGGATTAGAAAACAAAAGATAAAATCAGGTGCTAGCACCAATCCTCACTTCTGGCAGGGCTAAGAATTCTAAGATCTTCCTATACAGGGAACAAGAAAATTTGTGTCTCACGTCTTTAAATGCAAGATCCTCACTGTAGTATTTTACTTTATCATATAAAGAGAAAGTATATTGATCATAAACATAAATATACTAACAAATATTTACGATTTATATGTAAAAAAACAAAATAAGTGGAGTTTACATTTCTGTCCGTGACCATTTATGTCTGTCTGTATGTCCTTAGCCACGGATCCAAAACGGTTGGACGGATTTTATTCAAACTTGATATTTATATTTAATAAGACAATATCTTGGGACAATTTATTCAGTTTTACTCTAGTCCTCAAATTAAGAGTAATGCACTGATGAGTGATCTTTTTAATGCAAAATTTTTCGAAAACGGCTATAGTAACTTTTATTAAAATGCTTTAATAAGTTTTGTTTGACATGAGCAATAGTACTGTCGCGTTAGATTTTGGGCAACATTTCGTTGAAGGGAAGTTTACTGATGGGAAATGTTTGTAAACTAAAAATATTTAGAACATGTCTGTAACGATTTTTCTTAAAGTGTGTATCTGGGGAGTGTTTGACATGAACATGACCAATACAGATTCAAACATGTTTTGGAGATTAAATTAGGTTAAGGGACGATTACTGATGACCTTATTAAATTTTGAATTTAAGAAAACTTGTTGTATTGATTTGATTAAAAGTGGGTATCTGTTAAGATTTACATTGAAATTAAATATATATAAGTTTTTACTTAAAAATAAATTTATAGTAGTTTATTGATGATTGATTTTTGTGAAATTTGATTCTTTTGGAAATTGCTCTAATAATATCTTTCAAAATTTTTATCTGTCGATTATTTTATATTATTGAAAATAATTACCTTAAATAAATTAATTTAAGGGTAGTTTACTTACGAAAAACTGTAGATAATTTGAATTATTTTGAGATTTACCTTGAAATTTATGTTCAAAATCGGTAGCTGAAATTAGTTTTTAATAATAAATAAGATTAAATTTATAATTTTACAAATTACCAATAATTTAGAGGTATAGGGTACATATACATTATTTTCTATTAATTTTTCTTTTTTATATATATTTGAAAAATTTGGCTTAAAATGTACTACTGTATGTATAAAAAGTGTTAACAAGATTATGTGATTGTTTTTAAAAGGAAAACTTACTTAAATTAAGGGTAGTTTACTGAAAATATATATTTTTTTCATTTTCTTCAAAGCTGTAATACATAGTATGAACAAGTTTGCGCAATTGTGTCATGTTTTATGTTTTGTAAGCACCATGTCTTATTACCCGCTCAGGCTATATGTTTATGTACTAGTTACGCTAATAGTTTTAGGTATTAAGAATATTATATTTAGAGGAGGTGTACCCTCATTTACGTGGAGAGAGAATTTAAAACAATTTTGTAAAATTTGCTCCCAGCACATCCAACCAAGATTTGAACCTTAATCTCTCAGTCATCACCAGTATTGTATACTGCTATCCTTAGATCATGCGTCCACTGAAGTCTGTTATATGTTCTTGATTTCATCTGTTTGGTTATTATTTCATCACATCGCACAGTAAAATATGCTAGCTAAACCTTAACATAAAGAAATACAGCATTTACTCCACAATTTCCTAGTTAAATTTTACTTGTCTCAAAAATAAAAAAAATACTACTTAGCTTTTAAGCGTATTTATATCTTAAATTTAAGGACTTGAATATCCTAAAAATAACGAGATAATGTAATATTATTACGTATGAATGGATGAAATTTAAAGCAAAATTATTAAATTGGATTTGACTATAGGTACAAATTGATCTGAAAGGGTTGATGTATTAAAAACGTGTCCCGTTAACTGTCTCAACGATCACTTACGTAGTAATAGAACACAACATCTATCTCCTGAAAGCTATATTGGTTAAACTTGAGCTATTAGTGCTATTTGGAGAGTGCTTGGATTTGAAATGGACGTAGTTCTGATAGGGCTTAAAGTACAGAGATGCAAGGGTTGAGCGTGTGTAGGGGATGAAGAACTTTACCCTCAAGTGTTCGATGTCACACAAGGGATTTAATGGTGCCATTAAAACTTAGGGTACAGGGTGTTGCTCAACACATCTCGTAGTAAAACTTACAAAACACGGAGCTATACACTGGCTTACTTTGAATTGAAACTTTGAACAAAAACTTATTCGATACTTTTGCTTACTAAATAGGCACATTTTTACCATTTTCATAATAAAAAATTTTTTTAATTCACACTATTAAATGCAAATATTAATTAATGGCTAATCATATATATATAAATAATTCTGCTCTGGTGGTTGCATGGTCTAAGGCGTCACTCCCATTTTAGATTTACTGCTGATGACAGGCAGTTCGGGGTTTTAATCCCGGTCGGGTGTATTTAAGAAAACACAAATGTGGGTACACCTTTTCTAAATTAAACGTACTTCATCCCTAATTACACCTAACATAATTAGTAGGAATTCATATAACCTTAACAGTTAGTAAGACGTGGTAGTATGTGTGTGTGTGTGTGTATATATATATAAATAGGGGACCACGGCCAACAATAGCGAGGGGGACAAGGTTATAAACTCAGACCCACTCCCCAATAGTCATCTAAAATAGAACAATCCTAGTACCACAAAATAAACAGTTAATCATTTTATGCCGAAAACTTGCTTTGCTTGTTGTCATTCCAGAGCTGTTTTTAAATAGGTCTTACCGTTTATCCACAAGAGACAACCAAAGAAAGGTCCGCACCGACTTTAAAGTTGCTCCGCCATTTTGAATTTTTTTCGGGGGTTAAAAATTAATTTTCTTAAGTTTTTGGAATTTTTCCAATCGGTTACAGGCTAGAAGCTATAAGTTTGCCAAATTTTAAGTTTCTAGCTCATCTGGAAGTGGGTAAACATTAATGTCAGTGAGTGAGTCAGTCATGTGGCTTTATAATAGTAGTAATAAAATTTAAAATCAACGTTTATTGGAATGCATAAATGATTACGGTAACTGGTAAATTTTATATCACTTATAAATATTAGATAAAATCAAAAACGCATTTTACCCCTTTGTATACATACAAAACAACTAACCCAACAATAATTATGTATCTTGAATTTAAGTTTGAAAAATCTTCTATTATTTTTATTTGAAGTTGATATTTATACTTGGTAATTCAAGTTAGGTAAAAAAAAGTTACTATTTATTTAATATAAAATTTAACTTTTCTCGCGTTGATTAAGGCTCAAGACTCGCAATGGATATAATTATTTTTTTTAATACGCCCGATGTAGCACATCTTCAGATTTCCCTAAGAATGAAAACAAAGCTTAATTTGTTCACAAATATATATATATATATATATATATATATATATATATTCCAAGTTTTGGATGGGTGTTGACTGAATTTAAAAAAAATTGTTTTCACGTTGTCGTCTGTCTGCAAGTTTGTGTCTCAACCTAGACTCTAGAGTTGAAATCATTTTACAGATTTGCCTGCTTTTTAAGGTTTTCGTAATGTTCCCGATAGTTTCATTTTTTATTTTGGTAACGAGACATTTAACCCTAAAATTAAGGGTAGTGTACTGAAGGGAATATATTTTTTTCTTAAAATCGGATTTAAAAATTTCTATTAAAATTCATATCCAGACATTGTTTAACACTAGAAACAATATGGCACCTCTCATTTCCCCGATGAAATTAATTAGAGGGTACTTTGCATAAGTGGAAAATTCCAAATATAATTGTACCTCCTTAAGTATTTCAAAAACCAATAGCTTCTCATTGTAAAGTTGAAGGACTAATAAAAATATACAGTCTTAAGACTAAAAAAATATACAAAACTCTTATATATAAAATATA
This sequence comes from Timema cristinae, assembly GCA_039000515.1. Taxonomy (NCBI): domain Eukaryota; kingdom Metazoa; phylum Arthropoda; class Insecta; order Phasmatodea; family Timematidae; genus Timema; species Timema cristinae. The sequence goes on from JBCFYV010000001.1 coordinate 59,473,961, forward strand.
CTGTAATTTTATAAAACCAATGATTTATTACAATTAATTCCCCACTTGGTTGGACTTTATCTTCCAGGTAGAGTGTTCGATATGAGGAGAGAAATGACCAGGTCATTTGACACTGGGGTTCAGGAGCATATCATGGGTTCGACTTCAGCCGATGTGAGTACTTGGAAATTAGCATGATCTCTAATTGTAACCTCAAAGTGATACGAAGTGGGCCTTGTTCACCAAACTTGAGAGGACTTCTCTCGGAGTCCCAGGATTGATCTCCTCATATCTTGTGTACCTCAGCCACGCCCATCAACAACATCCTCATCGGGGCCTGGGCAATGGCCCGGACATACAGCTGGGCTGTAGCCCTCCTGCAGCGTCAGGTGTTGAGTGCAATTAGTTAATATAATTATTCCTAAATATTAGAAGCTAGAAGGAAATATCTTCTCAACAGAAGACAAGTCATTACGAATGAACACAGGATGTAATTAAATATATTGATTCATAATTATATAAATACAGCAGTATAATAGATTGCAGCAGAGTACTTACATTATAAAGCAGATGTGCGGGACTGCAAAGTGACAGGAATCCTCCTCAGACATCCAGAGGATCAACGACCAGCGGGAGGTATATATAGATAGATAGATAGAGAGAGAGAGAGAGAGAGAGAGAGAAAAGAGCGTGATCTTCTAAAAATTAGATCTGTTTATGAGGGTGAAAATAAAAATTAGCTTTGGAAACCAAACCGCGCATATCAACCGCATGACAGAACTTTGATTCAACATAACAAATACGGATGGTCACGTAGAACACAGGATATATATATATATTATATTGCTTACATCAAATACTTTTCAAGAATGGTTCAAAGAAACCACGTTATTCGAGGAAATGTTTAGTCCACGTCGGTCAAAGCTTTCAGTGATATTCATTAATGTAGTTGTAACAATTTAAGGATATTTAAATACTAAGGGGAAGAGGTCCTCAGTTCGTGTCACAGAAATACCAGATTTGAGCGAATCTATTTTAGAAATTAAAATCGGGAAATGGGGAGATGATTGTTTTGGTCTTTGGTGTTCTTTGATAGAATGTGATGATCTTATTTCTATTATGTTTCTGCAACACTATTTATTCTTTCGTTTAACATACCTTACGAGTTTTAATTAAATATCTCAATTTTTAAGTAAGGGAATGAAATCTCTGTGTGATGCAAAGTGTACCATTTATTACAGTTGGTGGTGAAACAGCATGATAATATAATATATATTTATTATAAAATAAGGTGTATCTAACCTCTTTAAGGATCTTATGTATTTATTTATTGATATATTATCTTAATAGTAAAACAATATATTCAGTGTGTTTATAAGAGACCAAAGCGGCCATTTGCTTTGGAGCACAATGTAAACCGTAACTTCTATAGTCGGTGGCTCGGCAATCAGCCACTCCCCTTTCATCCTAAACCCTCCTCCTCCTAAACTTCCTCAAGTTACTGATGGCACGCCAAGAAGCACATTCAATGAAAACCTTTGCTTTTGTAACAGCCAAAAGCAGTGGGACAAGGGGAAGTTGGGGAAGGGGTGGTGCGGGAGAAACGCATTAGCGTCGAGTAATTGCTTAATTTTCGCAATTTGCCAACACACATATACCTCTTAGTTCCCCCTTGCCGCTATCTCCATCTCTCTCAAGTGCGCTAGCTTTCTCTAAGCCGAGCCTTCTCTTTAGATTTAAGTGGTTCTCTTCTGTTGTTTAAAATCTCTGTTTATCCTCGACTCCTGCGTACATCAATCACCTTCACTCGTCTAAGCTTCCCCATTAGTGCCCAATCCATTTAAGGAAGTGGAATGTGCAAGGAATGCTTACCTACCTTTTATTATTTTAGTTTAATTTAAATTCTGATCTCAAAAATTAAGTCAGTGGGCCAACTAATAGTCGTTCATTTACTTGTGTCAGCGATGCTATATACTTACTTCGGGGATGTCGAGTTCCTCCATGAATATACGTAGTCCTTTAATGATGGTCGAGTTACTCCACGACACCTCAAGAAGGGGATCTTAACACAGTAAATTACAAAATTAAATAAAAACTAAATTCATTAACGCATTAAAGTTAAGTTAGGTTGGGTAAGCACCATAAGTATGTATAGAAATTAACCAACAATACTTATAATCCAATCCTTCAGGTGTCGTGAAGGAACTCAAGCCCCCCACCCCATTTCTGCCCCCCCCCCACCACCGCCAAAGTGAAGTAATTAGATCCCCCTCTCCCTCCCCCCTCCCCCTATTCAACCAAGTGGATGAACTCGATCATAGAATTAAGTTACCTTTATCGAAAAAAGGAATAAATCAGCTTTCGTGGAAGATCTCGAGCACGCCCACTTACTCACGCTTTGGCACTAGAAACTCCAAAGTTCATTGCCGCACTTACAAAAGTACGCCATTTATCTTTTGAGGTGATATCAACAATTTTTGTTTTTAAGTTTTAATCTTTACACAGCTTTGACCTCACTACTCAGATGCTATATTTTTATAAACCTTTTCCACTACGATTTCGAGACTTTGTGTAATCTTCTTCTAAAGTAATAATTATACATTTTTTTTCCTCAAGCTAACATTTTTTTAAACATTGAATCTGGAAATAATCTTTTGGCTAGAGTCATTCCTTCGACACAATGGACACGAATGCAATGTCTTATGTTCTTTTATTGATTTATTTTAACCAGTAGCCTCATAAAGAACATCTAATAATTAGGGTGTCTTAAGATATAATAGTATTTTTATTATTATTTCAATAATTATCGACAAAGATTGAACTTAATATTTTTATATTAATACATCAAATTACTGAACTTTTAGTTGAATGTTTATGAATTGTATTTTAAATTTATAATTTAGCATACGCGTGTTAGGTAGGGTAAAATTTTAGATTGACGATTATTTATTAAATATAAAACTAAACATTAAAAAAATCCGTTGTTAAGTATTTTATTTATATTATTATCACCATCATTCAATGTTAGCCACCTTGTTACTATTGCTATTTAAAAAAACATATTTAGCGATGTCTCACCTGCAAGCAGTTCACAGGGATGCTAAGGTATATTTTTTCCCAACATAACTCAGAGGTCCTGAGAGAGTCTCTTGTTAGATTTAATGCATTATTGTTTTAAGTTTTACTCCGAGATAGTAAGTTTTGTTGTTTTTAAATGTAAATGTTGGTTTTGAACACAAAGTATTGTATTCGTTTTACATATGAGCAAGCCCACCATTCTTTTATCATCTATTTTATGTTTTTTTAATGACGTCACTGGACTTAAAGTAAATAAATAGATAAATGCCTTTTTTTAAATATTTTCCCCTCTTTCCTATAAAAGAGATAACACATCCTCATTATTACTATATGTTATATAAAAAAATTATTGACAGCGTTTATCTTTCCAATGGTGCCTTTCTATTGGGTTTACCAAACAATACCTTGATACTGTTCTAGATTCTTCCATTCGTGCTGAATCCCTGCCTAACTTAACCTACGGAACTTAATTAGCCTAAAAAGGTATTGTGATTGAGTAAAATTTATATATCCCCTCATTATATAACCTCCTCCACAACCAGTTATCCTCAACCTTATTTAAATTCCTAATAATGATGTTATAAAGCTGGTAAATAAATCATGCAATTCGTGACAAGTATCCTTCGCTTTGTGTGGTTAATTGGTTCCTTGAAACCCTCGAGAAAATCAAACTCGTATAAAGTAAATTAATCTAAACGAGAATATAAAGGAAGGGGCTGCATTCTAAAATAAGGAAAAGATATTAATAATTTGTAGAGAAATGAATTTTTTAATAATTTTCTTTACTTAATACATTGAAACTTTACTACACCTGATTAGATAAATAAACTCACACTGGTGATTAAGATCTTAATTGTCAAGCTACTTCAAAGGCTCTGGGTTAATATTGATTACTTGCAGCTTTCTTTGGGGCCATACGCCAATAAAAAACTGTTTTGCACTTTTTGTTTAACAATAATTGTATAGTTATAAACTACCCACTTTATTGGCCACGTGGTCTAACGCACTACTCTCGCAGTAGACTATAGACTGTCGATGAAGAGGAAAACAAGGTTTTAATCTCGGTTGGGTGTACTGGGGGTGGTGTTTCCAAAATAGTTTTCCACTCTCCCTCTACGCGAATGAGGATACACTTTCTATAAATATAAGTTAACCATTCTCTAGGCCATGAGCGCAATTACTACATAAGCGTGTAATCCAATCGGATAGAAATACATGGTACTAAAAAAATGTATAATCTATAAATATGTATTCAATGATCTCAATCATTAGAGTTCACGAGTTATAATGGGCCAAACTTGCTATTTTAGCCTCCTTCTCTGCTTTCTCCATTTAAAATAATATTAATTTTTTAAATTGTTATTTGGAGTGGTCCTATACCTTCTTGCCTAATCTCCATTTTATACCACAGATAATAATAATTGCTGCTAAATCTGTTTTTGTTTTTTTTAAATTGCAGCACCTCCACGTCCCATATAAACAACTCCTTTTAAATTTAGAATTTTAAGACTTTTATAGCCCTTCCCTCCTTTCCTTACTGTTTCTCAAAGTCCTAGTTAATAGTTAAGCCTTGTCAGCCCTTATTCACTAATGAACATAAAGCATGGTTCAATATTGTTTCTAAACAGAGCGTACCATATATTATATCTGCAAGAGAATGAACGAGGGGTTTGAGAGAAGGTGCCCTGATGTGGAAATCATCTCATTGAGCCAGCGCAGATTCTGGTGATAACCACCTTATCTTCGCTCCTACACCGCGGCCAACCCCTCATAGCTCCCCCCAGCAATGTTTTCTGAGTCATCAGAGCAGGCAGTTCTAGGAAGGAAGTTGAGCGAAGGGTGGCAAGGCTGTCTCGGTTGGATTCAGTTAACTGGAAGAGATGCTGACACGAGGTTCCCTCTAGCGGGAGTGGCGGGAATTTCTCAAAGGGCCCAGCTCCCTGTGTTAAGAGAAGTAGGATGAACTCATTCATACCAGACAGGAACTAAACCAATCCACCCTTCCAGCGAATTTATCTTCTTGTCACCCCACGTGCTAACATTTACAGAAATTGAAGTTTATCAAAATGCACGTGCTCTCAAATAAAGGTTCTAAACTTTTTCTGTGTATTGGATCCCTTTGTTAAGTTTGATGAATTTTATGGAACCTTTCTCAAAGTGGAGTTTTTAAAAACAAAAAATAAAATACATAGGATTAGAAAGGAAACCACTTATATAATGAAATACAATTATACAGTTATTAAAAATCTATTTTATGATAAAGCAATATATTTGCTTCTTTATTAAAGTATTAAATAACAAGAAAATACATTTAAATAATGCATGTTAAAGTTAAATTTTAATTTTAAATAAATATCCGCATGAAGTCTCTTGTTCCCACAATATCACGGAACCCATGAAAACTATCCAAAGACACCTTCAGGGCCCTGAACGTCAGCTTAAAAATTTAGGTGTAAAAACGGAGATATTTTAAAAACACAATTTTAATCATTTCCATTTGATTATTAACTATTAAGCTATGGCAGGAACCTTTTGTATGAGCAAATTCAATACAAAAAATAAATATACGTTAATGGATCCCATTAGTGTCTTGGACTATTATAAAAATACAACTCGGTTGTTTCACTTTACATTTATTTTGATATTGGGATGATAGTTGGTTGAAATTTTAAGAAAATAAAGCATGACTTTTCAACCAAGAATGATAACATTATACTGTAATCTTAGGGTTATTTTATATGTATTAATAATATCTATCAAAAAGACAATTTCAGAAAATAAAAGTATGAGTACGTATAAGAAGATCTTGTAAATTTTCTGTAAGATAGCTTTCTTATGAAAATTGGATTGTTGATAGAATAGTTAACCGTAAAACTATGTTTATTTTAAAGAAGATTTAAATATTCTCAAGATAATAAATTATACGTTAGAAATTCTTAGAGAGTGGAATATCTTATTTTAATATCCAAACATTGCACCAAAAAAGATTGATCATAATTATTTGGGATTAAGCTTATTCAACACACAAAAATAGGTTTTCACTATATATATTCTGAATAAAAACTGGGAATATTACTGATAATTGATTTGTAATGTTCATTCTCTACTAATTGTATGCTGAGCCTCCAATACACATGTGTGTGGTTTTTTACATCACCGTGTAGTGGTCAGACAAAGGATTAAACTATTTTTTGTTGTATAACAGAATAAATAAACCTAGCATTTACATACATTTGGTCTAACCGTAAACTAGGCACATTTTTTATCAACACCCGTGTATTTGAAACCTCTTTCATCAAGATGAGCATTTTTTAATAAATCAGACAATTTATTAAGTGAAACTAGGCTCTGAAGAGCCTGACTAAAGCGAAGTCTGCTCTCAGTACAATTAAGTCTGTCTTCTGGTAGAAGTGCTACGTGCCAATCACCAGCAAGAAACACATGCTCGAAGACGCCAATGCGCTTTATGTATCGTGTAAGAGCCCCGACCACAAAGATGGCATGAACATTAGCTTGAGGCATATACAGGATGTTAGGAAACTCATATCCCCAATTGTACATACTATAGTTAATTTGAACCAAAAGTAACATAAAATCCCTGTACACTTACATCCTACAAACTATGCTAATATCGTTAAATTTTGTTAAAAGTGTTGGCGTACAGCACCGGGATAGCAAAGCTGTGCAAGCATACGTGTACAACATGTAGCATAGTAGATAGGTACGTGGCACTGCACATGTAATATTGGCAAGCACTTTCTGTGATGTAGGACCATTAATGATGAGCTTCAGAACGTATTCACATTTCCAGATGGACTGGTGTGTTGTTTACTGTTAATTGTGGTATGTTCTGTTGCCGTGCTCAAAGATGTTGAGGTGTGCAGTGCCGCGTGCCTTGCTCCTATGCAACCTGTTGTACACTTATTCTTGCACAGCTTTGCTCTCTCGGTGCTGTATGCTGAATATTTGAACACAATTTAATGGTATTAACATAGTTTACCGGAAGTGGGTGTACAGGGATTTTGTATTACATTTGGTTCAAACAAACCATATGTGAATTTTCGAACAAAATGATAAATTTTACCATGCATTCTTAATAATACAACATGTGCATAACCCTGTTCCAATACAGTATGTTTCATAACCCCATGGTCTATATATAATTTGATTGCAATTAGTACCTCAGACTGAATTGAAGGGGTGATAGAAAGGTAGAATCTACTCAGGTATATGACTAAGTGGTGAGCTCAAGTTTGTTTCCTGAACACAAAATATGTCAGCTATAACACGTTATGAGTAGGTAGAAGGTATGTACTGATTGACATCACTGTTTGGTCCTTATGCATTAAGAGTGAGAGCGCACATCATGAAAAATAAAGAAAAATAGAAACACATTATGATATTATTACATTAAATTATTAAATATGTTTAAACTTTATAACCTGCTTCTTGCAGTGACTTTATAAAACGCAGCAATCGTCACGTTAAATTGTGACTTCAGACAAAGATAACGAATCCTGCTAGGTCTTTATATTTGGTTGTGAATTCACATACCCTACAGCACCGTTTTAACACCCCTATATATTAAAAAAATAACTTGAAAACCTATATTTTGTCAAAGTATTTTGTTTGTCTTAAAATTAAATCTTTGGATTAGTTCGTCAACACTCGAAAAATATTTTATGTTCAAATACAATTTTGATACAACGGACCTATGATCATCAGTCATCTTTATGTTCTAGTGCTTGATGGCTTACATCGTCCTCACTAGCATCGGATGAATCCTCAAACACATTCATTTACCTTTTTCCGCTAATAAAACTTATACCACTAGATAGTACCACAAAACTCCTTAAAACAATCCTCCATATCAGAATCACTAACTTTATCGGGTGATTTTTGAGCAAATTGTAGCACAAGATAAGTTTTCACACTCCCAAATACTATTTAACTCTCTGTGACCTCACCTTTATGTTGTCGTTGTATCTCTGAAAGTGACAGAGCGATGTTTGGGGACAATATACATGATACACGAAACTAGTGTAGGATAGGCATTTTGTATGTATAATTATGTAACAACAATCTATAATCATTTGTTAAATTAGCATGGAAGATACATAATATTTTACAAACAAATCCAGACTTTATCCTTTTAAATGTAGCTTTAGTAGACAAATTATTACATTTCAGTTTACTATAATTATTACACCTACATAATGATTATTTTACTGTTGAAGGTAACATTAGACGACCATTTTGAGACTAATATGATGCTGTATTTATAGAAATAGCATTACTTTATAGAATGGCACATTTAAAGTTTACCCTTGTACACCACATAAAATCACCTTCTAAAAAAAGCTGATGCTTTGTTAAAATATGTACGAAGCGAACTTTTCATCGAATCACGGGGATGAAACAAATCCCACCAAACAAAGAAAAAAAAGAGAGATAAAAGGACATCGTACTAGTAATAACGATAAAAACACGTTCATACTGTGTCTTTCTACGCCCATAGCATGTCCAAGCACGTAGCTATATGTTTTGCATAAACGATCCTCGTCACTTTTAAACATTCATGTCTGTCCGTCGTTTCATCGTTAGTATAGACTAATCCCACCTCTGCCACCAGACTTACTAACAGCTTTTTAAGGATGCTCTAGCTAGGGAACATTTGACACAGTTTCCTTCTCTTCAAATGCATTTGTAGGTATATTTCGTTCTGCTCATATTAAAATTACATTTTTTACATATCAAGAAACATTTTTCACGTTAAAAACCACCTTTATTATTACACATTTGACCTTGGTGTCTACGGGGTAAATGCACATCTCCCCACCCAAGGTTCATGGGTTAAAACCCTGCCAACAGACTCTTATCCATCTATGAAAATCTATATCACAATTTCCTTCAGGAAGAACGCCATACATCCCATCACAATTAAGGCATTTAAAAGATTACTGAAAAACATAATATTAAACGCCTTTTTGGTAAGATCTGTAGGTTATTTATCCCTCGCTCATAGAAATTCAGTGTGTTGGGCAAATGGAAATCAACGCACTTATTTATTACTTCCCAGGTAAATGTATTTTCTTTCAACTGGAGGGGTTGGGTAGCAATAAATTGTCGAAAATCTTAATACGAGCGCTGAGAAAGCATTTTTACATATTATAGCAGAAACATGATGAGGGGTAAAACTAAGCAGTCTACGTTAAGTCAGTACAGTGGAACGTTGTTATTATTCATTGTGTGATTTATCCGTGCCGACTGAAGTCGGGTAGTGTGAGTGAGTAAAATGGCAACAAAATAACACAACAGTGCTTGATACACAACGCGTAAATGTAGTGTTTAAGTTGCCAACGAGTGTATTTTTTTTTTTTTTCGAGATACACTACGTGCCGACTGAGTTCGGGTAGTGATAGTGTGTTGAACGACAATAGCTTAACACAACAGTGATAGAACAAAATTATAAGTGCAGTGCTAAGTCGTCTCCGGTTGTAATTTTGTACTATATTATTAGCGTGTTTTGTTTATTTTAGTGACCTATTACATGCCGACTGAAGTTGGGTAGGGTGGTATACCGCAAGGTACAAGCCAAGAAGGGGAAATGGCCTCAGACTCGGATGTAGAAATCAACGTTGAAGGAACGGACGATGATGATGACATGGAAGAACAAGGCCAGGAAGGGGCCCCAGCCAACACGGAAATAGAAAAAAACTTTGAGCCAGTTTCTGGACTCAAGCGAAAACTCAGGACCAGACCAGGACAGGAAGTTCTACAATCGAAGGCCATAAAAGTCAACAACAAGTTTGCAAGCTTGTCTAGCCTACGGGATGGACCATTGACTAGTCAAACGGGGCAACCGAGTGGAGGTACGAAAGAAAGTTCCACCCCACGGCGCATAAAGACCCCTCCAGTGATTGTAACAAATGCAACACATTATAACAAAGTCATAAAACTCCTAAACAGCGGGCTGCAAGATGACTACAAAGTGTATTGCATTGCACAGGGTATTAAGGTGGTCACGACCTCCTTCAGAGATTACTCCGCTCTGTTAAAACTGCTAAAACAGAACACCTTGGAACACTTCACTTATGTCCTTCCCAAGGACAAGCCCTTCAAGGCAGTAATCAAGGGCCTGCATGCAAGTATGCCCTGCGCAGAAATAAAGGAGGAACTAGAGAACAGGGGATTCACGCCAACCGATGTGAGGCAACTATACTCGAAATCTGCTCCACAGGCAGCGACACCGAGACCCCTACCAATATTTGTCCGCACCCTTGCGAGGACAGAAGGAGTGGGCGAGATATACAAGGTAAAAGTCATCAACCACACGGTAGTGAAGATCGAGGAATACCGGGCTTCACAGAGCATAATTCTACAGTGCCATCGTTGCCAACGTTTCGGCCACTCCAAGAACTACTGTGCCCAAAAACCACGCTGCGTCAAGTGCATAGGAGAGCACCTGACAGTAGAGTGCCAAAAAAAGGACAAAACAACACCAGCACAATGCGTAAACTGCAAGGGACCGCACGCAGCTAACTATCGCAATTGCCCTAAATTTATACGTGAGCTGGAAAAGAAAAACCAAGGGTCAGGAAAGACAAAGGAAGGGGAAAGCAAAGTGGCTAACCCTTCTCCATGCGTGGTGGGGTACCTTAAACCATCAACAGGCCAGCAAATTTCGGTTAGCCAACCAACACCACCAACAAACATGGGATTGAGCAAACCATCTTATAGTGGAGTTGTCAAGAGGATGACCAAAAAGGACAAAAAAGAGGACCGTGACACGGATGAATCCTTGGACTTAAAGGACCTCCTACAAATCATCAAAGATATTAACGTCGCAGGCTTACTCCAACTCCTGAGGAAGTATGTAGTAAGGCTGAAGAACGCGCCAGACAAAACAACCAAAGTAATGATACTTCTTGAAGCCGCTACTGAATTCTTCTGCGATGGATACTGAGCAGGGAAGAGGCACAGAAGACTCACTGAACATTCTGTTCTGGAATGCTAATGGACTGGTACTACAAGAACACGAGTTCCGAAAACTTCTGGAGACGTATGGAGTCGACATTGCTCTGATCTGTGAGACCCACCTATCAGAACAAAAGAAGATGAGGTTCTTCGGATACGAGATGTACCGCAACGATAGACCAGTTGGCAGGGAGGGGGCACAGCCGTGTTGGTGCGTAGCAACCTCGATCACTACCAAACGAATTTACCGGCTATGGATTATATTGAATCCACTTCGATAGCCATTCCCACAGGGCGGACGCAGATAGTATTTACAGCAGTTTACAGAAGCCCTGCTGTCCCCTTCACCATCGAGGACCTAGACAGACTCACGTCGAGAAAGGACTTCCTCATAGCGGGAGATCTCAACTGTAAACACACGAGCTGGAACAGCCGCGTGTCAAATCAGGCAGGCCGGACACTGGCTGGCCAGGCATCAACCAAAAACTTTACAGTCCTGGCGACCAACGAGCCGACATACTATCCTTCAAACTACAGGCATCTCCCCGACGTACTGGATGTAGTCCTGACGGATCTCGACACGCTACCGGAAGATCTCGAAGCCCTGAATGAACTCGACTCCGACCATCTCCCGGTCTTCGGGAGAATATCACTTAAGACAAATCCAAGACTGGCTTACCACAGGAGGAAGATACCCAGAAGTGACTGGGAAGAGTATCGACGGGTACTGACAGAGGCTATTCCATTGAACATGGAGGTAAATTCCCCTGAAGAAGTGGACAGCTCCATTACCCTTCTGACGGCTACAATACTAGAAGCGTACCGTGGAACAACTGTTTTCGAGACGCCACCGGTGACGTTGAAGAGGGACGACCCTGAGCTGAGCTTCATGATAGCCCTTAAGAGGGAAGCACGCAGGGAATGGCAGCAGCACCGAGATCCGAGGCATCGGGCTGAATACAACAGGCTGAGAGCCCTGGTGCGCAGGAAGGCCAAAGCTCTTAAGATCTCCAACTGGAATGAATTCGTAACGAACACTTTAGCTGTGGACGGCAACGTGTGGAAGGCGTCGAGACAGCTCAAAGGCACGAAAGGAAAGACGGGGACCACGGTCATTCACGGAAGAAGAGGGTTGGTTTACCGGGGAGAGGCCAAGGCAGAGGCCATAGCTGAATCACTGGAAGATCAGTTCAAGGCAAACTCAGAGCCCCAAGACGAAGAGTTTACCAGGACTGTAAGAAGAACGGTTGGGGTATATTTAGCAGAGCCGGTTATAGAACTACCACCCCCATCACCAGGAATGAAGTCTCCTACCAGGTGGAAAAATTGATGCCACGAAAAGCGGCAGGCCAATACAGGATCTCAAATGAGATGCTGCGTCACGCACCGGAAGGGGTAATCCAACTATTAACAAAAATGTTTTCAAAGGCATTGTTGGCAGGCTACTTCCCGGAGGCATGGAAAGTTGCCGACGTTATCTCATTGCCTAAACCAGGCAAGGACCGCAAGTTCCCTCAGAACAGGCGGCCCATCAGTCTACTTAGCAATATAGGGAAACTATTTGAAAAAATAATTTTGCAGCGGCTGAAAGCCTTCGGCAGGGAGCACAGGACTATTCCCGATGCCCAGTTCGGATTTCGGACCCGGCACTCAACGATACACCCGGTCCTGAGCCTAGTGGAGGATGTGACAGAAAGTTTCAATATCGGGGAAGTCACGCTAGCAGTACTTATGGATGTAGAGAAGGCATTTGATAAGGTCTGGCACGCCGGCCTTATCTACAAATTAATTCAAGCCAATTTCCCAAAAGTATATGTGCAGATAATCAACAGCTTTCTAACTGGGCGACAATTCCAGGTCAAGATGGAAGGGAAAAGGTCGCTTCTTCATAGGGTCGGAGCGGGGGTGCCACAGGGGTCGGCACTCTCCCCATTCCTTTACACTATTTACGTCGCAGACATCCCCACCGACCCGATGATAAAGACCAGGCTCTTCGCAGATGATACAATGTTCTACACCGCCAACAGGAACGTGAAATACGCCCATCGCCGTCTGCAACGATACCTGGACGAGTTCAGCAGCTGGCTGGAAAAATGGAGAATTAGAGTAAATGCAGAAAAATCGTCAGCCATGTTGATTACTAGGAGGAGACCCCAAACACCGGACCAGTTTGTAGTATTGGAGGAGGATATCCCCTACAAAAACGCTATGAAATACCTTGGGGTGATGATCGACTCTAGACTCGCATGGAAGGAGCATGTAAACTATACGAGAAAAAAGGCAATGGGGGCATTCATCGCAAACTACGGCCTGCTCAAGACCCCAGTGCTAGGGATCAACAACAAGATGCTACTATACAAGAGTTTAGTACAACCAATACTGCTGTACGGATGTGAGGCGTGGGGGTATGCCCCAGAGTCAGTGTTAGGTACACTACAAACAGTACAGAACAAGGTGATTAGGAGTATCCTAGGTGTCAACACCCGATCCAGCAACGAGTTCATTCACGCTACCACTGGCTGTGCGACATTACAGGAAATCTTCCGGCAGCGAGGTGACAAGTTCTATAAACGAGCCCGCGAGGTAGAGGATAACGCCATAATTAGAAGACTCGGCCAATACGATCCCCATGAGACAAGGAGATACAAGAAGCCCCGACTCAAATGAGAAATACATCTGCACACCTTCCCAATCAGCCCCTTCCTATTAACCACTCCTCTTCTAAGCATAGCCAATCCCTGGGTCCCCATCCTCTCACGACCCCACAATTATGAACTAGAATCATGCTATTTCACACTTTCACTTTCATCAACGCCATCTTCGCTTAGTGACTAATAATATTCCATGTATTTTCTTTCAGCTCGTCTAGAACTTACTTACACACTACACCACTCACATCGGGCCTAACTGCGCTTGTGTTTTCCATCACAGTGTATGAGGGCTCGATCTAGTTACTACACACAAACACTGCTGCTCCCAACATACAAACCTTCACCCACCAACTCCATTTTCCCTTCACAATCACCTTAAACACTCACACATAAAGGTTATGATCTGTGACTACAGATCGGTACTTTAGGCAAAAAATAGCCGCCTACTTCCTCTGAAAGTCGCTTCTGACACTCAGAGTTAGTAGTTTAAGGCAAACAAGGGAGCTGCGGTAAAATTAAGTTTCCGAACAGCATTCTAATTATATTCTTCTCGAGGACATTCAACAACTAAAATATATAATGAATAAAATGTTACCAAATATAAGTGATATATTATAATTATTTATTTTAAAGCCATTAATAACGTGTAATATAAACATACTAAAAGGGAATCAGTTTTACATAAAAATAAATAAAGAGGTTTTCAATAAATAGCATATACAAATAAATAAATGTTGCTTAACTATCTAAGCTGTTCTGAACATTTAATATAGTGAAGAGTCCGTTTCCTTTCTTTAATTGATAAAATAAAGGTAAGAGCAGATTTTCTTTGTTGGTTAACCAAGTAAGAATAAATTTCCGATAACAGAGGAAAAATACTGTAGAGAGTACTAAAATTTTTATTTTACTTATAGTGTACAAGGCTAAAACCAATTAAAGGCTACGTTTTATAATTTATGTATTACATTAAATTTCAATATCTTAGCTCAGTTGGTAGTGAGTCTGACTTTTGAAATAAGGATCCGAATTAGATTCCTTGCATGGTCAAAAAGCATACTACCGTATTGGCGAAATTGGAGCTTAGCAGTGCTAAATTAATTGCTGGAGGACTGAGTGTTCTGTCTGCTCTAGAACTAAGCGATTTTTTTAAGACGTCGTGTGTTGATATAATCAGTCAGTTCACAAATAACACCATAAATATTCCAAATTAAGATCAAAATAAAATTTTAACGATAATTATTCAACATGAGATCTGAATGAGAACATAAAGCGATTAAAAATTATGAGTTGATTGATAGTGCTTGCTATGATTAGGTTAAGCAAAGGGCTTGTAATTAAGAAGTATTAATAATATGGTAAGCCACATTATATAAATCAAGCTCAGGAGATTAAAAGTTGTGTACTTACAATAACACCAAATTTTATAACAACAAGATAAGTTTAAAACCATTATAAATATAATATATACTTACTTAATTTTCACGTAAATCATGTATAATTAAATTATTTAGTTCTAAGAATGTAGCTAAGTAAATAGCGTCATTCAAATTAACAAGCTAATGCCAACTTGTTAAAAATATTCAGATTCAAGCCTCATTAAGAATATATTAATGATAATGAGTTTGAATACCCATTCCATACCATTTCTCCTGTGCTTATCCACTTGTTTATTTATCTACCTTATCCGTTCTCCTCCACTTGTTTAATTCTACAGAATCACATCGTGTCCGCATTAAAAATACCATGAATAATCCTTATTTTCACAGGTTCGCAGGCCTTGAGGAGGTGAAACTTGGTAATTGTAGAGGAATATTGTATTTCAATTGGTTTTTATTTAATTCAAAGTCCTTTCTGTCTATTTTGTTAACTTTGAAATACTTGAAGAAACAGATTAATTTGGTTTATTTAAGGCACGATACTAGAGATGACATTCATGAAACTCAGTAATTATTTTCTATTGTAGGATTCAAGCTATAGGTATTTAGAGAGGAGGTGGAATGAATTCAGTCAGAGGACTCTAAAGTATATGCAGATATCTTCAAAACATCTATTGGACATGAGTTAAACTTTCTCAGTCGGTTTTTAGAAATTTTAAATGAACTAAGGCAGAAATATATTGTTTGAACTTTGTATAGCGTATCTAGTATATTATCTAAAATGTAATGCAAAATTGAGGAATTATCACAATAGATTATATTATAAGGCAAAAAAAAGAAATATGATAACCGATAATGGATGGATTTTAACTCATAGAGAACTTATTAGCATGTTAGTTTATTACATAATGATACACATAATATTGACACGCAATAAAACAAAATTTGAATTAATTTTAAAATAGGGATGGCTGCAGTTTGATTAAGAGTTTTACTTTTATTTTGCTTTGAAAGTGTATTTTTTTGGAATATATCTATTAAATTTCAACTATAATAGTAATTTAACGAAATAATGTTTTCTATAATAATTTAAAATGAAGTAACATTACATCAATATATCTACATTGATAAAGTTGTTTGTTTATTAATATTTTTTTTTGTCAAATGAGAGAACCTTGTCTTATTTTATGTTTATTATTTTATTAATATTGATCCTCTAATTTACTTTCATTCTTTGATTTTATTACATTCTTCATGTAGAAAATGATCTGGTTTAAAATACAACAAATAAACCAATCACAAGAAAGAAGGAAAAGTTTAGTTTTCTTACTCTAGATTTATACATTTGAACTATCAAATTTAAACTTTATTTTATATTTAGTAATCATATGTACCAACTTTTTACTTAAAATAACTTAATCGTATTTATAAAACAAAACAGTTACTAAGCTTCTGCACATGATCATACCACAAAATTTAGCGCGTCTTTCGAATGATATAACGGTCATAGGCTTAATTATCAGTGTGGCTAACATCATTAATGATTTATTGTTTTGATACTTTAGCTCAATTGGTAGCACTTAAGCATATTAATATAAGGGTTTTGGGTTAGTTAACTGTCATGGTCGAAAAAATTAAGTGAATTTGGAGCTTCCATTATCACAGTGATAAATTAACGAACGGGACACTGGAAGATAGGTTTGTTCTATAATTAAGTTATTTTTTAAGCCGTTGGGTGGTTGTCAGTTGAAAAAGTCAATTTAAATACTTAAAATTCAATAAATTAAAATAGATTATCCATGCGAAAATGGGAAGTCTCTTTTCAAATTTATGATTTGGTAGCCATAATACTGAGTCCTGTATATGTTGTTGTAAAGTTGAATTAGTTAGCTTGTAGGTTGTAGTTGATATTATTGGTTCAGAAAATGCAAGTAAAATAGCTCAATTTATAAAATAAATAATTAGCATATTCACGAAGCGAAGAAAACAGCGATGAGTGATGAGTCAGAAGCTCACTCCCATATTTTAAAAAAATTACAATTTTCAACACGCGTCAGGTTTTGCTAATATTCAGTCGTTGCTCCTGTCAGATTTATAAGTTGGAAAGTTCCGCTGACCTAGATCTCTATTTCGAGCAATATAGAATAGCCGCACATGAATGTGAAACTAATTAGTGGGGTGTGCCTTTAACTGGGCTGATCCTGATGAATACTGAACCGTACGGAAACAAGAGCAACATCGGATGTACTGCACTGTTTCATCGAAAAACTCTCTTTTATTGGGGGTTTTCAGCCACATAAGGTAATTCGCACTTAAGGTAGGGGTGTTGGGAAAGAAAGAAAATAATAAGGTATTTGTAGTTTATATAGCAAATAATTTTTTCGGCCAAAATGAATAAAATATTGCTCCAATAGTTACATGGAGTTTAATTTTTGTCAACTGTTGTTGAATATTTGTAATGAGCATAGCGATCGACATGATATTAGAAAAATGTTGGTCACCATGTGAAGAAAATTAAACTCCGTGTTTTTATTGTAACTAATATTAATAGAGATGCATAAAACCTCATATCATCTCTAGCATAGCATCTAACTCAAATAATTAGTTAATACATCTCGAACTAGGCACACATCGTGGTGTGGTTTTATATACTCATATTTATAAAACAGTGGAATTGAGACCAGCGAAACCATTCTAACTTATTAAAAAATGTACAAGAAGATTTAAAAATAAACATTTCACATTAAAAAAAACCCATTAAATTGTTCTTAATTTCACTGTTTTGACAAATGAAGACTGCAGAAAATGGCGTTTCGATGAGACTCCTGATTTTAACGTATTATTGTATCTAACTTACCAGTCAATTTGTCCTGAGGCGGGAGTTTATGTGTAATATCCGAGCCAAATTATTAGATCAACACACGACTTTTAAACTAACTTAAATTTAGAAAAGAATCTCTTCATATACCCTATCTTTGGTGGGAGTTTAGGTAAGTGACACCTAGCCAAATTACCAGGTCTACTATCATATATTCAATAGCCAAACCGTGTGATATGCAAGAACATAAACTGTGGCGTTACTTTTGCTAATGAACATTTTTACAACAAAACATTTGGTTTTAATATTATTTTTTTCTCTTAATCATTTTTAAACCTTCTGCTAGCTTACAGCTACCACTAATAACATGTCGAATGGACTCTAGTCAATTTCATCAGCTTAACAGAGAAGATCCGACTTAACCCTTTCTCCACACCTTAATATTCTTCGGAGATATCCAGATAATAGCTATGTGTAATTATTATACTAATGGAGTTGAAATAAGTGAATTAGAATTTAGAGGAATTGTAAGCTGCGTTACGGGTGGTAGATTTATTATTTAGTAACATTTGTAAATTCTATATGAAAATGAAATTTGCAAATCATCGTTTATATTACTTCTATTTTCCCCTTGTAAATGAAGATGTTAGGCTGATAATGTATTCCACCACACAGTTATATCATCTACAGTTTGTATTTTTATCACACGTCTTACTACTCCTTCGGGTTATACACTTGTCTACTAATTAAGCTTGTGGTTTATTTATAGAAAGTGTACACGCATTTGCGTGAAGAGAAAGTGGAAAATCATTTTGAAAATTCACGCAGTACACTCAACCGAGATTCGAACCTCAATCTCCGCATCATTGGAAGTCTAGTATATTGCAAGAGTAGCTCCTTAGACCAATTGACTATCGAAGAAGGTAATATTTTAATGTGTTCTTATAGTATTTATCACATCTAGCATCAAACATGTTTGTGTTTTCTTATGATGTTTGTATCAAATTATGAAAAAAAGAACCATTATATACGGTCGTAAATGACTAATTTATTTAAAAACATTAATATCAATAACTCTAAAGTACTATATCCTTGTAAACAAAGCATTTACTGTCCCTTGCTATTCTAATCCGATGAATATATGTTTATTCAATACATACCCCTCACTTATAATTATTAAAACATAGAATTAATTTCCGTATATGGTATATACTACCTTGATATATTTCAGGCATGTTCAAGTACTAGTTATCAAAGAATAAAATAATGATTGTGAATTTAAGCGAACTGCACTGTATTGAAGAAAAAACATAATAATGAAAATACTTTTTTTTCTGTAGTGCAGCAATCGATATAAATATTAATCCCACGAGTCAAAGACCCTTGAACAAACAATATCTTGTGTAAACGATATATAGCCATCCCCAATACAACCATTTGCTTTTTTTACTTGACAGGTTGAACATTTTAATCTCTTTTAAATCTCTAGAATATGAAGGAAATTGGTATTTCCATAGCATCAAGCCGCTACTATTATTGTAAATGTAAACTCAGCTTTGATAATGTAATCCTCAGATTACAAATGTCAGCGGAAGTCTTGATACTCTAGGTTTGGAAGTTTAGTATTCTACCCCCTTTCTCCCTTAGATAGATGGTTACTTACTGTAAACAGGGGAGTTTAGTGTGCAGGGAAGTCAACGACCAACCTACTATAGTCTCCTTTTCAAAAGTAGTTTTTTATTATAAAATACAAACATATTGTTTGGCACCCGAAATTAATAATATGTAATATTTTATTATTGCCATTAAATAGGTACTGATAATACCATTCAAAATGTCTACCTGTAGAGAGCATTAATTACCGTATGAATATCTTTTATATATGCCAGATATGAAAATTCAATTAAATATAAGATTTATTTAAAACGCTCATCAAAACTTCAACAAAATATCCCCTGTCCAGTTTATAGTACATGAATTATTTTGATCTTGTAATGGGCAGAGTTCTTTCTTATGATTAAATATATCTATGAATAAATCTGCAATGACTAATTATATGCTGATATAAACCAAGAAATACCAAATGTGATTTTTTAGAATCACATTTTACTATGTCTGGGCTTTCAGTTTGTAATTATATGTATCATATAAATAAATATAATATAATATATAATATATAATAGAATATATAATTATATTGTATAATATAGTATATAATTATATAACATATTATATGATATAATATAGGATTTCATTATATAATATATTATTATAATATTATTATGTTATATTTTATTATATTATATTATATTATTATTGTATATAATATATTATATTATATCATTGTATTATACAATATAAATATTATATATAATATATTTTATATATATTTTTGCTTATTGAAAAGTTCAAGAAATTTTAAATTTTTCTATTACATCTAAACATGCTAAGTTGGTAGTAAAGACGGGGTGATTTTATATATATATATATATATATATATATATATATATATATATATATATATTAAATTACATATATATGACATTATATTATATATTATAATATATTTTATATAATTTCAATTATAATATATTTTATATAATTACAATTATAATATATAGATGTAATATTTTTTATATATATATATTTTATTATATATATATATTTATTATATATATATATATATTTTATATATATATATATATAATGACCCCATATTACCTACTACCTATTCAGGATGTACTCATATGTACTAATTACATTAATGAGTTAGGGATGAAGAAGATTTAATTACAGGAAGTGTGCCTGCATTTGCATGGAGGAAGAGCGGAAAACTATTTATGAAAAACCACCCTCAGTACACCCGACCGGGATTAACGCTCCACTCTTTCAGTCATCAGCCCTCCAGCCCATTGCGAGAGTGATGCCTTAGGCTATGCGGCCACCATAACAGATTTGAGCTATATTAATGTGGTAGGGAGGAATAATGTACATTTCAGAAGAAATGTAGTGGAACTTTCTGATTGTAAAAGTGGAGGTAACAATTTAGAAATAAAACACATCCTAAGCATATTCAGCTGGCATTTGAAACAATAACACTCACGTAATCTGCAAAATAGACAAGTAAATATTTCACATATCCTCTTATGTGGGTGATGGATTAACGTCTTACTAAAATTGGTATGGGCGATAAAGGTAGCATTGAGAAAATGTACCCACATTAGCGTGGAGAAAGAATGGTGAAAGCCAATGTGAATAATTTAGTTTTGAGAACTATACCCAGCTCACTTGGTTGGGATTTGAAAACCAACCATTATGTTAATAATTACCAAGTGCATTGTAAGTCTAACGCCCTACACTACTCAGACACTGGCATGACACCTTTGTTCAACATAAAAAAATGTTTATTTTTTGTGGTGGTTCTACTTTGAAAAAAAACACACACACACGAATATAAAATAACATATATTTACAGTATGTAAGTATAAAACGCAGTGACAACTCATCATAACTAACAGGTCATTATTTGTGTAAGAAAACAAAAGAATATAATAAAGAAACTATAGACTACCAACAGACAAAGCGTAAAGGACCATTCGCATGAATGGTTGTGTAACATACTCAAGTGTTTGCGACGTTAGTACGTCTTGTTTGCAGTGCGTCTGTCTTGGAGAATGCATTCTGAGACACGGTGCAAAAACTACCCAAGAAACAAAAATGTAATATTTTACATTCTCATACCATAATTGTGATTTTTTTTAAATATTTAAATAATGATTGATACGTATGCCTACTTGTAAACGAACTCAAAAAATGTTGTCTTAAAATAATGTCTGACCCTTTGTATATTTGTATGTACTCGTGGCGATAACCGAAATGATTGAATTTAAACTTGATATGTATACGATGCATGGTCAGTTATTGAAGTCAAATAATTATTATTTTGAATTTAAAACTAAAATTAAGGTTAGTTTACTCACGACTAATTTTAGAATTATTTTAAAAATTGCATTTAATATCTTACTCAAAATGGATACTTCGAGAATCAATTATTACGTGATAAATAACACAATATGCTTGTTTTTCAAAGAAACATAAATTTAAGAGTAGTTAACTGACAGCTAATTTTTGAAAATTTTACATCTTTGGGAAATTTCTTAACATACTTGGTTAAAAAAATGGACCTTTGTTAACTGTTTTAAGCTATAAACTTTATTTTATGTATGTGTTTCTAAAAAATATAGTTTAAGTGTAGTGTACTGATGACTTATTTTCGAAATTTTGATTGTTTTTATAAGTGCTTATACAAACTTAGTTCAAAATTTCTATCAATAGAATGCTTCATATGATTGTCAAAATACATTAAAACAAATACTTACTAAGGAATAGTTTATTCGTAATAAATCTTTAGAAATTTGACTACAAACTATAATAGACTATTTTAGAACGTATGCTATATACGTTTCATCCCATTTATTTAAGAATATTAGGGTGTCAGTACCTACAGTTGGTAGAGAGATCTGTAATTGACACTTGTAAGCGTTATTAAATATATATTATTATGTGTCCATACGTCCAGTCAAGTGTTACTTTTTATGGATAGTAACAATGCCTATAAAATTGTACTCCGAAAATTTAATCAATGTTGACAGCAAAATAAATATACCGTCTCCAAAGGGAACGATAAAGTTAAATTATTGTTCACAGCAAAGTTGAGTTTTGGTAAGTGGCCTATCAACATATTCCTATAAATTTTAAAATCCTAATTTTTAAGTTATATAACTAAAAAAAGTATCAAAATAGAGAATTAGCTTATTTTCAAAGACTTTAAAAAAAATTATTTACTCATATCGGTGTCAGTATGGTCTAAGGCCCCACCCTTGCAATAGACTGGACTGCCGAAGACGAGGATATCGGGGTACGACACTGGTTGGGTGCACTGAGGGATATTTTTCCTAAATTGTTTATACTCTCCTTCCATGCAATTGCGGGTGATTTCCTCCCAATTAAACCTCCACAATCCCTAACACAATGCATAGGCATATGACCCGAACGGGTAGTAAGAGACGATGCTAAAAAACATAATAATAAAACTGGAGAGTTGTCCCACATTTGAAATTCAAGGTAAATGATAGAAAAGATATTAGATTTATCCTTCCTCAGACAAAGTAATATTTTAGTAAGATCAAAACAGAATTTTCTACAACAAGTAATTATGGATTATTTTCTTGTTTGTTAATTTTATAAATTCCATTCTGATAATAAATACAGCAGTTTGAGGATATCTCCATTCGGTTTGAAACTATATTTGAAGTGTTTTAGTTACAAAAGCCCTTTTTCTCCTTTATCACCTGATCCCCCTATGAACCTCGGACTGTATACAGACCACTCAAGAGCCACATATTCAAGTCAGTTCACCTCGTGAGAGGTCGGTAAATATCGGCAATAATCGTGGGACTGCTCAGGTCTTCGTCGAAAACACACAAATAATACTGACACAAAGGTATTTTTCCACCCCGTTTCCTTACACGTCAGCATTTAATTACAATAATGGTGTATGGATGAGTAAGATGGAATTAATAGGAACGTGGCCGCATTTTCATGAAGGTAGTGTTGGAAACCATTTGTAGCAAAAAAAATCCTTTTATTACATAAGCAAGGTTTCAAACTGACTTCCTCACTACTTGCCAACCATATCAGAAGAGCATGACATCACACTCGACGTACACACAGGGGTGGGGGAGAAAATGAGTTCTAATTCTAAAAACCCTTACCAAATTAGATTAAACTATTATAATATCCCTCAAATATCAAATCTTTGCTTATTTGAACACTTCAGGAAATTTATCAAATTTCCTGTTATATCTAAACATGCTAAGTTAATTTTCATACATGAGGAATGATTTTAAGTAAAATATGTTTAAATAGCTTACACATTCCAAAACGTATGTCTATATAATAGTACCGTACAATATATAATTTCATACACCATATTCCTAAAATTTACTTTTCAGGGAATTCACTTTCATTTGTTCATACATCAAATTATATGTTCTATAGCGGTCACTTTCGATATATACTATCAATACCTATAAAATAATACTAGAGATATATTCAAATATAGTCACTGTTTATCACAAACATTTATGTTTGCATTTTCTAATAGGTCCTTTCTAGGAAAATTGAATTCATCATTTTGTGCTCCACGTCTTGTTCTCCATATGCTCTATCAAAGTTTCACTCATCATTATGGCATAATGTTGTGAAAGGAAGTATATTTTAAGAACTATCGCGTGTAGAAGAGAGGTAAAAGATTCAGCATCTCAATATACTCAATACCATTAACCATTATTCTACCCTAAGTCATCACTGTCAGTGAGAAATCAGACAATATTAGACTTATGTCTTTGTCCAAATTATAATTATTGGTGGATGTTTAAAAAAACACATATTCCAAAACTAAAAAATGGTGCAAAATGCTCAAAATTATAAAGGTACGTCTATTAATACAAATAATAGTTTTTGTATGAAACCATTTACAAACAGGCTGATGTAAAAATGGTAGTACCCTTTAAAAATACGAGTATGTACACATATGGCACG
This sequence comes from Timema cristinae, assembly GCA_039000515.1. Lineage (NCBI taxonomy): Eukaryota > Metazoa > Arthropoda > Insecta > Phasmatodea > Timematidae > Timema > Timema cristinae. Next base: position 59,498,443 of record JBCFYV010000001.1, read on the forward strand.
TGGCCTCATATTTTCTGGCTCCTTGTAATAGAGAGATCGGGTTTGATATAATGATATGCATTTTCCCTGAATTGTTTTAAATATTCCCCCTTGCATAAGTTAAGTTGCTCTTCAATTTTAACCTTGCATTCCTCTTTCTATTACTAAAGTAGCCCCATGGCTTCTTTGGTGCTGACTGACAGCACACAGCTTACAGCTGACGTCTTTGAAAAGTTACCAGACCAAATTATGTATCCCTACGCCGAACCATATGACCTGAAAAAACATGTGTTTAGCAGCTGTCACTTTTGACGGTCAAAATTTAGGTATATACCTAAATGTTGACTGTCAGAAGTCAGCTGTGAGCTGTCAGTCAGCACCAAAGAAGCCATGGGGCTACTGTACATCCAGCGTTAATGTAATATTCGAATATCTTGGATGGTGTCAAGAAGTGAGAAATGAGATGTATATTAAAAATTCATATCATAGCTATAATTTGAGAATGTGTTTCATGAGCTTGACAGTATATTAAAATTAATTGTTAAGAAATTATAAAACTTAAATTTAAAAATAAAATACCAACCGAGTGCATATTTGACACACAGTATTTTTTAAATTATGCTCTCACAAAATTATATATTTATAATAATTATATAATGGAAACAATTAATAACTGCATCGGTGGGAACATAGACTTAACATCAACCTTGGCTAGTCTGATTTGCCGGTGGTGGATAGGTCAGTGTTTGAATCTCAGTCGGATTTACTGAGGTTGATTTATAAAAAGGGGCTCTTCGCTCTCACTTTTCCCAAAATTGACTAAAATTCCTCTAAACTCTACCTACCTCATCCTGGGAACATTGGTGTGAGTAAATTTGGATAGTCCTGACAAGTAGTGAGCTCCCATGCAATAAAAAAAGAAAGAAAAGGAACAGTTCATATTTCAACCATAAACAAAAACAGCATTGGATGGTTTATTTATTTACTTAGTGTTTTATTTATTTACTTAGTGGTTTATTTATTTACTTAGTGGTTTGTGTCAGCTCGCATCCTTTTCGTTCCCTCCCCTTCGTCCCACCATCTCATGTACAAGTGAAATGGTTTCCTTGAGCTATTTTACTTCTAATTAAGGATTTGTTATTTTTCAACAAGGCCAAGGGTTCACACGTAAATTCTTCCCCATATTTTTGTGTTTTTTCTATAGCAAAAGACATAGAAGGGAATGATAAAAAAAAAGTGTTGTAAAAGGGGAGTGTTGATAACTTCTCTCGTTCTGTCAACCTCCGTTCCAACCCTACACGCACCCCTTCTGGCCGCAAGAGACCAACACGGTATTTGTCCACCAATCCCCTCCCTCCCCCCCTACCCCAGTCACATTATTACTGATGGGTCTGTCTACTCCTCCACCCACCCCCCTTACA
>JBCFYV010000001.1:59499942-59564185 GCA_039000515.1 Timema cristinae
CCGCTGGGAATTGGGAAGTGAACCCGCATTTGTGTGAAGGTAGAGTGGATACTAGGGTTCAAGACCCTTAGCTGTCCAGGAGAAAAAAACATCCAGGCCGTGAGACAACCCTCGGGAATGAACCCGCATTTGCGTGGAGGTAGAGTGAAATATTTATAGTCTCCCCCGCTCATCTCAGCCATCCCGAGTCCTCTCCCTCCAGCTGCTTCAACCCACCACCCCCCTCCTCCAGCATCCCAGGAGATCATTATGCAAATGAGTCACAGAAACTGCACCAAAAAAACAGTTGTGTCCTCGTATCCCGCACCAAAAAAATATATATGTCTCCCCCCCACCCCTCACCCAGGTGCTCCCTCACATCTGAGTACTCCAACCCTTCTCACCCCCCTCCCACACCCTCCACCCCTCAGGAACCCTCCTAAACCCCCATCACATCTCTCAGTCATCCCCACCACTCCCCACCTCCCCATCTCACATCAACATACCTATCGTGTCATCTCAGGAACCATTAAACTCTTGATTAAATGTGCGCCCCAGAAACTGCACTTCTCCCTTACTTTTGTAGGGGGGACTATTCTAAATATCTTTTAAAAGAGTATAGTTTCAAAAAAGGGGGAAGGACCACTTCAAATTAGGGACAGATCAAACGATAAGTGGAGTGTAGAGAGGGGTGATTGCCCTTCTTGGAATAAATTAGCCCTCTTCTAGATGTAGTTCACACCTTCTGATATCTCAAATAGATTCTAAATACATTCAATTAAAAAATAATCCAGGTGAGAATCTTTCCAAATAAGGTAATATTTAATCAGGAGATAACAACGTTAATAAGGCTACTTGTGAGTGATGTGGTTAGAGAATTGTGTATATTTTTGTTGATTATTTTATCGTAATAAAACTAATAACTTTAATATTTTTATTAATTCTTGTATTTTCTTCTTAGAGAACATACCTTTTTGCTATTATTTTACAATAATTTGGTTAACATTTTCACTGTATATTATGTATATGATTGGTGTATTTACCAACATTTAATTGTTTTTATTTGTACATTATACAGAAGGGACATTGTTTATTTAATGTTATGTAAAACGCACTATTTTTTAATCGATTGGCATTGTTATTATTAACGAATGACAGACGTTTACTGTAATGTGACTAAATATATAGTGGAAAAAGAACACCTGGATACAAAAATAGAACACCTAGCTTTGGCTTAGCGAGTTCTTTTTCGCTATGTATTAATTTGTGGTCCACTATTATATGGATCCATCTCAACGTATGTCTGCAGTTGTTTTTTGTCGACCAGTTGGCTTGTCTATCACTTTGTTGTTCTATGTACGTATTTTTCGACGAGTCGACGGCCACTAGTTACCTAGTCTATCAAATGTTTGTTTAATATTTTGTCGATCAGTTGGTCGTCTAGCACATGGTCCTACCCTTATCAACAACTTGGTCTAAGTACTACTTCGTGTAGATTTCTTGTCTGTCGATCACTTTGTTCACACGTATCGACCAGTTTATTGTTGATTAGTTTTATGCACCCAAATTGGTCAACTATTCGTGTGTATATCACTTTGTCCTCGTATGCATGGGCTAGTCGACCAGTAGGTCATAGTAGGGTTAGATAATTAACCCACCAATCATTCCAAATATTTGTATACTTTTTGTCGACCAATTGGCTCTTTATCACATGCTCCTACTCACATCGACCATGTGATCGACAATGCTTTTGCATGACAGTCACTTGTCTGTCGACCACTTTTTCACACATGTTAACCAGTGTGCTGTCGATCAGTTAGCTGGAGCCCCAATTGGTAGGCCAGTTGGCTGACACTTTGTCCACCTAGCATGAACTTGTCAACCAGTTGTTCCAAATCGTGTCGGCCACATGTCTCTAACCTTCGAGATATTTTTTACAGCTTAATGACCAGTTTGTATTATGACAGTGTAAACAATATGAACCTGTAACTAATTTTGTTTACAAATACAACTATAGTACTTAGGCCTAGAAATTTAAATCATATCATTAATGGCATTCAGTCTTAGTTAATTATAATTGTGTCCAAAAAATATCAAGATCATTACAATTATTGTATTTCGTTGAATATCATAATTTTTTTAAAAGTGTTTATTTTAAATGAAAAAAACCTTTAGTTAATGTCATTTTTATCCCACATATTCAAAAAGTGTATTTAATTTTGTATATTAACTTGTTGGAGTATGTAATCATCTTTACACACCTCAGAGTGAATTTGTTCTCATTAACATTAAAAGTAATATATTTATTCGATGTTTCCCTGGCTAGGCCAGGGGAGGACCAGGTGGAGTTTGGGTGCAATCGTCCCCTCCTGCATAGAAATAATCATAAATATTGAAACCAATACTTTAAAGTTGTAAAGAATGACTTACTAACACCTTCCTCATCCTATCTCCTACACAACCTAATCAAAATTAGGCAACATCTCTTTCAACTTAGCTCTAGAGCAAAGAAAAGGGATTAAAAACTAAAATTTTTCCAATATTTAAATTAAGTTTAGTATTAAAATACACATTTTTTCTTTTATTACTAAAACACTTTAGACCTAAGTAAAGAGTATATTTATTACTTTTATTGTGACGGCAACTTTTTGTTTTATGTTATTTTTGTATTAAAAATTACAAATTGATTAATCCAAATTGTGTTCTTTCTTAAAGTATTATTATATTAATTGTTAATTTCAACTAGTTTTTTAAACTCGCAATATATAATTAAAATATTATAAATTAAAATCTTTATTAATCAAAATTATTAATGTATCCTTGAAGGAGCCTTGTGAAAAACCAATTCACACCTACAACTAGCCCTGGATCCACCCTTGAGCTAGGCGTAGTTAAAAGTATTTGTCCTTCTAACGGTAGCATTGTATCCACCAAACCCCTCTGTAAACATTCCCTGTTAGGTTACTAATCCCCTCTTTCCTTACTTTTATTTTTACTCAAAGCGAGAAGTTAATTAAGAGTGAGAGGTAATGATACTGTCTCCCTCTTTAACCGGGCCGTCACGAGCACGACAAACCGATAGTACTACACTCTATCGGAATATATCTGTCCCTAGCAGCTGTGCACATCGTTAACATACCTTCAATTACAATTATTTGTTTGTTTTCAAGCATCTAGCTGTTTTTCTTACAATTACTCTTTTTTTTTTTAAAGTAACAGTCTATAAGACGAAGTTTTCGTGTTTACATCTCAAAAGTTGTACAAGAAAAATGGCTGATATTGGATACGTTCAATTTCTGAAATTGTTTACAATTAGTTGTGCAAAGCAGAGCTTACTTGTACAATAAGTTGTGTCGTGTGTACACGAGTTTTAAATATGTGTGAGTACGGGGTCAGTACCTTGAAAATATTAATTTCCCCCTTCATTCCATAACATCCCATTGTTTTGAAAGAGGCAGAGAGAGGTAGTGACTTCGGTTCTAGTCGTCACCTTTCGGGCAAGAGAAGTCGTAGCTCGGCTGCTTGCATTTTTACCTGACATCCGCAGCTCTTCCCCTTCTCTCCCTCTGAAATCTATGACGTCACAAATAAGAACTAAACTAGCTTAGAGCAATAGGATAGAAGTCGGACAACTACCGACCTTCAACACCATTAGATGGACAGTGTTCGTCTTACATTCATGTTACGGTCACTGTCATTTTTCAACTCCACCGATGCTTGAATTACATTTAAATGATTACCAGGAAAATATTTTTGCAACATTAAAATAAAATAATCACTTATTTTCAATGAAAGGCAAGTTCCTTGCCTTGCTTCCCCCTTACGTAACGCAACTGCAGATAATAAATCACACAACGTTTAAAAGGTAGAGAATAATTTAAATAAAAATTTTTTGGGTTGTCAAAAGATGTATCTGAAATTTTTAAAAAACCCGCAGTGTAGTATAATTGTTTTGGATTTAAGATCCCTATACAGAAAAATTTTAAAAAATGTGTGGGAAAAATTAAGAAACTCTTTTTGACAAAAAACCCATCTTTGTAAACTTTTAGCCCTTTTACCGCAAAAAAAGCAGGTGAAAGGGTTGCTCCCTATACAAGATCACCACAATAGAGGGCGGGGGGAAAATCACTCACATAGAATTAATTCCCTGCCGACTTCGGGGTTTGTCCTTGCCTTTTTTTGGATTTCATTACAAGGTAATCCTTCCCAAGGAAATCTCGGGTTTTAAACTGCAGTGTCGGGCTAAATGAATCACTGGGATTCTTAGTTTCTTTAAACCGTTTCCTCACCTAGTGAAACCCTGTCATGCCTCATATAGTAAATTTTTTTCATTCTTTTAGGCTAACCCCTAAGAGGGTTCCATTTAACACATGGGTAGCTAAAATTTACAAATATAGAATTAAGTTGGCTACAAAAAACCAGATTGATTTAAGGAAATAAAAAATTCAACAGATTATGTGCAAATTTTTGGGGGCGCTATGTCTTACTTTCCCATTACAGTTATAGGGCGTATTTACCCCAAAAGGATAAGGAATAAAAAAGGGAAAAATTTTTTGGGGAAAAAATTTTCCCCCTTTTTTTTTTTTTGCTTTTTGGGCAGTGGCGTTCATCAGGGAAGAAGGCAACACTGCTTCCTTTTAGTTTAAAAGATATTAATATTTTTTTTAATGTTTAAAAAAATTTTTTCCTGGTAGTTTTTTAAAAGAAAATTCAAGCATCGGGGGTTTAAAAAAAATTTCCCCACCATGGCAGTGCCCCTAAAATGCATTTAAAACCGAGCATACCCCATCTAAGGGGGGTTGAAAGTCGAAAATTTCCCAAATTTTTCACCCCTTTGCTCAACCCTAGTGTATTTAATTTTTTGTGACGTTATATTTCAGAGGCAAGAAAAGGGGGAAGAGCTGGGGATATCAGGTAAAAATAAAAGCAGCCGAAATACACCTCTTCCCCCAAAAAATACGACAAGAACCGAAGCCCAAAAACCATTTTTTTCAAGGTACTGACCCCGTGCCCTCACATTTTTAAAGCCCAGTACACATTGAAAAACTTATTGAACAAGATTTTGAAAACGAAGTTGCTTTTTTAAGAGGGGCCCCTCTTTTGGGGAGCACAAAATTTTGTAAAGATCTGCTTCGCACAAATTATTTTTTTTCAATTTCGGGGAAATAGAACGCGTCCTACCTTTTTTCAGCAGTTTTTCTTGCACAACCCTTTTTTTTTATAAACATTAAAACTTGTTTTTGCCCGATGGTTACTTTAAAAAAAAATGATAGTAAAAAAACAGCTAAATGCTTTTAAAAAAAAACAAATAATTATAATTTAAGGAAAGTTTTTTTGTAAAAAAAACCCCCCTAAAATTGGGGTTGAAAACAAAAAATAATTATCATTTAAGGAGGTTAAACCCCAAATATAAAGGGTTTTAAAAAAACCCTTTAAAAAAAAAATAATTTAATTAATCGAAAAAAAATATTTCATCTATTTAGGAAAGATTAAAAAAAATTTTTTACATTTTAAAAATCAATTTTTTTTCCAAACATTCAAACAATTTTTTTCCCTAAACAAGGGGAAAAAAGCAAAAAAAAAACAAAATTTTTGTTTGCAATCACAAATGCCTAGGGGAAAAACACTGGCTAAAGGGTTTGTATGCAATCATGTGACCAATATATTGTACCAAAAATTTTGCACAAATTTTTTACAAGAAATATGTTTTTTCGTAAACCCGGGGTTTTGAGTTTTTTGGAGTTTTAAATTTTTAATAGGGGCTTTTGTTTTTATGTGTATTCAGTGGGGAAAAAAAACCAAACAAATTTTATAAAATTATGCCCATAATTTAAAAAATAAAAAATAATGTAAATTTACAGAACAGAAGGACCCCCCCCAAAAACCCCAAATATTATTAAAAAAACTCCAAATAGCTACTTGAAGCATAAAACTTATTTTCTTTTAATCTTGGGGCCTCCCCTTTTAAGCTTGAGGGCCCCCCTTTTCCAAGCTTCCCTAAGAATTTTGGCCCACGAGACGCTAGGGTTCAAGGAAAAATTAAATAAGCAAAATTTAGGAAAAAACACTCTCAGAAACACCCGATGGGGGTTTCGAACACTGATATACCATTTTTTTGAAGCCCAAACTAGCGAAAAGTGAATTTTAAAAAAAGGGTGACCGCAGAATGGTCAAAAAAAATTTTTTTAAAAATTTAAATTTTTCAAGTGCATTTACAAAAACTTATGTCACGTTTAAACTGTAAAAAACATTTTGGGATTGTATTTTTGGGGCCCAAACACTCCAAATTTGTTTGCAATTTTTTGGTCAATGAAAGGTTGCCCGGGGTTTAAGGCGGGGTAAGACCTTACCGCTACCTGGATTATTGTACTCGGAGGACGGCACTCTTAGCTCTCACTTGTCTTTCTCATGAAAACATTTTGCAAGTGGGGTTGTTTTAAAAAGAATTCTCATTGGAACGCTGTTATAAAGGGATATATTAAGTTCTACCTGACCGACTTTCCGCAACAAATCCCCCGTAAAGTTTTTGTATTTACTTTGTCTGTGGATTTGTTTTAAAAAAGATGAAGTTTTTTCCCGATTTCTTAGCACCATTTGCATCTTTCAACAGCAAGCTTTAGCTAGTAAGATTTTTAAATAAAAAATGTGTCTTTTGATTTTAAATTTTAAAATCGTCATTTCCATCAGAGGTAAATCTCTTAAAAAAGCAGCTTTTTAAAAAAAATTTTTGTAAGATAAAGAAAAAAAATTTGGGTTTGGGCACAGAATGTTAGGTGCTCAACGGGGGATTTTTTTTATAAATATTTCGTGACTTGTTGGATGATATTATCAATTTTCTTAAACCCGAGAGGTGATGATTATCATAATTTGCGTGATAGGGGAAAAAATTATGTAATCTGAAATTTTTTTCGCAAGATTTTAAAAAAACCCCCAAATTTATTGAACTTAGAACTAAAAGCAAATTTAAAAAAATCATGATTTGATGAGCATGTCTCTGCTTTAAAGAACCAAGCACTGGCAATGATTAAGGATATCGTAAATAAAGGTTTTGTTAGTTTTAACAAATATAAGGGTTTTCATTAAAAAAACAAAAACACATGTGTTGGGGAAAATATTTAACCAAAATTTCCAAACTGTTCTTAATGGTTTTCAAAACCAGTTTCATTGCCCTTTACAAAAATTTTTGAAGATTTGTTTCATTTTAAAACCCTTTTTTAAATTTAAAAGGAGGATACGACACAAAAACCAATCGCAAATAAATTTTCAAAAATAATTAATTTAAAAACCCAATTACAAAAAAAATGAAATAATTACACATAATGTGACATATTTCTAAAAGGCATTTTTCCCCAGAAAAATTTTTTTGGAAACCCTTGTTTAAAAGGGAAAACGTATCCTAATTTGAGAAAATAAAGCGAACTTTTACTTTCCTGCTTATTTTATAGAATCAGCATTTTGTTTTTAAAAAAAATTTGGAAACTTAAATCGTTTTAAATTTTAACAGATCAAAAACACTGAAGTTTTGTAAAAATTTTTGGGCATTGCTCATTTTTTACACCAAACTTTTTGGTTTTGGCGGAAGAGATAAAAAGAAAAAAACTTCTTTTTAAAATTGTGTAAATTAGTTAATAGCTTTCGAATTATTTTTAAAAGTTTTTTAAATTAAATAAAATTTCAAAATATTATCCAAATTTTATCAATAGCTCATACAAGACCGTACCCAGCCATTAATTTCAGGTGGGGGTTTTGGTTTTTTGGGACAAAACCCCCAAAATGCTGGGAAAATAGTAAAAATTCTAAATTATCAACAGTTCTAGAAGCTCTCTAAAATTTTTTTTTTACCAACTTTTGCCCCCCAACTCTTTGGGGGCTAGGAAAAATTATAATTATTAAAATGTCTAAATTTTCTTTTAAGTGGGTTTTAAAGGCAACATAACATCATAATTTCCCTAGGGTAAGAAAAATTATAAAAACCAGTAAGCCTAGTCCCAAAACTTACAAAATTCAACCTTTCCCCCCCCCCCACACACACACACACACAAAAAAACTTTTGGGTGGGGTTTTTGAAACTAAATACTCAGCGAAGTGTATATAAAATAGCAAAAAGTTTTTTATTTTTGGTAATTTATACAAAAGTATTGGGTTTAAAATTTTTTTTTTTTAAAATTTTTAAATTTTAAACAAACCAGTGGCGACTCCCCCTTTAAATGCGCAAAGGGGCAAGTGCAAACCCCTTATAAAATTTTACACAAAATAGTATTTTAACATTATTTTATTTAAATAATAAAAATTAACATTTCCTAATGAATCGAAATTTTTTTAAAAAATAATTTCTTAAAACTAGCTATAAACCTTTATGTTTCATTCAAATTTTCTATTCCACCCTTTCCGACTGATAGCGCTGTCCTAGTCTTTTTTCTAAAATTTAGGGGCGTGCAACCATTGAGCATGCGCATCGAGAAAAGAAGGTTGTTGACCTTGGGAAGTTAGTTTTAAATGGACCTTTTAAAACTGGGCCCGGTGCCACTTGATAGCTAACTTGGAGATTTGTTTTTTTAACAACCAAAGCATTACTACCATTTTTTAATGTTTTTTTAAAATGTGGTTTTTCTTTTTTTTAAAACTGTATTCAATTAATTAATACAATGATTTTTTAAATAGTATTAATTAATTCATAATAATTTATGTTTAAAATGCTTTTTTTTAAAATTAAAAAAGAATTTTGCGCAAAACATTAATTATAAAAAAACTTGGTTTATGTAAATAGTTTTTTATTTGTGAACGAGTTCGAGTTAGGGGTTTTTTTTTAAAAATCGAAATGAATTCTTGGGAAAACATTTTGCAAAAAAAAAAAATTTTTTGTGTACTCAAAAAAAAAAAATTAAAATTAAAAACTTTGGGAGACCGACACCAAATATTGTTCTAGAAAAAACTAACAAAAACTAAAAAACGAGAGTTTACTAGAAAATTCAAAAGCAGAAACTTACAAAAAGCATCCATGGCTATGTGGGTTTTTATGGGAAAAAATGCATTGTTTTTTGTTTTCCCCTGTTTTCTCTTTGGTGGTGACCCTTTTCTTGAACGAATTTAGGTATACTGATTTTAACCCTTTAAGTGAGCAAATTTAAAAAGAAAAAAATAAAATTGTTACAAATAAAACAATTTTTTAAATTTGGCTGTACTTGGCAAAACCAAAATACGATCACGTTAGATTCTGGCTACAAAGGCAAAACGAGCTTCACAATAAAAAAATGTAAAAAAAAGATATTTTTAAATATTACCCCAAACTGTATTCGATTCTGTGGGGCTTTCGAACGGCCCTTTGAGGTCATACGAAATGATTCATCTTCTAAACCTGGAAAATTTCGTGGAAATTGTCAATTTCGTGTGGAAATTTTTGGGTATGCTTTGAAAAAGGGGAAATTTTGAAAAAATCTACAGTTTTTAAAGGCACCTCTAGTGTTTGTAAAAAACAAAATAGATTGTTTCATAGAGGAAATTTCCAAAATAAGAAATGAAAATTATATAACTGATGATCTTGATGAAAATAAAATAAAGCGGAGACGAAATGAGAGCCACACTCGTAATAAAGAGGCTAAAGAGGTTTGTGATGTCATCATTTGTCAAGCAAATGACAGATTCAGCTTTACTGGTCATCTTGTTGCTGCAAATTTGTTTTTGCCAGAAAAGTTTTCTGATTATTGTAAGTTGTTTCCTGATAACAATTAAGAACTCACAACCAATTCATACCCATTTTTAGATGCAAAAAATATAAGCACAGAGCTAAGTAACATTTATGTCAGGGATGAATTTCGAAATATGACTGGTGCTTTGACTTTGTTCTCATTTATAAATGAAAACAATTTAAGTGAAATTTTTGAAGAATGCCTAAAACTTTTAAATATTATTATAACAATCCCTATGACAACGGCAGAAGCAGAAAGATGTTTTTCTACACTAAAACGTGTCAAAACATTTTTAAGAAATACTATGCACCAGGAAAGTTTGTCAGCTCTTGCCGTGCTGTCTGTCAAAAGAAACTTTATTATGAACATTTCAGAATTTAACTCTAGAGTCATTGAGAAATTCGCAAAATCTAAAGAAAGAAGAATGGAGTTTTTATTTAAAGTAGCTTGAGACGTTTAAGATTAAATTGTTGGGTGTTTTGTAAATAATATCTTCATTTATTATGTGAGTAATTTTTCCTAAGGTGTTTAATTATTTATGATTGCGCCAGCAAAGTAAAAGATTGTAATAGTGTAGGTGTGTTCAATTTTTTTTTTTTTTTTTTCAAATTAATGTTGGTTTGTAATGTACTGTAAAATAACACTCAGAATGTCAGTAATTTACTAAAAATTTGGTATATTTTTAGCTGTCAATATTTTTACCGTCGAAACTTTGTAATTGTATAATATGGATTTTTCTTTTAAAAGTCGAATCCTATATTTGTTTCGAAGCTACACACACCCTCGTACTGCTGTGAAATATTAGCCTAAGTAAAACGATATGTAAATATAGATAGGTATGATATATTAAAAATGTATATATCATATTTTAGAATATTTGAATTGTGAACCACCTATTTTTTTGGTCACGAGTCGCCACTGAAACAAACAATGTGTTTTAACGTAGACTGAGTAAACTATGTCCTAAATCGGTAAATAATCCTAACCACTGATACCCTATTCATCGCTGTAGGCCTTGTATTAGTATAGAAAAAGGGATATTGACAACATAAATAATATATAGGATTAAACATCTCTAGAAGATCTCTGTAAGTGCTTTTTATCGTAACACAGCCCCCTAATTTGTACGTGTATATTAAGTTTGAAATTGTATGAACCATAAATAAACCCATATATATATTGTTCATAAACTTTCGGGGGAAAGGGAGGGGGGGGGGGTTTGAACCACCAAGCAATCCCAGCTACGGCCTTAAACTCAAACACATGCAGAGAATCCACAGATTCTACCTATAGGAAATCAACGACAAAGGTATGGCTATGATTTAAAGTTTTTGAGGCCAAAAAATTGAATCATAAAGTCGATCACTAGGAGTTGAGGAAAATAGTAGATCTCAGTTCCAATAAAGTTGGCCACCCCTGCTACATTTATTCTACCATTACACTCAAAAAAATGTGGTGAATTCAATTATACTAAATTGATTTTTTATATTACACTCAAAAAAATGTATTGAGTCCAATAATACTAAATTGATTTTTTTATATTGAATTGAATAGTAAGGAAAACAATCAATCAACCAATCAACAACAATCTACAAATCAACAATCAATATATTAACATCACCGATCGAAACTTTACAACCTTAAAACCACAGAATCCTATTTTATCTCGTAGTTTTGTTCCTACACACGTAGGCATCACAATAATAAATAAATAAAACCTAAAAACCTAAAAAAAAAGTCCAAATATAGACAAGCAAATCCAATGTGATTACATCACAACAGAGCATGACTGGTTAAGAGCAAGATGGCACCGTCCGCTCTTAGTCGGCTTCACTCGACCAACATCGGATCGGCTATCCACGTTGTAGAGAGATCATTGGGTGCATCGCACAGACTTTCTCTATCTTTAATTTTAAAATAGACAGTTTTTAAAAACTTGTAAAATTTGTATAAAGAGCATCACACTCCACCAAAGAGCATAACAATCAATTATTTTATTTTCCAAGACATGATTATAAAAATGTATATTGGCTTATAGTTCGGAAACTATTGCTTTTATAAAAATATATTTCAAACAAAAGAATTGTATATTTAATGATAATACATCCTTATAATGATACATTTTTTAGTATCTCAAATAATTACAGAGATATGATCAAAATTGAAGATTTCAGACCTCAAAGTCATTTTCATGGAAAAATTAAAATTTCCATACTGTGTAATATTAAATAGTGTCTAGATATAAAACTTAATCAAAATTGTTAGAGTTGATTTTGAGAAATACAATTTTTTCTATTTAAGCCCTTCAGTAAACCACCCTTAATTTTAGGGTTGGATATCTGATTCCAAAACCCCTCGGTGTGACTTTATCTTGATTACTAAGTTTTAACCCAATCAATAAAATGGTTTCGGCTCTAGTCCGAGATAGAGAAAGACAAAGAGACAGAAATGCAAAAATCACTTTTTTTGTTTCAGAGGGTCATAAAACGCCTAAAAATCTAGTGTACACATTTTTTGACGATCACACTACTTCTCAGTAGTATACAGAACTTCTTAAAACAGTAACGTCTTCACACGTGGAGAGAGAGTGGGTATTGTGAGTGTGACGTCATTGTGGTGTGTGATGTCGCAACCCTGATTGATTTATTTTTGGTTTGATTTTTATCGGTGACATAATGATGATTGACCTAGTTTTTAGGGGGTTACGCAAACTTGTACAATCCTTCTCATTTTGTCCTATTTGATCTTTTTAATGTGTGCTCATTTTATTTGTATGTGTGCCCATTGGTTTTTTATGTGTTCCCTATTGGTTATTTACATGTGCTTCTATTGGCTAGGATTGGGGCTGGAGTTAAAGTTTATTTGGGGCAGTTTTTATTGGTGAGGAACGTACAGTCCCTTGCATTTTGCACTCCTCTGTTGATGGCGGTCATGAAGAGAATGAGTTAATTTGATTGATCCCCCACCTCCTATACAATGTTTCAATCCTAACCAGTTTAATTCTGTCCATCGTTACTGGGGGTGGGAGCGTGCACTGGCATCCTCTCTCGACGGCTGTCTAACATAAAGTGTGAGCTACTACCATTATGACTCACATCTGGGGGCTCAACAAATTGAGAAGGGAATAGGTATACTCACCATGCTTAGAACAGACTTTAGTACTCTAACGTTTGGGGGCCATACGACTGTAGGCCCTGCTTATATTACCACAGAAAATATTCACAGTGTGGTTGTGAACTATTGACATGTATTTTACAATGTAGTTGACCACGATGAAGGTGTACCACAGGAGCGAGGCTACATCGAATTCTATGACTTTACATGCCACACTATAAGCGCGACAAAAGTAATACCATACGAGAGAATCTAGGAGTCACATTTGTGTGATATAACATGTGCAGTGTAAAATTTCCACAAGGGGGACGTTGTGGCAGTGTTGTCCAAGCACCGTCTGAACTATCACCCACCACCCTACCAACTCCACAACACCCCCCACCCTTCAAGACTCCCCAACCACTGCACCACCCTCTGAGTCACTTGTTTACTCAATGCCAGAGTCACCTGCATACCCACCACCAAATCGCCTGAGTACCCACCACCAGAGTCACCTGCGTACCCTCCTCCAATGGATACATCCTCGGAGGAGAAGGTAAAGTCCGAAGAACCTATAAATATCCAGGAATTAACCATGTACAAAACATATCCAAATGTTAAAATTATGGGTGAATTACCCAATGACTATATCAACGGTTTGGGAAGTATTGGTAATGTCTTCCTTCCAAACTCGGCCTACTATCTGGACTATAAATGATTTAATTCCAAATCACGCTGTATGACATATCTTGGGGGACAAAGTGTGATGTTTAACGTACTTACTGAATATAATTTGTTGGCGTAGCCTTAGTATCCTTACTTCACTACGTGATTTTTCTCGCAAAGTAATGTCATATGCGCAAACGGTGACAGATTGGTGGAATAGTTTTGATATTTTGAAACACATTTACTTTGTAAGAAGGAAACATGTTTAAACAGATTATAATACCCTTAAGATGAGCATAGTTTGTGAGTAAATGGCACTGCTTATTGAGTGACGAGTGCTTTTTTTTCTCGCGAGTCGGGGACAGGTGTATTTATTCACGCAAATTCTTTGGCAGCATCATATATCAATAGCAATAAATATGTAATTTTAATGTGTCATTCTTGACAGATCATATGCAAAACTCTCTAAACTTATTCTTCACAAACATTAATGTCATCAAATTACATCCTCTCCAGTCACAGAGGTTCGCCAGGATGACAGTTTGGATGAGGAAGTATTGTGAAGTACATTAAACCAGATCGAGAGAGAGAGAGAGGAATACAATCGTAACAAGTAGTTAAACTAGCTCGAGAAAGACAAACGTTGTAACGTTGTGCTATTGGAAGAGGCCAGCAACATGCAGAACGTTATTGTGTTTGATGGTGTGGGCAGAGTAGGAATGCTGGGTAAATATTTGGACTCTTTGTCAATAGGAGTTCTAGCACCTCTTAGCTTGTCCTGATCTATTTTAGAAGTGACTTTCCATAAAAAAAAATCCCTCGTGTTTATGTGTCTTCTACCAAATAATTGAGTGAATGGGCTAAACGTCAAGTTCCTCCTTGAAATCTTTCATCAATAGAAAAAATGTTTCATGGAGTTCCATATAGATGAAGCGAAATGTTCTACAGGAGTTTTAATCCATTTCATTGGCACAAGCTTTTTAATCCACGAGCATATGACTAACTCGTGAATTCACGCTTTTTTATTTCTTATTATAATGTGGGTTCACTTCTTTTAAACTACGGTCATCACCCTAACCCTTCTTTTAAACTACTGTCATCACCCTAACCCTTCTTTTAAACTACTTTCATCACCCTATCCCTTAATTTAAACTACTGTCATCACCATATCCCTTCATTTAAACTACTGTCATCACCCTATCCCTTCTTTTAAACTACTGTCATCACCCTATCCCTTAATTTAAAGCTTTCAATAACCCTGGTAATCGATGAGCCAATTAATTTTATTGCAAACCAAATTAATAATAACATTTTAGAAACCAATTTTTTTTTTGTTAAATAAAAAACCCGCACACCATTTGCTGAAAATTAAGTACCCGCTTTGACGACCTCGTGGTCTGACGTGCTTGTTCTATACTCAACTTCGCTACTATAGCGTATGTTTGTTACAATAATTATAATATATTAGTGATAAATTAATAATCTAATTTTATTGGAAATCTATACAAAGCTGCCATTTTAAAAAGAGCCTCCCTCACATGGGTTAATCGAGGATTTTCGATTCTGAATGGGTGTATTGCTGGTGTTTCCCACTCTCCCTTCATGCTAATGCGGGTATGTTTCATCACTGCGTCGATTGGCACTCTATGTCACAGGTTACACCTGCACGGTAGGCTGACGGCACACTTCCCAGAGGGTCAATTACTTTGCAGGTCTATTTACCATGAAAGATAGCAGCAGTATTACCTTGACGTATTATAGTATGACCCTAACTTATAAGATACACCAAAGTGTAATAGTGCAAGGTAAGCTTGCTGCCTTACATTTATCTCCTGAATAAATAATGAATAGTATTAGGCTACATATAAAATTAATAAATTCAAGTTTCATTTCTTCCTTAACACTCATAGTACAACGCACCAAGTTTGCTCATGATAGAAATAGGGGAGGGTAAATGTTTAAACATCAGTCAGGTTTTCTCACTATCCACCATTGCGCGAAGGGAGAGTAAAAGACTATTAGGAAAAAGCATCCCTACATACGTCCGACCTGGACGAAAACCCCAATCACCTAGCCATCAGAAGCCTAGTATTTTTTTATTAGATTCACACGAACTTTTTATGTGTTTGTTTGCTCTTTTATTCCTGTATCCCTAGTTTATTCACTATATGTTGCTTTTCTGACGGCATCAACTATTCTCAAAACAAGACTTAGAACAATAACTGTACTATTTGGTTATGAAACGTCTAGGTCGTAATATAATTAGTTGTGATAGTCCCACTAATTATTTCAGTATAAGTTTCTCAACGGAGTTATGTACCAAATCATCTGCCCTGCTAATGGAAAATGAAGCTTAGAACCAAAATAGATTATAGTTATTTGAAATGATATTCCTGAGTTTAATTAATATTTACCGAACAGTGCTGTGTGTCATTGTCCTTGCTAGCATTTGAAATATTGAGGAAGACAGGAGAAGTGATTACCCTTTCTTCAGGTGTAAAATTATTTGAACGATGCAATGTTCGCCACATTCCATTTTAAGACGCCACATCCATCAACGCTTTTTAAATAAACGATGTCCAAAGGTAATGACATAGCTTTGTTACATCTGAAAGAACACCCCTATGGCTACATCAGCTAATTTTCAAGTTCATATATTCTCTATATATTATTGCTGCCAGATAACCAGATAGTTACATTTGAGATTCCATTATAGGAAAATGTTTTTATAATTGTTTTGGGAATGTCAAGTTTTGATCCCAAATCAAGTTATTCTTAGGGCTAGTTTTCATAAACGGTTTCCCCACTTCCAGACCTGGAAAATTGAGATATATTACCTTAATACATATTATAATTTTTTCAGCCTTCCTTCCTTTTTTGGATATATATTAGATATGTAGAATAGTTAAAGTTTCGGTGAGTATTGCAAATAGATATTATAGGTTTCAATAAATATTCAGGGGTAAGCTAAACAAATCCGTGCAGTAATATTCAATTTAAAGGATATATTATAGATTCCAAAACTTTGGGTAAACCTCTTTCCTCATCCATATTCCCCGATTAGGATGAATAAATTATAGAGATAATATGAAGAGGGTGAATACGGTCACTTATAGGGCCATTTTCAACTTACAGTGCAATATCTAGGGGAAAGATAGAATGAATGAAGAGGGTAAAAAAAGCAAGAGAGCTGTAATTTTGAGTATGTAAACCCAGACGGGTAGTAAGAGGGTGTGCTAAAAAAACTACATATTGGTAAAACTACAGACAATAACCAGAGTGTTTGCACCATTTAAATAAATAGTTTAACAGCATGATACGTTTCGAATTATAAAAATTCATGTTAGAGACTATTTATTTAGTATAAAACACCTGCCCCAATCATTAAGGGACGTAGTAGGACAAACAGTCACATGCTGGAGCATTTTTTAGGCCCCTCACAAACTAAATTAACTGGGTACGCACCAACCAACGATAATTATAGCAACAATATTTGAATATTATTACTATAAAAGTAAATTTTAACCGATATTGCAAATAGTTTAGGTTTATCATTTTTCTCTTGACATCATAGTAGGAGTTTATGTAGTAGGTAGAGGGAAACTAATTGATATAGGCTCACACTACAAAGTCTTTAGTTATTTAAAAAAGCCTTAGTGATGATTGCGGTGTCTAAAGCATTACTCTCGAAATATATTGGACAGTCAGTAACGTGGTGATAGTACACTTAAAAGAGTAAATTTATTTCAAGTGTATTAAGAGTAATTTTCTATTAATGGTTTACCACTCTCCTTTCCACGCAAATGTGGGTACATTAAGTTCATCAACTCTACCAAATTAGAGTATATAGCAGCGCCTAACCAGTTACAAGATATATATGATTGTAAGCCCGTCACTTTGGTTAATGGTGTGTACTAGTTTTTCTTTTAAGTAGAGTGGGAAATAATTAAGAAAAAATGAACTCATTGTAGATGGACGGTATTTAAACTTTGTCTCCCACCAAGTCTGTTGTTATTGTTAGCCTTGACGTGCATAGCGTGCATGACGTGCAGTAATAGACAGGCTCCTTTCATATCGTTGCTACTTCAAGATATTTTGTGCAGTTATAAACGCCTTTGTGTGTGAAGATACTTTTGTATATATATATAGAAACCTAAACATTATTCAGGTTGTAGAATTATTGATTCAAGTTTTCGAACGGGAAAACCAGACTATTTGGTTTTGCGCTAATGACGTGTCCCATGAGCCTCAACTCGACCAATTCCACTGACATATTGGTACCTGCTTGTAAAAGACTGTTTCCTTCTGTGTTTGTTAAGGGAAAGTATTATCACAATATAAAATTGGAGGGTGATATCCTAGGCAACAATTAACTGCCATGTAAACGTGTGCAAAATGTAGTAACAACAAAGGTGCTAGTTTTCAGCGTTGTTTATCAGTACAGACGGATTTGTAGACGAGTTTATCCACCTCTTGAGGACTATCAGTCTCCGGTGCGGTAAAGTAAGACGTTTTATAAAACGCAAACGTATTTGTTTACTCTTATCATTGATGACATGTGTATATATTATTTAATGATTTCATGGCCTCCTCTGTGGAATGGAGGTGAGAATGTCTGACTATATATCCGGAGATACTGTGTTAAATCCCCCATGCTTCCAGATATTCTATGAAGCAGTGTGTCTGGAACGGGGGTCAAACTCAGTCTAGTGAGGACAAAAATGATTAGCTATTTGAATGAAGAAGTAACTTCTCTAGTTTAGAAAATGGTTCGGAGATTGGTGTTTTCATCCGTGTCGGGCGTGATTAGAGAGTTTTCTAATAAGTTTTCTATTCTATCTCTCCGTGAAAATTTGGGTACGCTTCCTCTAATTTGGCCTTCCTCATTCCTAGCACAATAGCCTAATTAGTTCTTGTGCGTCCAACACAAAAGCATAATTAGACCCGGTGAGCCTATTCTCAGCTTACAGTGAATAAACTAGGGCGATATGACGATCATTCCAGTGCCAATGCTGGTACACCTCCTGGGCCACTTCAATTGCCCAGTCAAATGACATCAAACCGTGTAGACGTGCTTATGTATGTACTCTCAGGAATCCATGCAAATACCTGTCCATTCATGACAAAGGTAGATATCTTACAAAGCATATTTGTGTAGGCTTTTGTCGGAAGAGCGGCCCCTAACTGTAAATTATAAATCACTTTAAGGCTTTTATTTGAAGAGAGGCCCCTGAGTGTATATAATCAGGGCTGTATCATTACTTCCGAGGACTGACCGATTCATGTAAAGCAGCATTTCAATACCAGACGAGTTGGAACACGATTGCCTACCTATACTTTACTGATACGAAAGATCTGTTTCGAAACGCCAATGTTAGGTTCAAATACCTCACAGCACATTCACCACAATAGTATATCTACATGACCGACGAGCGTGGCTGTATTTACCTAGATGATAATGGCACATTATGAAACCCCTTTATCGGATCATTTCGAGACTGTTCTCCCACTAAGCTAAACGTGCTGATGTACTCTCAGGTCTCCATATGTTGTGGATGTGTTTGTAAGCTCTTCCCATCAGAATGGGTTAGCTCAACGTCAGCGTAGTCGTTAAAGTGTTTGCCTCTTGACCTGAGGTTACTTGTTATTATTCCTGTGATTTTTCCCAGAGATGAATTAACGAACCAAATAGTGGGGTTGTGTGTTATAGAATTAAGTTAGTTTGTATGCCACATTCTAACATATAATCATTTGAGTGAAAGACTGCCAGTTATATACCCTATATTTATAATGTTTTAGGAAGCCTACACTTCAAAACGATCAGGATTAGACAGTTTTTGATTGTTTTTTTATAGACTTATTATCAAGGGAAAATTTACACCCACATTTCTGTGTTTTTAGAAAAGTTTATTTAAGTAGCAAATTGATCTAATAGCCAGTAAGAAGCTATGATCTAAAATGGAACAAATTAATTTGAAATTATATTAAGATAATATTGATGTGCGATTGGTAAACAGCCGTTTGAGAACCACCCTATCTATTCAATAATGGTTATTTCAGAGGCCATGTGCTGCGGACGTGAGACAGACGAGAAGCAATACTTCACGCTTTATTCTCTACTACCATGTCAATTTAAGTACATTTTCCACTTCCTATTCCCCATGCTACAGCCCTCTAAAACGCCAATGTTTGGTTCAATTACCTTAGGACACTAGCATCACAAACTATACCTATATAACCAACGGGTGTAGACGTCAATGCCTGGGCGGATTATACACGCTCAAAAGTAGCGAAATTAGGAGACCAGCTCAATAACCAGACGAGTTTTAACACGCTTGGCCCACAATACTCTACCTAAATGACAAATATTTTCTGAAAAGCCAACTCTGTTAGTGTAAAACCGTATAGATTTACAGTTATTCGTTAGTAGTGCTTTCTCATCCGCGTGATGGGGACGTGTTTCTCCCTTGGTAGATAGGGGCACAATATGAAGGCTCGTTATCCGTTTATTTGGGGTCTGTTATCCATCTAGGGTATACGTGCTGATGTACTTTCAGAAATATTTCAATTGGGGACAGTCTTGTAGGGTTTTCCTATTTCACTCCCAAGCATTATATATATATATATATATATATATATATATATATATAAACAGAGACTACCATATTAGCTAGCTCATCGTCAACGTAGTCGGTAATGCGTTTACCTACTGAGCGAAATTCCTTGGTTCAATTCTGTGGAGTTGCTTATAACACTCTCCTTTAAGGGTTTTCCAAATTCACTCCCACGCAAATGCTGATATAAATCTTCAACTAGTTTAATCACCCAATCAAATGATTTTATCTAAGAACTAAGGTGAATTGTTATTAGGTTTTCCTCTCTTCCTCCAGGTAAATTCTAGAGCATTTCCGTTATATTCTACATTACCTCTCCCTACCACATTTTCTTTGATAATGCATTTTCCTACAGAACTGAGGGTCCTTGGTTCGATTCTGTGAATGTGCTTAAACACTCTCCTTACACTCTCACGCAAATGCTGGTACACATCCCACTTGGTCACACATTAGTGTAAATACGCGTGCAAGAAACGTATGCGTGGATGGAGAGTGGAAAGATCAATATATGACTGTTCTAAACGATATTGGCGGTGCTAAGAAAAAAACTCTTTGAATCTCGGGTTTGGCAAGTACATGTTATCAAGTACCCGACAAAAATATCAAGGATCAATTCCAGCTTGATACGACTGATTACTGTCCATACATGGCAAAGGTGTACATCCAACCAACACATTTGCATAGGTTTCTCTTTGAAAAGCGATCAGAATGTGATTATTTTGAAACACATCTGGAGGGCAGGACGACGCCTACCCGATGGGTAAATACTCCAGAGGACTTTCCGACGAGTAATTGTAACAAAAATGGGCACAATTAAGTCACACTCTTTGGGAGTGGGAGGTTAATGACTCTTCAATAGAGTCATTGATATCCGGTTACGACATTAAAATTTCTCATCTAGGAATGTGGAGATTATGACATTCAAACACCCCGGGGGTGTATGACACAGAGATCACTAGTGGGAGAGGAGTGTAGGAGGAGGGGGAAAAAGTGAAAGGTCTCGCTCTGGTGGCTGAGTGAGGTAGAGCTAAGACTTAGTTTATAATGTGTCTGATCATTGGCAGAGTATGTGTGTCAGACGCCAGAGACTCCACGCACCTATCAATAAAAAAATAACTCCCACATCAGCCCCGATCCTGCCCCAGACATTCGATCCAATGGGATACACATAAAAAAACACTGAGGCACACATACAATAAAATGGTGGACATATTAAAAAAACTAATGGGGCACACGTACAATCAAAAAGCACGCATTTAAAATCAAATAATTCGCACATAAAATTTCAAATAGAACAAAATTTGTAGTGTTGAACCAGTTTGGATAAGAATAGACCCCTGCAAATCCGGCCAATGACTCCCACAGGTGTGGGGCCACACCATTAAAAACCACCGCAGGATAAAAATTTATAAAAAAAATCACTTTTAAATCACAATACACTCTCTCCACGAGCGATGACGTCACTGTTTTAAGAAGCCCTATCTACTACTCTTTTCTCTTCGGGGGGTCGAGAGAAAGAAATGTTTACACTAATAAATATGTTTATAGTCTGAAAATCTTAGTTTACCTTTAGGAAAACTATAATAATAATAATAATAATAATAAAAATATATATGATTAATGCTTGATAATTAATTAATTGAATAAATGTTAAAATATATAGTAATGTTAAGCTTACCTGCGCTTCAAGTAACCGACATTGCTGGCGAAGGACTGTTTGAAGCTTGAGAAACTAATTTTGACGGATTACGAAGACTCACAAAAGAGAATATACCCAACAAGAAATATTACAACCCACTAATTTTTTAGTGAAACTTTATCTACAAATTATACAATGTTCACTTTAAGGGTGATACGATATAAACTAATTATCTTTACTGTTTTTTTAAGGATCAGAATTATAATATTTAATTATAAAGTAAATTTTATGGCTAATGATTTAAATGTTATTGTTTGAAACAGTAAAGTAATATTTAATTGGTAAAAACAAGAGTCTTCTTCGAGTTATTTGTCGTTTATCGGTGCTGTTTGGCCAGTTTCTTCTAATAAGCGTGTTTGATAAGCAGCAGCGTCTGGAAATAAAAGAAAAGATAGCTTATTATTACTTTAATATTATTCACTCTGTGCTTGTTAAATATTATAAAATATCTTAATAGTCATAGTTGGTACTATTAAAGAAAATATACACATGACTTATTTTTTTAAATACGTCTAACTTGACCGTGACGTCATGTCATTTCATCAATATAATGTTGAATAAAGTGTGGGTTACCCCGGTGAAGGTAGCCCCTTCCTTGAGGTGCAATCTTGGTGTGGTGACCACCTTTAGGCCTAATACAACTATTTATAGATGGAGAAAAATGCACAGTTACTCATTCTTGAAACATATTTTTACTTAGAACACTCGAAGATGTTGAGTTTAAAAAAGATTTTCACCAAATGTTCAAGTAGTACAGGTGTTCTAAGATTTTTTTTTTAATATGCTAAACTAGGTGTGTTATTTTTTTCATGCGCTAAATTTTATAATATTAATTTTGGTTCTCATGCTAAATTAGAAATTATTATGCTACCACCTCATACGCAAAAATGTAAATATTAATTTTGTATTTCAATTTGTCAATTGCTAGCCTCTATTTTGTTTCATAAGCTAAAGTGTACGTATTATTTTCTTGTTTAATTGTTTCAGGTAATATGCTGGTTGGTTTTGGCTCCCTAACGTCGCAGAGACATGGGACGTTTTTTCCGCCTCCAGAGGCTGTATAGTTGTCCCAATATACCAAAGTACTTTAACGTTGTAGGATGACAGTGGGATACGGACAATTTCGGAGGAAATGGAGGTTTGACTTATGACTATTATTGAAGTATTTCATTTTAACACATTGAAGGTTAGAAATTACTGTGCATTTATATTCTGACACTTAACTTCTGTTGATATTTGAAGCATGTATAAATTAAAAATTGTCTCTACCTTAGCTCAGTTGATACCGTTCCGGCTTACTGATATATGTGTTCCGGGGTTGAATTCCGGAAAGACTAGTTACTTAAAGGTATTATTATGATAATAAGGTTTCAATTTGTTGGAAGATTTTTTGCGAGTATCATGCTTGTTCAATTGCCGCATCTATAATTTTTTTTAAAAGACTAACACAAAGATACGCTTTTTCACATACGTCCAGAAACGTCACAGATGTCATCTGTTATCGAAACACCGACAGTTGGACCAGTGATTAAACCCCACTATAAGACAAATGATAATATTACCACCTGTAAGTGGTAAGATTATATTTTATTACTTTAAAGCGATAGCATATTTTAAAGTGAAAAAACCTTTAAAAAAATATTATGACTTAAATAATTCAACGACAATTGGAAGAGTGTTTAATGTAGATGAATTCACTTTTAGAACTGTACCACTCAAAAAGTTTCATCAAACAGTTGATGTTCTAGAAATTAAGGGAAATAATCATTATGATTATAAAACTGAGTAGTTGTAGTGACAGGTGGACACATTTTAGTATCGGGTAGTGAGAGTGCCCGATTATTTTATCACTGTAGTAATGAGAGCCCCCGATAGTAAATATATATACAGTCAACTTTTTGTTTCCAGGCAATATTTTGGTAGTTTAAATGATGATTTGTTTGATTTTAGATAGTTCAGGGACCGAATTTTTGAAATATTTCCTACTTTATATTACATACATTTTGGAGGCTGCTGCAGCAATACTTGGTGCGTCTCAACAACAGATTTGTCAACATTTTTCGATAATCCCTGAAGACGCCGGCTTATTATGGGGATGCAACAGGAGCCACTTGAGGATGTCCTAGATTTGGCTGGCTGGCCTCATAAAATCACCTTAACATTCTTACCTTGGGAAAAGTGGTAGAGACCTGCTTCAGTGGACGCATGGTCTATGGTGATATCCTCACAATAGACTAGACTGCCGATGGCGGGAGATAGAGGTTATAATCTTGATTTTGTGTACTGAGGGTATCTTTCCAAAATGGCTTTCAACTCTCCCTACACGCAAATGTGAGTACAATTACTCTAAATATAACCTTCCTTATCCCTAAAAACACCATCATCGTAATTAGTATATAAGCGTAGAGCCTAAACAGGTAGTAAGACACGGTGCCAAGAAAATAGTGGTAGAGCAGGTAGGTGGAGGTTTGCCTGGACAGCTTTCTCTTCGTATCGTCAAGTATAAAATAAAAACATTGAGGTGGTTTTATTACGTGAAACGAGGATTGGTCATACAATTATGGAGGCCAGAGAGTGACCATGACTCTCAGAACTGGGTGAAGGAACAAATCAATTAATTGCTTGGTGGTCCTCAAGATCAGTGTGTCAGTCCCGAGGATCTCTTACTAAACGGCAGCACCAAGGGCTGTATTTCAGTCATTCAGATATACAGATCAGTTTGACATGAAGGCTGTTTTGAAAATGTGGAACGAGTGCTGAGATAAAATTCTTCTTTCATATATTATCACTGTTGTATGACAAGTTGCACCAATTTAAAGAGCCCTGGGAAAATGGTAACCTTAAATGTGACAAACTATCCCCTGCTACCAAATACAATTGATAAAAACAAGACACCATTATGATTAGAATTAGTGACTTCGTGCTTTGATTGGCCGTGCTAAGGTCATTGACAAAGCTGTACGTGACGTCAAAAGACAACATATATCAATGGGTATTAACAAATTGAACAGATTAAATTTTACCCCTATATTAAAAAAACAAAGCAGAGGAACTATGCCGTGATGCTTGTGTGAATATTTTGAAAGGTAGTGGAATTGGTGAACTGAAACCAGATCAAACACACCTCTCTAAGTAATATCATGGTATTCCAGGAACATAGGGGGTAATCAGGTCCTCTATAAGATCACTTATGTTGGCCCTCTAAATTCAGAATTTAGATGTAGTACCAACTTTACACAATTTTTCACCCAGTATCACGTTTTCCACACCAACCTCAGAGATGGTATGTCCATTTTTATTTGGGGCCAAGCTAAGTGTAGCCCCCTAAATTAAAATATTGGTTTTATTTGGTGCCAATTTAAAAGTTTAATTTTGTACCATTTCGCACCCAAATATTGCGTTTTGTACATCAATAGTTTTGCGAAAAAAATTAATATGATAAGTGGATCAAGTTGAGCGAAGTACCCCGAATCGATAACTTGGTGTTTTATATGCCAAATTAATAATCTTGTTTTGCATCATTTTGCGCCCAAGTACATATAGGTTTGTTTTAGTTTTGCAAGGAAAAACATTAACATTAAGCAAATAGGGGAGCCCAAAGCTACCACCCTACCAAATAATTTTGGTCTTTACTTTGCCAATATAAATGTATTATTTTACATCACTTTGCACTATTTTGAACTCAAATATGGTGTTTAGCACGTTTAGAAAAATTTTTTAATAACAATTTATTTTAGTTCAAAATTAAACACGATATTATTTCTATGTCATTATAAAAGTCATATTTGGTATAGTCTAGCAGTAAAATTGGCGGTTTGAATTCTATTAAATTGGTTGGAAAAAATAATTAAGGTGCCGTGTTTCGAAAGAATAAGTTGAGATATTATTTAAATGGCAATTGTATCCATATCTCCTCTAGTAAATCTTGTAGTTATCAAATAAAGCCTAGCTAAATTAAGGCTTAACACAATCAAAATAAATTAATATATATATATAGACCTAATTTAATAGGAGGATAATTCTTGGGAAACTAAGTTTTATGGCAAAAGTATATTACTCACTGGGACTCTGAATAAATAGTTGGTTAAAATAATCATTTAACGTACCACGATCTCCCGTCACCGTCCTAGTTGCTAGCGTATATATACGCTGACATTATTCATAGTAAATGTACCCGCATTTGAATGAAGAGAGGTTGGGAAACCTACCCAGGAGAAAACCACCACAATTATACCATAGCTAGAATTACAATAAAAACTCTCCGTGACCATGTCATATTTTCGGTGCTAACTTATTTATTTTATTTAGAGTATATATAAGCTGACATAAACATTTACACTAAACAGTAACAAGAAATTTAATGTTCGCAAAAATATGTGTGTGCATCGTGACTTACTAGCCATTCGAACTGTTCGTATTATTCATGTGTTTATAATAGACCATACGTATCAATAAATAGTAACTTTAAAAGTTGATGCAATGAAAATACGATAAAAAGGTGTTGCACATCCAGCTAAAATGTTTGAACAAATAAATTTGAACAGAAAAGCCCGAAGTCATGTCTCTGCACGTCAACACTAACTTATCATTTAATCAACTATCTTCAGACTATATCTTAGAAGGATTTTATTTTTAATATAAAAACTTATTAATGTAGAACAAGATTGTACTATCTACAATATTTTATCAGTAAAATAAATAATAGGCCTACAACTATTTGCGAAACTAATGGAGATAGCATGTAGGCTAAATCAATTTAATTTAACCGCCTCGGTGCGTAGTTGGCTAACGCGCTAGTCTGCTGAGCTCGACTGCTGAGGACGGGAGATCGAGTTTTGAATCTCGGTCGGGTGAACTGTGGGTGGTTTTTCCTAAAAGGTTTTCCACTCTCCCTCCACGCAAAATGCAGGTTCACTTCATCTAATTAAACCTTCCCAATTCCTAATCCTTTAGCGTAATTAGTACTTAAAGCGTATAACCCGAACGGGTAGTAATACGCGGTGCTAATATATTATTATTATTAATTATTATTATTATTATATTATTATTGTTACACTTCATTACAATTTTGAGCGTTTCAACTGCCGGCTTTATCATTCAACTATATTACTATTTTGACACAAAGAGTAAAAGTAATTTCACATCTATATGTACGTTATGTGTTATGTGTCGCATTCCTAGCATGTAAACATCTTTCTGACTTCCAGGCGGTGGCGCATACCATTCCTTCTGGCCTACTCATGTAAATCACAGCCAGGGAAAATATTAAGGTGATTTCTCCCACTGTTGTTTATTGTATCGTTGTAGAAACCGTTAAGTAGGCTTTCCTCGCAACATCTGTAAAGTAACCTAAACATCAAACAATCCCCTCAACTCTAAGGGTCTTAAGTTTTCTGTTGCAATGTCAAACAAACACTCCCAGGGTACCCATTTAACCCGACACCTTAGTTTAGTTGGTAGAGTATCCGTCCACTGATTTAAGGATTCCCTCCCTCGAATCTTGTGTGGGTGAAATAAGGTTAGTTTTTTTTCCACTCTCACACCACGCAAATGTGTGTTTACTTCCTCTAAATTCAACCTTTCAAATTCCTAATACATTAGTACTTAAGCATATAAGGCGAACGGGGGTAATAAGCTGTTGTGTTAAATAATAATAATAATTTGTTCCAGTTCACCAGATAATTACGTTCAAGTTTCCCTTTTAGAAATAAATGTTGATAGTATTTATAGGAAGTTACGGGTTTGACCCTAACCAGTTAGACCAAAATGTTGACACCAAACATGGTTTATGAACATTAAATCAAACACTTTTTAAGTTATGTAAAAGAAGATAATTGAAATACCTGATGTGGCTGTTGTTGAATTTTCCATGGTTTTGTCTAATCAAGCGCTCCTAGCTTTATATTTTCACGTGAAGAAGGCAGGGTTATTCTAAAACAGCTCTCTATATATATGAATCATATCCCATTTTCTCTAGAGAAGCATTGAACCGATCTTTCTAATTTAGATCAAATAGAATAGGTAATTACTATTTGAATCATCATAATCATTAAATATTGACGGAGTAATATTAGTTTTCAACTACGTTTATTGCTTTAAAATGACTCGATACAGTTGAAATAAGTAATTACTATTTGGCTCATCATCATTGACGGTGTAATATTAGTTTTCAACTACGCTTATTGCTTTAAAATGACTCGATACAGTTGATATGATCACCTGTTTATCTGAATAAATGTACATTCAACGAACTCATGAGGTCGTGTAACTCCAAGGAGGTTAATGAATGATGTTTAAATTTAACATTTTGTTCCTCGATGTGATTTAACGACCTTCAAGACCCCAGCTATGTAGCCTCGCTCCGCTACTTTGTAAATTACATGTCTATCGCTCACCGATACGCCGTGTGGTGTGTGTGTGTGTTGTGTGTGTGTGTGTGTGTGTGGGTGTGTGTGTGTGAGTGTGTGTGTGTGAGAGAGAGAGAGAGGAGAGAGCTGTCATAGAGCTGGGCCCCCCGCTACCAATGATGTCAACAAGACCCTCTCTATAGACATGGGTCTGAACGGAGGTATGATGCATCCCACTGGAAATGATTACGAAATACCTTACATAAATTTAGCAACTCCACCATCAATGTGTGATCAGCTGTGAATATATTGAGAACAAGTGTCATGAGGGTGTATGAAAACATGTATGATAAGCAAAACACAAATATAATATTAAATCATGATGGTGTATTATTAGAACAATTTCATATCAAGTTAATTGTTGACAAATATATTCATTAATGTCAAAAAAATGTACAATTTATACAAATATGTTAATTTAAATACTTATTGTATACAAATTTTTATTTGACATAGTTGGATGATAAAACTGTCATGTAAAACGCCCTATAGTGTAATGAAGGTGTAACAACGAAGCTCATAACACTTTAAAATAACATAATATGTAAAATTGAATAATCAAACCAATATTAGATTATCATGATTAAAGCTTAAAGTTAAATGTTTTCAATTACATAGATTTATATGGAGGCTTATTTGGACGGTAAAGGATATATAGTTTCATATTTAAAACGTAACAACATATTAATTTAAAATAATTTCAAGATCCTCATAAGTGTATTACTTGTGTTTTTTTTGTAAAAGTAAATATATTTTTATAACAAAATATTATGTCAGCGTATATATAGTTTAATCAACATATTTATTTAAAATAATTTCAATATTTTCATAATTGTATTACTTGTGATTTTTTTGTAAAACTAAATATATTATTATATCAAAATATTTTCAAGATTTTCATAATTGTAAAACTTGTGTTTTTTTTGTTTTTTTGTAAAACTAAATATATATATCAAAATATTTTCAAGATTTTCATAATTGTAAAACTTGTGGTTTTTTTTGTTTGTTTTTTTGTAAAAGTAAATTTATTATTAGATCAAAATATTTTTTCGGACATTAAATATTTGGTTGCTGTTTAAGTAACTAATTTGTTTAGTGTAAATGTTATATATTATATCAGCGTATATAGTTTCATCAACATATTAATTTAAAATAATTTCAAGATTTTCATAATTGTATTACTTGTGATTTTTTTTGTAAAAGTAAATATTTTTGCGAACGTTAAATTTATTGTTGCTGTTTCAACGAAGCCATGGAGAGTGAGACAGGGAAGCACCTTACGGGAATCCGCTCTCCCAGAAAAAACATCATGACATGTGGCTAATATAGGGTTTTGAACCCCTGGCATGTGTAAGACCGTCTCTTTGCTTCAATTGGTGTACTAGTTCCCATTCCCCTCCCCCTTAAACCATCATTTTCAGTCATACAGGGAATCGAAGCCTGGACACTTGACTCTGAGGGGACAGACAGACATGCTAACGCCTCGCGGCCAAGTGATTCCTTAGACGTCTTGACCATTGACCACGCGACATAGATTAACAGACAAATACATGTCTCCCTTCACAGAGAGAGAGAGAGAGAGAGAGAGTTATACATTCTTTCTGGACACTTGGCGCAGCGGGCAGTCTTCCTAACGCCGTGATGAGAAAGCTGCTGCCTCCTTTATATGTATCGTTTCTCCTTCACCATTTAATACATATCATATTCTGAAAAAAAATACACCTACACACGGGAATCGAGCCCTGGAAACTTTGTCTTACATATGTATCTTAGTACATATACTGGTTTGTTCACATTAAGGGGTAAGATATACTCGTAAATATATATTATGGATTAGATAAGCAATTCAACCCTGGATAGCAAACTAAGTCACAACAATGTTGGCGTCTCCTTCAGGTCTTTGATTGTCCAGCCGAGGATTTAAAAAATAATAACGACATTTTAGTGTAGTTTTTTTTATTGACAATCAGCAATTGATTAATTTAAAACAACAACAACAACAAGCAGCAATATTATTTAGGTCTTTTGACCAATACATATAAAAGACATCTACCAGCCAGAAAATGAGTAGGAGTCAATTTTATTGTTAGTCTTTTTATTGACAATCAACAATTGATTAATTTAAAACATTCACAACAAGCAGCAATATTATTTAGTCTTTTGACCAATATATAAAAGACATTACCAGCCAGAAAATGATAGGAGTCATTTATTGTTAGTCTTTTATTGACAATCAACAATGATTAATTAAAACATTCACAACAAGCAGCAATATTATTAGGTCTTTTGACCAATACTATAAAAGACATCTACAAGCTAGAAAATGAGTAGGAGTCAATTTTATTGTTAGTTTTTTTATTGACAATCAACAATTGGTTAATTTAAAACATTCACAACAAGCAGCAATATTATTTAGGTGTTTTGACCAATACATATAAAAGTACCATCTAGAAAATGAGTAGGAGCCACCTCCAAAATAGTTCAAGACACGTTGAGAGACGGTAGAGCTGTATATTGACAATGTCTCCACAGTTTTTACCTGGCAATCTTACTCTTCCAACAAACTCAAGCACAATAACATTAGGTTCGGGCTCTTCCGATAGCACAACGTTATAACTTTTGTTTTTCTCAAGTTCGTTTAAGCACTTGACACGATTGTATTCCTCTTTCTCGATCATGTCTAACGCCCTGCATAATACCTCCTCGTCCCAACAGGTATCCTGGTGAGCAGCAGTTTTATGACATTGAATTTTGTGCCGAAATAAGATTGGATAGCTTTGCGTAGGATCCATCACAAACGCAGCATTTAAACGGCATAATGTCTATTAGAGATGCAGCAAAAGAAATAAACACTCGCTCTTAACGGTTTTTTTTTCAAAATTTCACCCTAGCTCCTATGGCAGCAGCAGAGTACGTCTAGTTTATTAATTCACTTTTAAACATCACACTTTGTCCCCCGAGATATATCATACAGCGTGCTTTAGATTTAAAGCGCTTACAATCCAAATAATAGATTGACTTTGGAAGGAAAACGTTACCGAAACTGCCCAGGCTGAGTATGTAGTCGGCGGGCGTTTCACCTATAATTTTAACATTTGAATAATTTTTGTAAATTGTTAAATCCTCGATATTTACAGGTTCTTCAGACTTTACCTCCGCGGTGCTGGTGGGCACGCAGCTGACTCTGCTGGCTGGTAAACAGGCGACTCTGACTGTGGATACGCCAGTGAATCTGACGCCTGGTAGGTAGACGCCTCGGACGGTGGGCACGCAGGTGACTCTACTGACTGGTAGACAGACGACTCTGAAGACGGGTACGCCTGTGACGTGTGGTGGGTAGACGACTCAGGTGGTGGGTACTCTGGGGTTGGGCACGTCTGTGACTCTGGGTGTGTGTACGGCTGTCTCTCTGAGGCCGGCGCGGCGGCGGCGTGAAGTACGGTGACGGATGGTGTGGAGCTCGGAAGGGTGGCGGTGGAGGTAGGGGTAACACAGCTACCACGTTCCCCTTGCGGAAATTGTAACGGCGCACGTTACATCACACATATACGTTTCCACGATTCTCTCGTAGGGTAGTACTTCCGTCGCTCGTATCGTGTGACAGGTAGAGTCACAAAACTCTATGTAGCCTCGCTCCTCTACTTTGTAAATTACCTGTCTATCACACACCGCGACACTGTGAACATTCTCTCCCGTCATATAGGCACGCCCCTCCATCGTATGGCCCACAAACATTAAATTAATATAGCCGGATCGAAGCATGGTGAGCGTACCTGAGAGCTAAACGTCCTGTAGAGTCCCCTATGCTCCGCTGCCCGTTGTTGTTGTTAACTGCCGTGTCTCTTAAGCGCGTTCAAAGTTCACAATGGTAGGTGAACCGGGTTTTACTCCGGCGCAGGTAAGTACCAGTTTTTTTTATTTAACTAACACACGTCTTCATCTGTAAGAGTACCAAACCGGCAGGGTAGAAATACACTAAAAATCGCCGTCTAGGTAGGCTATTAGGCGTCTCCCGAACTTTGTATTGACGGCTTTTAGTTTATCCACCGAGTACTTTTGATCTACGGCTAGATCACACAATTTGACGGTCTGCACCGCGTCGACGATATTTACCAGCTGCTGTAACTTGTCCATATTGGACCGCTCTACAAACGTTTATAAATAGACAACCAAGTGGGCACCCCTCTTTATAGCCACCCGCTCCCTCGTTTGACGTCACACGATATATTCTTGTCTCGACTTGTCTTGTCTGCCCGCCAACCTGGCGCCCGTGTCGATGACCTCGATATCTAAGCTTGTCTCAACTCGTCTTGTTGTGCCGACATACTGGCGCCAGGGTTGCGACATAACACGCAATGATTACGTCAAAGGGAAAACCCCAAGGTTGTTGAGGTCAAGATCTATTCTTGTCTCGTGAGCCGTCAAGCTGACGCCAGGGAAAACCCCCCGCTGCCCGGGGCAATGACCTCAATATCTATTCTTGTCTTGTCTGCCCGACATACTGGCGCCAGGGAAAAACCCTGTTGCCCCGGGCAATGACCTCGATATCTATTCTTGTCTTGTCGGGCCGACATATTGGCACCAGGGAAAACCAGATGCCCGAGGCAATGACCTCAATATCTATTCTTGTCTTGTCGGGCCGACATACTGGCGCCAGGATTGGGACATAACACGCGATGATTACGTCATAGGAAAAAAACTCAGGTTGTCCGGTCCGAGAGTTGTGGGTGTAGGAACATTTCCAGGCATTTCGACAGACGCTACCAAACAACCAATTTTAGTAGACTTGTGACGGGGGATAGCGGCCCCTAACTGTGGATTCCGAGGCCCCTGATTGTGCATGTGTCAGCTAGAGTTGTGACATAACACGCAATGATTACTGCATAGGAAAAAAACCAGGTTGTCCGGTCCGAGAGCTGTGGGGGGAGGTACATTTCCAGGCATTTCGACAGACGCTACCAAACAACCAATTTTAGTAGACTTGTGACGGGGGTAGTGGCCCCTAACTGTGGATTCCGAGGCCCCTGATTGTGCATGTGTCAGCTAGAGTTGTGACATAACACGTCAGGGTTGGTAGTCGAGGGGGAGGCGGAAAGAAGTCCAAAATTGGTGGGGGAAGGAGGATATTTATAGCAACCAATCAGAGGAAAGTAGGTCACTCAAACATGGCGTCAGGGTGGCGAAGGAGGAGGGGGGTCTCTGGAACAAATTACCACACTCTACCACAAAGCACCATAGCGCAAGGTTCATGCTGCTTGTTCCGGGACAGAGCCTTGTGACAGAAGAGCCGA
The DNA here is from genome assembly GCA_039000515.1 of Timema cristinae. Lineage (NCBI taxonomy): Eukaryota > Metazoa > Arthropoda > Insecta > Phasmatodea > Timematidae > Timema > Timema cristinae. Next base: position 59,533,378 of record JBCFYV010000001.1, read on the forward strand.
TGTTCATTCTAGGCTTGTCAGCCATAGCGCAAGCTTCGTGCCGAGCCCTCCGTCAAACTGACGCCAGGGAAAACCCCCGTTGCCCGGGGCAATGACCTCAATATCTATTCTTGTCTTGTCTGCCCGACATACTGACGCCAGGGAAAAACCCCGTTTCCCGGGGCAATGACCTCAATATCTATTAACAATCATCAAGAACCAACATGTCCAGGGTTGGTAGTCGAGGGGGGAGGCGGAAAGCAGGTCAAAATTGGTGGGGGAAGGAGGATATTTATGGCAACCAATCAGAGAAAAGTAGGTCAGGGGTGGGGGAATAACGGTAAAGATGTGGAAAGCAGGTCACTCAAACAGGATGTGGGTGTTTTGACCCGTTGGCGGAAGCGGGGTTCCCATGGGTCGTACTAGCTACTATTATACGATCAAAAAAGATAAAATGATCTTGAAATATGTTTAAAAATAGCCATTTTAATTATCTAAATATGGGTTTTGGCGTTCAATATTTTCATATAATGGGTTTTGATATTCATTTTATCAAATATTAACACATTGCAAATAAAGTAAGTTCAGTTATATTTCCATGCTACTACGTAATTTTGAGGGAATGATAATTTAAAGTAATGTTTTGTGTACCACCTCTATCTTTTCAAATTCTCTCTTTCTCACACACACATACTCACACACACACACTCTATCACACTCCCTCTCACACATATTCTCTCATTTTATCTTAGACTTTTTCTCAATCTCACACACACTATTAAACAATCTTTCACACATTATATTTATCACACTCACTCTTAAACTCTCTTTAAACTCTTCCTCTCTCTCAAAATTTCTCTTACATGCTCTCACAATTTTCCTCTCTTTCAAACACCCTCGCTACCTTAAAGATTTTTTCTGTCTCAAACTCTTTCTGTGTCTCACACTCTCTCTATCTCAAATTCTTTCACAAACTCTCTCTCCCTCAAAATCAATCTTTCCCTCAAACACTCTCTCTCTCTCTCTCTCTCAAAATTTACTTTAATCAAACTATGTCTCTATGTCTCAAACTTGTAACATTATTGATTTTAATCGACCCTCGTTGGGCATCTATTGAAACACTACGGATTAATTCCTTGATATAATAATGCTGTGATGATGTTTAGGTTGTCTATAACTCCGTGGTCGAGAGCCTATCATCACTGAACGTAATAGATACCGTTTAACCAGCTGTTAATTGCTTCGTGGTCGAGCACTAATTAAATCGGTATATTAATAAAATTGAAGAAAGAGAACTGTTGATGGCTGTTGATTCACACACGGTTTATTTAAATGAGATCTGTTAATTACTTATACATACTCGAATTAAATGCTGTATATCAATGCACACTTGTGATATTAATGTAAGTTGTGAGGGCTAGCTTCTTATTGGTATAGGGAATTGGCGTCTTGGCCAAATAGTGCGTAGTTGTTCCTTTAACAGGAAAAATGGTATAAAAAATATATTTTACTGGTAAAATCCTTTTACATTATTTCTGGGAAGCGCGTGTTTCTTCATGGGTGCATAATAAAAGGATACCCTACATATGTTACTTTAAAGAAAAATTACCTTCATCCATGACTTTTTATATAATTTATAGTTATCCAAACCAATATCATTACAAACTCTCACTCAATCTCTCTTTCTATTACTCTCTCGGTCTCAATCTTTCTCTCTAATTTTCTTTCACTCAAACTTCCTCTAACATTTTCTCTGTCTTTAAAATTTTTCCCTCTCTCTAACTTCCTCTCTCAAAGTCTCTCTCACACGCTCTAATATTGTCTCTATCTTTCAGAAATTACCAATCACAGTCTTCTATCCAAAATTTCCCTCACACTCTCACACGCTCTCTCTTTCTTACACACATTCCCTCACACACTTTAATGCTGTTGCGCACGTTTCGATATTATCGGTGTCAGTGCCGGCACCGATATCGTTGTTAACACCGATACCGACGTGGTTTGTTGCACACACACACCGACAATATCGGTGCTTGAGAGGCATAGGCAGTTTTGTGGATGGTGGCAAGCAAACAACATGGCTCCCATGTGGACTAGGAGGTTTCTTTTGTTGTGCTTGCTTCATCTCCTGAGGAGACGACGCCAAAACCGGAGAGGAAGTCACATAAACACGCTCTGCTCTCCACTAATTCAATTAAGGTCACTATGTCATACTTGAATTTACTAGACATTTTACTCAAAAGTAGAATGAAGGAAACGAACGCGCAAGCACCTAATCTCACGAAAGACAAAACCAAACAATGCAAGATGAGATTTGTAGACTAGTGACCACCAGCTTTGCACACTGATATCGGTGTATTTATCGAGGGGGCCGCCGGCATGGCACCGAAAAGTCGGTAGTCGTCACGATAATGCTGTCGTGTCGGCATCGTGTGCAACAGGGCCATAAGATTACATGGAATCTCACTACCACCGATATCGGCGCCGGCACCGAAATCGATACTATCGGTACGTGTGCAACAGCACTTATCGGACACTCTCCTGACATACTCATTTACGTATACTCTCTCTCTTTATCTCTTTCACACACACACACTCACTCTTCCTTTCTCTCTCACTTATAATAATAATAATAATAATAATAGTTCAGAATCTAGTAAAACCCATCATTTAAGTGTAAGTGTAAGTGTATATATATGGCCATTATGATGTGTTCACTGGCAAAATTTATGTCATACGTCGCTATTAAATGCATTTAATAATATAATAGGCCTAGCTAAAAAAATATGTTCATGTAGAGTTAACATTGCTTTAGTCCAGTATATTTAAGCGAAAATCGGGCGTCACTTCAGAAAAATACCAATTGAGGGAGCTGAATATTGGTTTCCACTTTCACTTTGCTTTTCTAAATAAGTTGTCTATTCGATTGTACGCATACAATTTTACCGCACGTAAAAGGTGCCGAAAATGATGTTCTTTATTGTTTTTCGCTAATAGCTTCGTTCCTATTAATTTTATAACAATTAGATATACTAACAAAGAAATAAGATCGGAAATGTGTATATTAAAAAGGTGGTTTAGTGTTTTGTGAGCTACTAATATATCGTTTTTGTTTGTAGAATTAAGATTATGGGTTTGTTGGGATAAAGCTGTATGTAGGAGAACTGTAAATGTTTTTAGAAATATTGTAACTATCTCGCATCAGTTGTGCTATTTATATTCAGATGAAACAACCAACAATACTTTTCACTTTCCGGAGATACCCGTAGGTTTTCAAATTACATTTTAGGCCAAATGAATTTAGGCCAAGTGACTTTTGTGAAAGTAATTTTAGGCCAAATGAGTTTTGGTTTAATTCTTAGGCCAACTGTCGCGTCTTCATCATAGCGAATCTTTTCGAAGACAACATAACTTACTTTAAATAAATGGCCTAAAACTTAATTTTACAAAAAATCATTTAGATTAAAGTAATTTAGCCTAAAGCCATTTGGCCTGAAAATTAACTTCACAAAAGTAATTTGGCCCAAAGTCGTTTGGCCTAAAGTAATTTGGCCTACACTTTAGGCCATATGACGGGTACTCAAAGAATTAAGTGTAAGACCCGAAAGCAACACGTGGACAGATATGCCTACTTCAGAAAACAAACGGGTAATAGCTAGTAAGTGGGTCTAGAGTGAGAAAATATTATTTTATTTTACATTTTTAATACAACTTTAACGATAATGAGGATGAGGATATGTATTTTAATAGGAAAGTGGGGAATTAGATATATATTAAATCACATAAAGCATTTATCTATTTATTAACTTCAAGTCCAATGTAGTCAACAAATAAAAAAATACATGAGATAGGGAATAAATGAATTGTGGACTAGCTCAGACAAATAAAAAGTAAAAAAGAGTGATTACAATATTTGGGTTCTCAAAACAACAGTTACTTTTTTACTACAATATCTCAGGGTAGAAATTAAAAAGAAAAAAAATCCTAATATTACAAAATAATGGAGCACGGGACTCTCTCAGGACCTCTGGGTCATGTTGGAAAAAATATACCTTTACCTTCAATCTCCTCAAGCACATTAAAACAATTAATACTAAAATAAAGACATTGTATTCGTCGAAGTCGTTATGGCAAAATAACCAAATAAGTTTCGTTCTAGAATCAATGTTGAAACAAAAAAAAAAAGTCTACAAGAGAAATTTTATGTCAGTGAATTAAACTATAATTGATGTTAACCTTTGAGCTTTGAGTAATAAAATGTCAATAGTTGAATGCAGTCTAGTCGAAGTTATAGTATCCAACAAAAGATGAATCACAGTTTATGTTGGGGTTAATATCACCTCATGTTATCTTCATCCGGCATGTAGTCTTCGACGTTGAAGAGGCTAGATGCTAGTAGATCTGACAATCTCACAAGTCCCAATCCCATTCTGGAAGCTATTAAAGTAGGCTCAGGACATGGTACCTACCATACCCCACTGGCATAATTGTGATGCTATCGTCACTAATAAAACACTGCCCTTCTCACAATCCTTTCTTCCAATCAATAAAAGTAAACAAAAAAAAACTCTTCGGTTTCTCTCGTGGTGTGAGGAAGTAAGGTGAAACCGTGCGCATGTTCTCCCACTCCTTCTTCTTGCCGTGACGTCAGCTTCGGGGTAGTCGGGTAGCTGTAGACGGAATATCTTGAGGGAAACAACTCAAATATACCACCTATTTAGTGTGTTTAAATGTTTAAAATTAGGAATCACGCCAAGTTTGGCTGCAATATTAAATATCTTAGTTTTCCGAAGGATGAACTTAATAAAAGAAAGTGGATAGTAGTATGTAATAGGGAAGACAAATTTAATTTAAAAACTTCTAAGCAATTTTCTCTGACTATATTAACAAATATAATATGGCAATGTTTGATGCTTTATAGATAAATCGTACAAACATTCATTAATATATTATCATCTATAATTTAATAGTAATAATAAGCTGCACAATGGGTTCTTCAAGACTTATAATTGCCGTTAATCCAGTCAAAATCCAAAATCATGTAGAAGCTATTTTTAAATAAATTTGTTTGTGTCACCATGTATTTTTATTCTTTTGAACTATATACATATTTAACTACGAAAATATGCTAGGGGGAAGATGGTTGTATTAAGATTAAATGTACCCGTATTTGCGTGGAGGGAGAGTGGAAAACCGTTTAAGAAAGGGCCCCACTTCCGGGATTTACAACTGAAGCGGGTACATATATTAATTAATTTTGTTGATATTTTTGCGTAAGGTCCTACTATTTTATTAGCATTAGTAGACCTGTATTTATAAAAAAATATAATGTGAACTCCGTCTTTTTACCTGTTCAGGCAGTCCTCATATGATTACTGATAAGGTAGGAACTTGCGTGGAGAGAGGATGGAAAATCATTTAAGAACAACAACGTAAGTAAGCCCGGTTGGTATTCGAACCCCAATCTCCCCGTCGCCGACAAACCAAACTAGATAAGACTTGACTCTGTACACATTCCCGACGATGTGAGTGGATAGATATTCTTTTGATACTTATTTTATAAAAGTGGACAAACATATCAGATTAAACTGAAAATTGAGTATTTAAGTTTAGCAATACTGTAGATTGTATTTTATTAATAGAATTTTTTCTACTATGTCGTTTTAATTCGAGTGTATTATCTCTGCCGTTGTTACAATTTGCCACCAATTGTCAGTATTTTAAAATTTTAGACGTGTAATATACAAATTCGTATTCCCTACTGGTGGCCCATGAAGTTTCTTGCGAAAATAATCAACCGCAGTAAAGTTTGGTGTTTTTATTCGAGAAACGGAAAGTTTTGACTAGCGTGGAAACAAATCTATGAAAGCTCCAAATAATTTCTTCCTTACATTTTCTGTATTACATTGACTTAGCAAAGAGTATATTTTTGTTGGAAAATTCGTTTGATATGTAACTAAACATGTTTAAATTATCACTTAATATTTCATTCACAATTAAATACCTTTTCTCATTTTTGCATAGATTGACATTAATTATCCGATTATATTGCGGTCCGCCACTAGATTCCGAGGGTTGGCCTTCCGGCATGTTTAAGCTTGAAACTCCTGTCGTAGATGTATACCAAGGGATTTGATTGTTTAGTTTGGCAGACATAGGTGATCACATGGTCTTAGCCTTTGTGAAGTTCTGGTTCGTCGCGTTGAGCGTCGCTTGAAGTTACACCGTTTAATTAGCTGGTAATTGCCCCGTGGTCGAGCACTAATTAAATCGGTACGGTTTTTTGATGTTGTGAGTTAATTGGTATTTATAGCCCCGTGATCGAGCGCCAATTAAAGAGTTATTGTATAATTAATACACACTTTTTTTGTTGACATGTTTTTTATTTTAAATCTCAGTTTGTTTCTAGAGAAAATAGATCATGTCGTCGAAATGTATACGCGGCCTATTGTAGGGATCGCGGACAGGAGCTGTGCTAGTGACTAGTGAGTAGTGAGCAGTACTGGACGCCAAGTGAGGTTCAATTGCACCATCTTTCGTATATATTCATTGCTCATGGGAGCTTCGAGAAGGTCGTGTTATAAAAAATTAAAATACAAGACAAAAACATCTCGGTGTCACTAGAAGCTTCGAGAGCCGGAAAATGACTCAAGTTACATTTTAAAATCTCTATTCGAACCTTCGAGAAGAGGAAGTTATTATTTAAAATCTTATATTGTCAAACTGACTTGACTAATGTCACGTGCGTGACGTTACTGACCAGAGGCTTTTGCCTTCTTAGAAGAAGAAGTGCTTTAAGCGCCATTTAATATACTATATAATTTAAATAAAATTAAATACGTTTATAAAATTAAAACGATATTATTGTCAATGCTTTCACATACTTTTCAGGGGCAAGTCAGTTACATTACACCTTGGTCAAGCTAATCTATTCTTGTTTGCTATTGAGGGTGAAGGATGAGATTCGATTCTCAGCTGAGTGTGATAAGGGTGGGTTTTCCTAAATGGATTCCTCCTCTCTTCCTATTAAGATGAGGGTATATATCCCCTAAATTTTACATTTCTCATATCCATATTATTTTGTGTAAATAAATGCGTATAGTCCGTATGGACATGGGGGGAAAAATAAGAAGATAAAATTTCTAACTTTATGTATTTTTTAAGAGACTTGATAATATTTAAAATAATTTAATATTGTTTCCTTCATATTTTTTTTTATATCTACAAAATAATGTCTTCATTAAATTAGACTATTTCTTTTAAGCTAATTATAACATTTCAATCCAGCCACAATCTGCTTTGATCATTTTGCACAAGAAGATTTCCAGAAGTCTTTGCAATGTCGTATTTTACTTTATTATCCACAAAAATGTAGAAAGACAAAGCTATTTGGAATAAATTAACCATTACTCATTAGTAAACTGCTTATAAATGATGTTTTACCAGAGAAACAAGTAAACAGTGTTTATCATCAGATAAACACTCATTAGATATCCATTTTAAACTAAAGCGTTAAAGTACTTGTAAAAAATTTTTTAAATTTAAACAAATCACCTTTCAGTAAATTACTCTTAATTTAAAAAATAGCGTCTGAATAAAAATCCTGAGCTATAGCCATATTAATTATCAATTTCATTAAATATTTTAGGATTAAGACTCAGGGACATATATAATTGTTAACTTCATTTTTTGGGTTTGGCCTTTATTAAACGCAATGATTCATCAAAATTTCAAAGTTGAAAACTTTCACGATTGCATTATTTTATATTTATATGAGAAAGTAAAAATAGTGATTTCCAATCATAGATTTAAAAAAATCAAAAGAGTTAATAAATTTGGCCTTAATATTGCTGTTATATAATAGGTGTTTAAAATTAAAAAGGAATATAAGTTTACTTAATAATGGTTTAAAATATTCTGAATGTTCTTTGCTTTTCTTGGTTACATATTATATTTTGTATTGTTTTCTGTTTGACCAATTTACGTTTTTCTTGTGCTTTATTCGTTCAAATCAAGAATTTTGTTTGAAATTCATAATTTAATTTAATATTGATGTCGTTATTGAAGCAAGACGTGTTATTTAACGTGTGCATCATAATATTTTGAGTAGTAAAATATGAATCTATTATTTTTTATTATCCTTGTTTGAAGGATTTAATAAGTTCGTTCACTTCGTATAATGATGTTAAAATATATGTAATTTTATTATTTCACACCCCTATTATTCTTGCTATACACATTCTAAGAGATTGCTACATACTTCTACATTATTCTGTAGGGATTTAGACAAGGTGTATTGTTGAAATCTAAGATAACTCGATAACATGCCCCAGCGCGCAATGCTCGCAGTCTCTTCCCTTTTCTTCCACAACAATGCCAACAAACAAAAAAAACTCGCTTCTTTTTACGTCTCTCCCCTTCCCCACTGATGGAGTAAATTTCTTTCCTCCTTGTATGAAGAGGCGAGGCTAAGAACTTGCACCTGTAGGTTCGCTATCGTCTGCGTCGAGTCACTCATCTTGCTTTCAAGTCTCTCCTGGGCTCGAACGTGGTCCCTACTCTTCTCATCCAGTCTGGAAATGGCTGAATGCACGGTGGTGGTAGTCCCTAATGGATTATTTCTTTGCGTGTGCACTTCTAAGTTCAATGAGTGCAACCCCTTCTCTAAAAGCGTGGTTTGGCGTTTAAATCGCTCGTCCACCACTTTACGGGTCGACTCCAGTTCCGTATGCACCTCCATAAGAATAGTCTGAGCTTTCTGATGGACCTCGGCTAGTTCAAGAGAAACCCGCTCTTCTGAGACAGCAATCCTCACTTCCAAGTCCTCCCTAGTACGTACTAATTCGTTAGCAAACTCGTTTCTCAAGGAGATTGTCAATGTCCCTATATAGGTTTGAAGGTCCTCCTTAGTCTGCTCACGGCTGTCCCTTAGTTGGCCCTCTAAGCTGGCTTTCCATTCCTCTTGACCCACCCTCATCTGTTCCTGACTAGCTACCAGCTGCCCTAACAGCTGTTGGATCCCCGACAGACAGTGTGGGAAACTTAGATCAATCTAAAGCACGGTTGGTAGCCAAAGAGTTTCAGCAAAGTAAACGTTTTGAGATGTATGATGTGTATGCCCCTGTTACGAAAATTACAACATTTCGTATTCTATTGGGTGTTGCAAACAAGTTAGGTTTATCAATCCATCAAATGGACGTTTGAAGTGCGTTTTTTATGGCGATAACAAGGAAGAAATGAACATGAGATTATCTGCGGTTTAAACCACAATGACAATACTGAGTGTGAACTCAACAAGTCAATATATGGCCTAAAGAAGTCACCAACATACTGGAATTTGAAATTTGACGACATTTTAACAAAAAAAGGTTTTTTCGCTTTCGAAATTATTTTTGTTTTTATACCAAATGTGGGACTGAGAGCAAAGTGTATATTATTGTTGTTTGTAGATGATATTTTGTTATTAGGCACAAGTAGAAAAGAAATTGATGAGTGGAATCGATTGACCATTTTGACCAAAAAATCTTTTTTTTCCCCTTAAATATTATTTTTCTACAATTCGTTGTGATTAGTTTGAGAGTAGTTTCATAACATTCTGTTGAGTATAACAGTAATTATGAGTGATTTTAGATTATGTTGACATCTCTATACAGGCTGCTGAGTAACTGCTTCTCTTTATTGCTATTACTGCTACTGTATAATTTTTTATTATTATTTGAAAATAGGTAGATGATTATTAGGAAGTATAAAAAAAATTATTTTCTTTTTCAATGTTGGTACCAAACAAAACAAAGATGATTAATTTTCCAACACATTTGTCTATGTTTACTGCAGCGTGTTGAAAAATGTATTAGTTATGAGCAGTTATAATTAGTGTTGTTGGTAGATTAAGAAGATTTATTAGAAATTTAAATGTACTATTACAATGCCTAGGGCACCTATAAGTAGAAATAGGGTAAAATAGAATTAATTTTAAGTTTTTTTAGCATTAATTATTGGAAATTTAGCGTTTTGTGGCATAATTTAGCATTTTGTAGCAAAATAGGTAAAAATGTATTTCCAGAGAAAGTTCTGTCGCTTCAAGACAGAGGTTGGGCTTTCGTAAGGATTGGCGGAATGGGAGGGGGCGGGGGTGGCTGGTTGCTAAGCAAAGACTAACGGAATGTGGCGATTAGCCGGATGGGCTGTGGAAAGCACAGGATGCAAGTAAAACCCGAGTTGAAGCACACAGACGAGTGAAACTCAATGATTTTTTAATCACTTATTTCCACCGAAAAACATCGTTTTATAGAAATTCTCAGCATTTCATTTAAATGCACAACACTTTCAGGGAATTCGCGTCTATTTCGCTAATTAGAATAATTTAGCTAAAATACTCTCAAAATAACGTTTTTCGCGTTAATTCGCGGAATAAAAATCACTTTAAACACTTTCAAATGCCATGAAACTCAAAGAAAACTTATAAATACCCTATTTTCGACCATTTTATTTTTTTCGCGTTTTTCACAAAAACGAATTTACCCTATAAGAGTTTTTAAGGTCATTCGACCATAAAAATTTTATTGCATTATTTTAATAAGCTCTAAATAGTGATTCATTTATTTCAAATCATTACAGTTATCGAGTTATAAGTAGTCAAACTTACTATTTTATCAATTTTGCGTACTTATTTTAAGGTAAAGTAGTTAATGTATGGGGATTAAATTTATTATAGCTAGACATTCATATGGAGTGTATGCAATGAAGTACTAACAATATCTTAAATAAAATCAGTTTTTAATTTATAAGATATTTAATAGTTGTAAAATTACATAATATTTGATCTTATACAAGTACTTTTCGTTTTATACCCCGATACTTCGATTTTATATCATTTTGTAGTACATAATGTCGTTATTTCAAATTTGTTTGGTTTATTAGTCTAACTCTACTCTTTTATTTTATTATCTACACCGCGTTGATCAATGCAAACGTAGATTTGTTATGCCCATTTCCTGAAACTTCTTGGTTTGACTGTACCTACCGATAACACAGACTAGCCGACCAAGGAAGGACCGGGTTACCCCGGTCTCCGACTAATGACTCACTTTTAAGTGCTTTATATGTATATATAGCACTGCGTCTTACTACTTGAGTGACGAGTTTTGACATTTATTTTGTCTCTTTTTCCTTCCTAGTAATTTGGCACTTGGATAATATTGTACTGTGTTAAGTTTTATTCTTCAACTCAAAATGTCAAAAGGAACTCATCTCTTGGTACATCAAAATGCGTATTGATTTTAGACCTATAGTTTATCTGAATATTACAATTAACTTCATGAATGTATAAAACTGCGTTTCCCTTTTATTACTGGTTATAAATTTAACATTAAAAAGATCTTAAAAGTTTTGAAAATATATCTAATGTCACATCAGTACTCTGCATTCTTTAGACATTTTCTAAAAAAAAAAAGAAAAAAAAAAAAAAAATGCATGTTTATTGAACATGGCTAAGTTCAACCTTAAAAATGAAATGTGCATAAAAACCAAGAAAACGAAATAAAAAGGCGAAATCGAACACGAATCGTTATAAACTTAAAACAATGAAATATTTGATCCACGATGTTTTCAGGTACATACAAGGCCGCATATGGGGGGAGGTGGGGTTTCAAACCCTCCACAAAAATTTATGAACAAACTATACATGACTTTATTTATGATACAAACAATATAAAAAATTAAGATACAAGTACAAATTAGGGAGCTGTGCAACCATAAAAAGCACTTCGGAGAGCTACTAGAGGTGTTTCATATTCAGAATATTTCTTAGCCTTCGGCAGCTATGGGGTTATGTCGCAAAAAAAACACCTTCAGATGGATTCTAGAGGTGTTTAGTACTTATAATTTTTCCTAACCTTCGGCAGTTGCGATGTTATGTGGCAAAGAAAAAACTTCAGATAGCTTCCAAAGGTGTTTAGCATTTAGAAATGTTCCTAGTCTTCGGTAGTTGTTCCCAAAAAAACTTCAGATAGCTTCTAGAGTTGTTTAATATTTAGAATTTGTTCTAGCCCTCTGGCAGTTAGAGGGAAATGTTGCACTGACGATATAAAAGTGTAGTCAGTTTAGTCAGTGCAGACTATAACTTATGTAATGATTATAGTATAAGCCTTTATCAAAGGTACAGCTCTAGATCACATGATTTGACGTATGAATTAGTGAACCCATTTCTAGTTGTCAAATAATGATCTTCCTATTAAAATCAGTCTAAATCAAACATTCAACTTATCCAATAAGAATCTTAGAATTACAGCTTCAACTCGGAACCCACTGTTGTTTGTTGTTCCGGGCCTGGTTACCAGTGGTTTATAATACTCCATTGTTTGATGTCCCGGAGCCTTGTTACCAATGGTTCATAATATTCTATTGTTTTATATCCCGGGCCCTTGCTACTAGTGGTTTCTAATACTACATTGTTTGATGTCCCGGAGCCTTGTTACCAATGGTTCATAATATTCTATTGTTTTATATCCCGGGCCCTTGCTACCAGTGGTTTATAATACTCCATTGTTTGATGTCCCGGAGCCTTGTTACCAATGGTTCATAATATTCTATTGTTTTATATCCCGGGCCCTTGCTACCAGTGGTTTATAATACTACATTATTTGATGTCACGGGGCCTTGTTACCACTGGTTCATAATATTCTATTGCTTGATGTCCCGGGCCTGGCTACACAAGTAAATCATGACTTGTGCCAACTGGTTGAACTCATGCATATGCGGACAAAATTATCGACAGACACCTGGTTAACCCAAAAAGACCAACTTAGAAAATTGATACCTTACTAATGATGATTTTAATCCACAAAATTAGTATAGGCCTATACCCAAACGGGTAGTAAGACGCGGGGATAAAAAAAATTGTATTTTTTTTCCTTAGCTTTTCACTCCCCGTTTGAGCTATACACAGAATAAGGAATGCGAATGACGCATTGGACCTTGTGACCACAAATGTGGATATTTATTAGAGCTATAAATTTGGTTAAAAAATAATATTTCATAGACTATTTGTTATTTTCCGTTTACGATTTTGTTGTGGAACACGTTGTTTGCAATGTATTGACTTGTCGGTCAATTGTTTCATTGAATCCATCTCGACTTTTGTATGCCAACAGGTCCTCTAATGTTAAACAGTTGTGTATCTTATCACATGGTCCTAAACGTGTCTATCACTTGACACACTCAAGCTTTGAAATATTTTTATTTATTTGGTCAACCAGTAGACTTTCGATCACTTTGCCTTCTTATGCATAAGCTTGTCGACCAGTTGGTCCTAATTGTAGGTCATTTGACCTACGTGGCATTCCAACATTTTTACAACTTTTCGGCCAGTTTGTAAGGTGCCAATCATGAGTTCTGTTAACTATTATAATAATAACAACGAAAAGTATTACTTTTTTACTACAAATAAAGAACTCTAAAACCTGCTCCGGTGCTAGCATGACATCTAATGCATCATTCTCGTCGTAGACTAGAGCGTTAAAGACAGGGAGATTGGGGTTTGATCTCCGTCAGGTATACAGAGGTAGTTTTATTATAAATTGTTTCCCACACTCTTTCTCTACGCAAATGCGAGTGCACTTCCTCTAAATTCAGTTTTCTTAATCCCTAACTAATTAGCGTGATTAGTACATATGAGTAGTCTATACCGCGAACGGTTAGTACGACTCGGTGCTAAAAGAATAACAAAAGAACCCTTAAACTTTCACCACTCAAATTATTTCATTAAATTGCCTAGTAATATATTTCTTCTTCTTCTAAGAACACATTTTGTAAATATAGGCCTAATAGCATTCAGTACAATAAATACTTTGCGACACGTGTATTAAGTTCATTATTTTAAATTATTAATATTCTTTTAATATTATTAGCCGGGATTCAAACTCAAGACCACAACTCCCGGTAAGCCATGCAGTGACCATTCATGTTCTAAATTAGCGAAAAAAAGAGGTAGTGTTATGACAACACTGTTGTGAACAAAGAGCTGTCAATCGCCGCTTACTTTCCCACTCTACCTGCCCATCCCCCTCTTCACAACACAACACCCCTCTTCAACTATGTTAAAAATTACCTGTCAAAATGTTATAACCTATTTATTCTAGGAGAAGCTTGCTGGTCGAATCACCTTAAAGAACAACGGGAATATCACAATGTGTTTGATATTTGATATTAAAAAATTTAGTTAATCAACCTGGACAACAGTGTAGTTACAGAACATTTAGGCTTTATCTGAATAGTCTTCACGCGCCGTCGACTCTTGACGGTCACTCGATAATTGCATTGGCAATCACGTGATCAAGTGTAGAACCTTCCGAATAGTTACGAAGTTGCCGATCACAAGCCTTTGAGACCAAGGGTGATGGCAAGCTACCCTTGACACTCTGTCGATGCGGAGTTTGACTGGCAACTGTTTAATTTTTCGTCTGCTAGAGTAATGTGATCTGTGATGTGTGAGCTGTTATCTGTGATAAAGTATTTTAGCTATACCGGTACTGCTTTTGTTGTAATGTTTTTGTGTTGTGTTGGAAATGTATAATGAAAAGAAGCGGGAACGGATATTAAAACATTGTATTCGTTTTCATTCCTTGATGATAGATGGCGTTTAAAATAGTTTCTAAAATCACTGGTAGGAAGCAGCACTGCAAACTCAAGGGCGTGTAAAGTGTAGTTTGCCGTTCGAAAATTATGTTTCAGTCTTCGATCTCAATTGCGTGTAAAGTGTAAATTTATCAAGTCTGCATCAAGTAAAGTGTACTTGACTATTCAGATACAGCCAAGGCTAACTTTGAATTGAGTTTCTGAAAATTCTACTTTTTTTTTCATGAAGGTACACTTATCTAAGCAACCGTAAAATATATCATCATTAGTTTTCTTATTTCATCCTCTTATTAAGGTAAACAATTGGACGAAAAGTTTTTGTGAAAATTATTCATGGATTTTTAACACGCAATTTTATGTACCAAAATATTTGACTTGTTTTTAGATAAGTAAAATATATTTATTTTGTAGTGTATAAAATAATCTACTCGTTAAAATGCTCAGTAAATCATACTCTAACTACTAAAAAAATCAATCTTACTTTATTAGTTTCTTTAAAAAATATACCTAAACATTGCAAATTTAACTTGGGGAAGATAGGGTCAACCAACTACATTTAAAAAATATGTGTGAGTGGAATTTTTTGAATTAAGGATTTAGATATGGTAGAGTCTAAGCTATGTCCACATAAATGGAAAATAAGTTTCAATTTGTTAAGCCTGAAACAACTGATCAATTATTAGAGTCAAAATGTAGACAAATAATAGGATGTCTTATGTATGCGGTAACACGACCAGATTTGTGTACTAGTCCACCGTCTTTAGGTAGATATTAAAATTATGCCAATGAAGCATTGTACAAAGCTATTAAAAAAGTGTTAAAGTAGGTTAAAAGTACATTACCTTTGAAATTGATCTTTAATAATAACTCAAGCAGTGAAGTTTTGTGTGGTTTGTGGACTCTGACTGAGGAACTGATACAAATAATAGAAAGTCCACATCAGGTTTTGTTTTTAAAATGTTCTGGTGTATTGTTACTGGGTCGTTATAGAAACAACACAATGTAAGTCTGTCTTCTACTGAAGCAGAGTGTTTTGCATTAAGTGTAAGTGTGGTTGAAGCCTGTTAGCTATGACAGGTAATTGATGATTTTAAGTTGTTTAGTGTTAGTCTAGTTGCTATCTTTGTCGACAACCAAGCAGCAAATAACCTATTAAACAATCCTGACTAACTACAAGTGAATTAAACATGTAGACCATGTAGACATAAAGTTCAATTTTATCAAGCAAAAGATAGACGGTGTGATAACTTTAATATATATTAAAGTCTGAAGATCAAATGGCTGATATGTTTACCAAATCATTTTAAAAGAGTAATATTGTTACTTTTAGAAACATGTTGTATGTTGTGTAAGAGATTAAGGGGCGGCGCTATTCAATGTCAAATAGTAACTTTGAAAATGGCAACATAGTCATATTTGAACTCTAGTGACAAATTGTTCATGTAAGCAAGCGGTCGTCTTGTTAGCAATATATTACTCTAATTAAAATATGCTAGCACTATTTAAACCAGCTACTATAGTCATTTATTAAATCCCACGAACCTCTTTAATAATAACTGAAACACTTGTATGATGAGAATTCTAACACTCCACACGAGAGAATGACAGTCCTACATTAAAATATTGTATATATATGTTATCAAATTTTTTCCACTGTTTAGGATATATTATCCAGACACGCGCGTTTCTAACAGTGCCTGTATCCGTTATTGAGACAGTCAGTTATTTTAAAGTTGTTTCACCTTATGAACCTATGTTATTTTGCCAGGGAGTTTAAACTGTGCTCAATAAAGAAAAATTCACACCTTTCGTGACCGGTGCTGTTGCATTTTCCTAAAATCTGTAATATTAACTTAATTTAAATTAAATGTAATAATTAGGATTCCCTCCAATTATTCCTCAGTTATTTCCTGACGCTTAGTATGACATAAAATATTAAAATTTTTGTATTTTCTTAGATATGTGGGGTTTAACTGGTGCCATACTAGAATGTTGTGAATACGCAACGGCCCAAGTCGTGATTTTATTCGTCTGGCTCATTGCTGTCTATGTTTGAAAAAAATAATAAAGTAATAATGTAGAAGTAAGTAATCAGTAGTTTTATAATACAGTAATATATAAAATAATACCTTACAATATATTTTCTTTTAATAATAAGCAAAGTTTTTGTAACCGCTTAGCATTTTTGTATTATTTTAATAAAATTTGCAAAAATACAATATTCAAATATTTATTTAATAAATTGCTTCAATACTATGTACTAAAATATGTGTTTTTTATTATTATTTAAAACATTATAGGATATTGCAAAAATGCGACGGTGACAATCCTCATGTTATTTTTTTTTTAGCACCAATCCACGAAGGCTAAAAGGAATTCCATTGCATTCTAATTGTTTGAATAATCATTTATATGTTACTCTAAAAGTCCGAAGACTAGTAAATCTTAGAATTTTCTGTTATATCCTAGTATTTACCGAAATCTGTTGGTAAAGGTAAACAATTTAATAGAAAATGTTTACATTTTAAGTTTCCAACATCTTTAGAGTGAAGAGAGAGGATCCCCAGTTCTAGCTTTGACCATCTCTAGAGTGAATTAAGAGAGAGGATCCCAGTTCTAGCTTTGACCATCTCTAGAGTGAATTGGGAGAGATGATCCCAGTTCTAGCTTTGACCATCTCTAGAGTGAGGAGAGAGATCCCCAGTTCTAGCTTTGACCGTCTCTAGAGTGTATTGGGAGAGATGATCCCAGTTCTAGCTTTAACCATCTCTAGAGTGAATTAAGAGAGAGGATCCCAGTTCTAGCTTTGACCATCTCTAGAGTGAATTGGGAGAGATGATCCCAGTTCTAGCTTTGACCGTCTCTAGAGTGAATTAAGAGAGAGGATCCCCAGTTCTAGCTTTGACCATCTCTAGAGTGAGGAGAGAGGATCCTTGTTCTAGCTTTGACCGTCTCTAGAGTGAATTGGGAGAGATGATCCCCAGTTCTAGCTTTGACCATCTCTAGAGTGAATTAAGAGAGAAGATCCCAGTTCTAGCTTTAACCATCTCTAGAGTGAATTAAGAGAGAGGATCCCAGTTCTAGCTTTGACCATCTCTAGAGTGAATTAAGAGAGAGGATCCCAGTTCTAGCTTTGACCATCTCTAGAGTGAGGAGAGAGGATCCTTGTTCTAGCTTTGACCGTCTCTAGAGTGAATTGGGAGAGATGATCCCCACTTCTAGCTTTGACCATCTCTAGAGTGAATTAAGAGAGAGGATCCCAGTTCTAGCTTTGACCATCTCTAGAGTGAGGAGAGAGGATCCTTGTTCTAGCTTTGACCGTCTCTAGAGTGAATTGGGAGAGATGATCCCCACTTCTAGCTTTGACCATCTCTAGAGTGAATTAAGAGAGAGGATCCCAGTTCTAGCTTTGACCATCTCTAGAGTGAATTAAGAGAGAGGATCCCAGTTCTAGCTTTGACCATCTCTAGAGTGAATTGGGAGAGATGATCCCAGTTCTAGCTTTGACCGTCTCTAGAGTGAATTAAGAGAGAGGATCCCCAGTTCTAGCTTTGACCATCTCTAGAGTGAGGAGAGAGGATCCTTGTTCTAGCTTTGACCGTCTCTAGAGTGAATTGGGAGAGATGATCCCAGTTCTAGCTTTGACCGTCTCTAGAGTGAATTAAGAGAGAGGATCCCCAGTTCTAGCTTTGACCATCTCTAGAGTGAGGAGAGAGGATCCTTGTTCTAGCTTTGACCGTCTCTAGAGTGAATTGGGAGAGATGATCCCCACTTCTAGCTTTGACCATCTCTAGAGTGAATTAAGAGAGAGGATCCCAGTTCTAGCTTTGACCATCTCTAGAGTGAATTAAGAGAGAGGATCCCAGTTCTAGCTTTGACCATCTCTAGAGTGAATTGGGAGAGATGATCCCAGTTCTAGCTTTGACCGTCTCTAGAGTGAATTAAGAGAGAGGATCCCAGTTCTAGCTTTGACCATCTCTAGAGTGAATTAAGAGAGAGGATCCCAGTTCTAGCTTTGACCATCTCTAGAGTGAATTGGGAGAGATGATCCCAGTTCTAGCTTTGACCGTCTCTAGAGTGAATTAAGAGAGAGGATCCCCAGTTCTAGCTTTGACCATCTCTAGAGTGAGGAGAGAGGATCCTTGTTCTAGCTTTGACCGTCTCTAGAGTGAATTGGGAGAGATGATCCCCACTTCTAGCTTTGACCATCTCTAGAGTGAATTAAGAGAGAGGATCCCAGTTCTAGCTTTGACCATCTCTAGAGTGAATTAAGAGAGAGGATCCCAGTTCTAGCTTTGACCATCTCTAGAGTGAATTGGGAGAGGATCCCAGTTCTAGCTTTGACCATCTCTAGAGTGAATTGGGAGAGATGATCCCAGTTCTAGCTTTAACCATCTCTAGAGTGAATTAAGAGAGAAGATCCCAGTTCTAGCTTTAACCATCTCTAGAGTGAATTAAGAGAGAGGATCCCAGTTCTAGCTTTGACCATCTCTAGAGTGAATTGGGAGAGATGATCCCAGTTCTAGCTTTGACCATCTCTAGAGTGAATTGGGAGAGATGATCCCAGTTCTAGCTTTGACCATCTCTAGAGTGAATTAAGAGAGAGGATCCCAGTTCTAGCTTTGACCATCTCTAGAGTGAATTGGGAGAGATGATCCCAGTTCTAGCTTTGACCATCTCTAGAGTGAGGAGAGAGGATCCCCAGTTCTAGCTTTGACCGTCTCTAGAGTGTATTGGGAGAGATGATCCCAGTTCTAGCTTTAACCATCTCTAGAGTGAATTAAGAGAGAGGATCCCAGTTCTAGCTTTGACCATCTCTAGAGTGAATTGGGAGAGATGATCCCAGTTCTAGCTTTGACCGTCTCTAGAGTGAATTAAGAGAGAGGATCCCCAGTTCTAGCTTTGACCATCTCTAGAGTGAGGAGAGAGGATCCTTGTTCTAGCTTTGACCGTCTCTAGAGTGAATTGGGAGAGATGATCCCCAGTTCTAGCTTTGACCATCTCTAGAGTGAATTAAGAGAGAAGATCCCAGTTCTAGCTTTAACCATCTCTAGAGTGAATTAAGAGAGAGGATCCCAGTTCTAGCTTTGACCGTCTCTAGAGTGAATTGGGAGAGGATCCCAGTTCTAGCTTTGACCATCTCTAGAGTGAATTGGGAGAGATGATCCCAGTTCTAGCTTTAACCATCTCTAGAGTGAATTAAGAGAGAAGATCCCAGTTCTAGCTTTAACCATCTCTAGAGTGAATTAAGAGAGAGGATCCCAGTTCTAGCTTTGACCATCTCTAGAGTGAATTGGGAGAGATGATCCCAGTTCTAGCTTTGACCATCTCTAGAGTGAGGCGAGAGGATCCCAGTTCTAGCTTTGACCGTCTCTAGAGTGAATTGGGAGAGATGATCCCCAGTTCTAGCTTTGACCATCTCTAGAGTGAGGCGCGAGGATCCCAGTTCTAGCTTTGACCATCTCTAGAGTGAATTAAGAGAGAGGATCCCAGTTCTAGCTTTGACCGTCTCTAGAGTGAATTGGGAGAGATGATCCCAGTTCTAGCTTTGACCATTTCTAGAGTGAATTAAAAGAGAGGATCCCAGTTCTAGCTTTAACCACCTCTAGAGTGAATTGGGAGAGATGATCCCCAGTTCTAGCTTTGACCATCTCTAGAGTGAGGCGAGAGGATCCCAGTTCTAGCTTTGACCATCTCTAGAGTGAATTAAGAGAGAGGATCCCAGTTCTAGCTTTGACCGTCTCTATAGTGAATTGGGAGAGATGATCCCCAGTTCTAGCTTTGACCATCTATAGAGTGAGGAGAGGGGATCCCAGTTCTAGCTTTGATCATCTATAGAGTGAGGAGAGAGGATCCCAGTTCTAGATTTGACCATCTCTAGAGTGAGAGGGAGGATCCCAGTTCTAGCTTTGACCGTCTATAGAGTGAGGAGAGGGATCCCAGTTCTAGCTTTGACCATCTATAGAGTAAGGAGAGAGGGTCCCAGTTCTAGATTCTACCATCTAGTGTACAAATAATATTGTAATAAATGTTGACAACGTACAATATGTTGCTTGTTGTCTCTTGGAAAAAGAAAACACAGTTCAGAATCTCGATCATTTTTAAAAGTGCAGTGTTATTAAATACATATTGCACTGAACCACCAGCCATAATATCACGCCTAACCTCACCAAAACACCAATCTTGAAACATTTACTCCAGTGAAAAGGAAAGTAATAAGAGAAAGAGAATGTAAAATAATTTGTATTTTGTTTAAGAGGTACGCAATTAACCATTTATCAATTTTGTGTCATTATTGAACTTTGATACTTATCTACTTCTTTGAAATTAAATTAACAATTATCTACATTATGAAATTCAAACGATTATGGTAGCTTCAATATATGAAAGCGTTGTAGTTTGATGTGATTCGTCACCTTAAAAATGTTTCGATTCAAACGGATACTTGAAATCAAGACTTTGAATATTTTTAAGAATTTAAAATTGCCCTACCTGTTCTAGCCAAGTTATATATTATCATCGGTTTGAACAATGATTTGAGTAAAGTAGATAGATTGCTCTGTTGATGAAATAAACCCAATGGTGAACCCAAATTATCCTTTAGATAGTGTTAGGATGAAGGTGGCGGACATATAACCAAAGCCGCTGTCAGAATAAAACTCCAGGGTGACCAACCTGGCCTATTTATTCGACATAATTTCATTGTCCTATATTTTAGTTATACTTGTTTTGGGTTAAAGTTATTTTAAAATTATTTGGGGTGTTAGAGCCCCCTCGCCACTTTGGGGTGTGCCCCTGATGTAGCCCAACGTGACTATTCTCTTTATAGCTGGCAAAGGTTGGTGTATTCATTCTAAACTATTGATCCAAGCCAGCCAGCCAGCCGACTCTAATGCTTGGTCTCTCCACCCACGTTCTTACACTGTACACCTCGCTCAACAAGTTTGAACAAGAATGTAACAAGTATTTTCGTTTGAGATATCATCCCCGACACACTAGGAGTGTTATAAAATGATTTGCAGGGAGTTATCAAATATAAGTCAAATATATTATTTATAACTACCTTAAGTTGTGTATGTGTTTATAGTGGTCAACAATAACTTCCTTGTCTGATTCACACCATCCATATTTTAATGTCATCAACGACAGTAAAATAAAATTTGGGACCTCAAAGATTTTGTGGAAATGACTTAGAGATTCCCTCCAGCTGTGTGTGTATAGAGGGCCAGTGAGATTCCTTGGAACTATTAAAAGGATTACTAGATGTTAAATCACAGCTATACTCACCTAACTCATTATTATAGTATCAATTATATTTATGACATAGAAAGTTATTTGTTCAGTTTAATTCACGAGAATCAGCAAAATATAAAGTCCAATATGTCTTATTACCTTTCATTTTTATTTCTATTTCAAAAAGTCTACATAACGATGTGGAAAAAGTATCAATACTTTATTTATATCGATATTTTCCTTTCGATACTATAATTTTTTTACGCGATACTTTTTCCCGATACTTTGGCTGATATTAGTATCCGGTATCGGATCTGTATCAAAATAAACAACTTTTTTTATTATACTCACTCATGCTTGAATTAAATGTTTAGTAGGCTGGACTGTGGAGAAATA
Organism: Timema cristinae; assembly: GCA_039000515.1. Classification (NCBI taxonomy): domain Eukaryota; kingdom Metazoa; phylum Arthropoda; class Insecta; order Phasmatodea; family Timematidae; genus Timema; species Timema cristinae. Next base: position 59,555,620 of record JBCFYV010000001.1, read on the forward strand.
ATACATTACCCTATTTCTCTATTATCACTGATTTTCTGCAACTCTAATATTCAATTTCCTTTAGCTCATCATTATTCTTATATTTTTCTTTCATCTTTATTTATCAATACAGCCTAATTCCATGGCGAGTTGCGACCAGTATCCTACCCCTTCCTTTATCAATGAGTAAGGTCAAGTTTATTGTGTTGCTTAAGCAAATGAAACAGGGCAGGGCGTTCATTCTTCTATTGTTTGTCAATAGTTAATAATCTATCTTGATAGAATTTATAAACAACGTCTGTAGCTTAAACGTCGCACGTCCAAGTAGTGAATGTTTTTTTAAGAAGTTGGATATAATACAGGAGCTAGCTCATGCCACGTATGAACTTATATGTGCCCTAAATTTGATTAATGGGCCTTATTACACACAAATAGGAATGCTAAAAAAATTGGTCACATGACCCATATCATGGTCGCCATATTGCCATATTGCCGCCATATTGCTTAATTTTCGGCCTACTTTATCTCCCTACCCAGTGATCCGATTTTAGTGTTTTAAAGCTCGCTTTACTCCTTCTTGAAGATAAAAAATAATTGTTCTCACACTTTTTTTGATGAACCTAATAGTTTTTGAACAAAAACATAAAAAACTAAAAAATAGCAAAAAAAATTACTTATTTTCAGTCTAGGGTATCTCCGTATTCATTGATCCGAGTTTAATATTTTATAAGTAATTTTACTCCTTTTTATAAGGCAAATAATTTTTTTCCTACACATTATTGAGAAGCCCAGTATTTTTTGAATAAAATCATATAAAATTAAAAATATAATATATCTTTTAAAGAAAATTGTGATTCACAAGTGTTAAAATAAAGACGTATGAATGTTAACTGAGAGAATTATTTTAAAAAAATATTTAGTATTGAAGGCAATTAATAATATTTTCAAATTATCATATGATTTGAATTATTTATCAGCGGCTTAGCATTAGTCCAAATCACTGTTTTTGCGTTTACAAAAGTCATAGCACATTATTTCCAATCTTCGACCGGGACCCACATATTCTCTAAAGCACTTTTAGCAATTACAGGATTTAGGAAAATCTTCAGGCTCCAATGTATCATCTGTTACTTGTGGAATTAAAATGCCTTCCTCCATGTAACCATACTTTAATGGATTGAGTTTTAAAGATGCTTCTAAATCGTGAATCAATTTGTGGCACTGAAAGTATTAATGATATTTTGCAGTTCTATGCTCCTGTTTAAACTCAGGTTCAGTGGCGGCTTGTGTATAGGTACTGCGCAACTGCATCACCCCCTATTTACACTTGATATTGTCGATACCATTTAATATAATTAGTCATTTTATTTAATTATATATTTATTTTTGTAGTACAATATATATTCCTTAAGCTTAATGTCAGTACTTCAGTAGTCATCCCTCAGTTTATGAAAAAGATACCAAAATCTTTGTATGGAACTGTGTGCTTCACAGTGCCAGTGACGTGTTGTTTGATTGTTGTGCGCATGCGCACATAAGAGGGGAGTGGGGAGGAAGGCGGGACTGCCAGGTAGTGAGAGCACTGTTGCTCAAGGAGAAAATGATTGAACCTTTTGCGCAAATTAAAACAATAAGAATGGATTTTACTTTAAATGAATGGATCAAGCTTGAACTGTAACCATTTAAGTTAATGTAAGTAAAACAGTTTGGGTTTTTTGTCAAGATTTTATCATATTCCTGAATAAATTTTCTTTTTATACATTTTTATTCTTTTACACAATTTTATAACATAGACTAAAAATTTTCTGAAGCAGCACCCCCACTAATTTTATCTACGATCCGCCACTGCTCAGGGTATAAAAATAATTTTTTTTTGTTTCTTCATAAAAGTCATGATTCTTCTGGCACTTTGCATATAGCCAATAGTAGTGTTTTTCGAAAATCCATGTTGCAAAGCGTATTCTTCTTCATACAGAAAACCACAATGTTCACGCAAAACGTATGCTCTCTGGGCGTTTTCATGTTTTATAATATCATGAATGGCCACTTCTTCCTTTTTCTTCATCAGTTCAATAATTCCTCCTTGAGATTTTGCTGGTTTGTTGTAATTTTGGTGTAGTGCTTGATCCATAGCCACACAGTCAAATCTCAACTGTGTGTTTTTCACCACAAAGTGTCCCGCTTGGAAAGGAACATTCCATGGAGGATGTAAGGAGTCCTTTAAAAAACACTTGGCCACCGAGAATAATTAGTGTTATCAAATGCAAAAATAAGAACAATTACAGCATTAGGGCACTAATATTTAAATACCAATTTCCTTATCTATGAATCTGTGTCAGATCTCTCATTACAGGAAATAAAGTTCTCAGAAACTGGTACCAATACCAGAATATCTCATTGTCACTACACTGCTCTTCACAAAAAACTTAAGATTTCTTTAATAATACTTGACATTTGACAGTTTCTGTATGGGTTATTACTTTCATATTCTTAGCCTTTGTATGCTATATTAAAATTGTAACATTTTTTATTGTCTTCTGGAACATTCTTATTTTCAATAACTACCTTGAGCAATAAGCGTTCCAAAGCTTCGGACAGAATGGAAAACCCTCTCATAAAACGTGAATAATTATTTCCATCAAGTACGCTTTGAACAATGTTTGGGCCAAAGGTCTGAGTTTTATTGAAAATTTTTTCTACACCATTTCCTGCAAAATATTTCCAGAAATAAGTTCGAAAACTCATCTGGCCTTAGGGTCATATTTCTCTAGCTATCATGTACACACCTTCATCAGTCCACAGGGATCCTGTATCTGATCTACCGTGCCCAGACGGTCTTGATAGTTTTTCATAGATGAATATATTGCACTGAACTCAGGTGGGAAAGCTGTTATGGTCTGTGTAATATCTACATTTGACAGTATACTATTGTATGCACTCCAGGTTGGGATATCACAATTATCAGGGCCATTCTTTAAGCTTCTAAGGTATCTGCACGAAGTACATACCATATCCTGTTCTCTTACTCATGATGCTGAAAGAGCGGATCAGGTTTATGTGTGACTGTGTGAAAGACAATCAAAACTTTATCATGGTTGCCTCCAATTTCAGAAAGAGTTTGTTCTTGGTCATCAAAATTGTCCATTGCTGCTCTGATTGTTATGCTTAGCTTTATTTTGTTGGGAAGAGCTACACCTTTCCCCTCTGAGTAGCTCAGAATTATTAAGGCAAGCACCACGTTAAGACTTTCCAGCGCATCAAAGCTCATACCCATGCCAAGACGATTCACTGTCCGGGTTAATAACTTGGATCAGTCATTTCAAGAATTGTTTGTGTCAATCTAACACGGAAAGGTGTATTCTTATAGCCATTATGTATAAGATAAAATAGCATTTAAAATATGGAATAGCATTTTAGCTGTACTTGCTCAGAAATCTGGTACGAGGGAAACATATTTGAGCAAATTTTTGACCAAGATTTTGGTACATTTTTTATCCTTGTAAAATATTGGTACTCAATGTTTTGCATTACTTTCTGTATTTTTTAGACCAAAATTATAACATTGAATCTCGTTAAATTAATATTTCAGCATATTTTTTGATAAACACATCATTACGTATTTCCTCTGCACGATTAGTTGCCGTTATTCAATTGAAAAATACCATCTGTGATACACGAGGATCCTTTGCATAAGTAAAAATAATGTCATCGCCAAGTTCTTCTATAATCAAGCTTTTCATATTGTGGTTTGATAAATGTTTTTCATTTGGCAAATATTTTTCATTGAATTTATTGCGTAGGTATTACATTTAATATTCTCTAGATTCAAACTGAAGTTTTGTCAAAATAAAATCTTCAGTAATTTTCTTACGTCCTTTGAATAAGCATTTTCATCAACTTCATATTTTTCGCTATCCCTTTGATAGTTCAAGACATACTTCTTTATTTAATCTTTGTGACAGTAAATGTCTGCAGCAAACTCGCTGTTTACATTATCCAGTGTACAAGTTCTCTGAAAAACACCATCAAGATAAAAAAAACGAGAGTAGTTTACTAGTTGTTCTACAAGGAATTCCTCACACATATAGTACAGTTTGGAGTCTGCTTTAAGTTTTGCTTGGACACATTATATATAAGTTATTTTCAATTGAGGTTCACTAGTTTGCGTTCTACTTCTTTGGCCCTGCTGTTGAGTGCTCGCAGCCCTTTCTTCAAAGTTTGAATTTTCAACGTAATTTTCTTGTTTTTATCAGCTAGTTTGCCCATATGTTTGTAAGACCTGTAGCAACTCATGTGATATTTTATGTTTCTTTCATCCTCAGCACTTTTTAACGACCCATCTCCAAATTTCTCGGATGCATTTTGAAGGTTCTTTATACCATTTTCACATTAATGCAACTTTAGCTTTCGCTTCTCTTTCCACACAAAATACACAGATTAATGCCCTCTTCATCCCTATGTCTCTTCTTCGGGTTAAGGAGCGCCACTACTTCACTCATGTTGCTTCACTACTTCATTCATGTTGCTTCACTACTTCACTCATATTGCTTCACTACTTCACTCATGTTGCTTCACTACTTCACTCATGTTGCTTCACTATTTCACTCATGTTGCTTCACTACAACTTAATTAAATTGTATGCAACAATACAAAACATAAAAATAAAATGGGCATACTCTAAATTAATTTGCAACTACACAATAAAGATACATTAGAATATCTCAATAAATACTGGGTTTATCAAAATAAAGTGTATAATGAAGGTTTATTTGCCCTATAAAAAGGAGTAAAATAAGCTATAAACATTAAAATATGATCAAATAATACGGATACACATTAGACCGAAAATTAGCACTATTTTTGCTTCTTTTTTAGTTTTTGTTCAAAAGATACTAGGTTCATAAAAAGAAAGTATGAACAATATTTATTTATCTTTCAAAAGGGAGTAAAATGAACTTATAGATATTAAAATCGGATCGCTGGGTATGTTGAAAATTAAGCAATAGGGCGCGATTTTTCAATATGGCGGCCAAACGACCATGATTTGAGCTATGTGACCAATGTTTATTAGCACTACTATAGGTGTATAATAATGCCCAGTAATCAAATTTAGGGCATTTATAAGTGCACACGTGATATAAGCTGCTATCTCCTAGACTAATAGTGAAAATGCATCTTTTAAAATTTGTTTTAAAATATTAAAAACCGTTAATTTTTATTGTTTGAGTAGATATTAAAATACAATTATTATTCCAAAATTGTTATTATTACTATAACTATTAGGTAAAAAACTTTTTTCCGCATTAAAATTTAGATAACGATACTGTTTTTAATACTTTTCATTCGATACTTGTACGGTATCGATATTTTTCTTCCGATAATTTAATGATTACAATAGCGATACTTTTCTTTCGATACCACATCCCAAGTCTACATACTAGGCTTGTTATTGTGATATTAGCCCTTATTTTTGACCAGATTCTTCTCTGAGAACTTAAATGTAGTTGCTAATTTTATATTGTTCAAAAAGCGTTGTTATCTGATCAATACCTTTGAGAAAACAACCTGATACAGTTTATATATAGGAGTGGAGGTGGTAAATTACTCTAAGCCAAGACCAAAACATAGGTAGAACAAATTGAATGGTTTCTTTATTTCATAAAATAATATTATATATTCTAGATGGTGTGAGGGCAGCGGTAAATAAAATTATTGGGTAGCCCCGAATTGCGCCAGATAATTGACCTTCACTAAGGATTCTCCGAATTGGTCCAAGCCCATTTTAGTTGAATTGTGCCAAGTCTAGTTTAGTTAGAAGAGGGGAAGACCCAAATTGTAGGTCCAGTTCAGTTAGATCTCCTACTTAAAGCCCGAAAAAGTAGAAGACATATTCTGGGATCTGATCAGCATCCAACCAGTCAATGCTAAACTAATGAGTTTCACATATTACCTAACGGAAACATACATATATGAAGTGGAGTACGTCACATTCCTGCCGTACATTTGGGCCGCTGACTCATCTGACTTGAGGAGGGCAACAAATGCGTGCAAGAGCCTCAATTCAAGATTTAACTCAACATATGCTTCATCACACCCAAAGTTTTTTGTCTTTGTGAAAAGTTTAAAGTCGGTTCAAATTGACATACACATTCGCATTAACAGTGTACTAGAAGATAATGTTAAAAACATGAACAAGAAAACTAAACCTAATCAATCATTCATTTATTTAAAAAAACTGAAACATATTAGGGATGAATATATAGGTAGATTAATCTTTGAAGTGTGTGTCATTCAAGATATCCTGCTAAACAGAAGTTGGGTAGTGTAATTTAGTCCTACACTCTTAGCATAATGTTGACAACTGCTTGCTAATTCACTTTAAAAATGAATTCTGTAAAATTGTATTCTGGTCCTGGAGATGCTTGTTTGGACCTATTTTTATTTATTTGTGTTGGTTTTACAGTTGGCACGATTCGGGTCAGGTTACACCTTGAGCCAGGTATATTAGAGCAAATTGGGTCCAGTCACTCCCTGAGCCAGGTATATTGGCGCAATTTGGGTCCGGTCACTCCCTGAGCCAGTTAGATTGGCGCAAATTGGGTCTGGTCACTCCCTGAGTCAGGTAGATGGGCGCAAATTGGGTCCGGTCACTCCCTGAGCCAGGTATATTGGCGCAATTTTGGTCTGGTCACTCCCTGAGCCAGTTAGATTGGCGCAAATTGGGTCCGGTCACTCCCTGAGTCAGGTAGATGGGCGCAAATTGGGTCCGGTCACTCCCTGAGCCAGGTATATTGGCGCAATTTGGGTCCGGTCACTCCCTGAGCCAGTTAGATTGGCGCAAATTGGGTCCGGTCACTCCCTGAGTCAGGTAGAATGGTACATTATAAAATATGGATAAGCACATACCTAAGTCTCTCTATTAATATTCCTGTGAGAATTTTTAATGCGCTCCTTTAGTTTTTCTGGAGTGATTGCTAGATCATGATACACTTTGTCTCTAAGGTACCTACAGAGAATCCAGAGCTGTTAAGTCTGGCGATTTGACTGACAATTGAACTGGACCACTCCATCCAATACAACGTCCATTGTAGACCTATCCTAATATTTCTCTTGCAGAATGTGAGAAATTCACTGGGCAACCATTGTGCTGAAACCCCATGTTAGGTGTAACTTACAAATTCACTTCATCAAGTAATTGTTGTAATTGTTCATTCAGAAAGTTTCGAAACTTCCCTTCCCTCAACGTACCGCCAATAAAGAACGGCCCTACTAATTGGTCACCAATAACTACACACTAGAGATTCACAACCCAAGGGCGTAGATATTCAACCTCTTGTTATTATTATTATTATTATTATTATTATTATTATTATTATTATTATTATTATATTATTAGCACCGCGTCTTACTACCCATTCGGGTTATACGCAAACCTCTTGTAACCACCGTGGATTTTCGAGATAACAATAATGTATGTTGTGCCCATTAACTACCCTGTGATTTGTAAAACCTGATTCAACCGAAAGTAATAAAGGAAGAGTTTTGGTAAATTCGTTTTTTTTCTCTGAACCATTAACCCATTAGTGCATAGCATCCGATAAATCGGAAGCGGGTGAAAAGTCTTAAAATGTGAGGGAAATCTCAAGTTCTATCATAATATTCTGGAACTAATGTTAACTATAGGGTTTTAGAAAAGAGGAACTACAGTGAAACTGGCAGTTGAGTTCACGTCTTTTATGTAGCAGTGTGTATAAGTGGAAATGGTAAATTTTTGATTTTGTTGTTACACACCGAGGGTAAGAAATATTTTTTTGTATTAAGTATGTACATGTTATTTTTAATGTAAGTCTCTTTTACACTATACCAAATGTATGTACGTATCAATCATACCAAAATAATATTTTGGCATCATCCACAAAGGGGTAAACTTTGATGTCCGATTTATCGGATGCTATGCACCTAGACAACAATGACAGCCTATTCCTTTTGATGACTAGTAGTATTCCGTCTACTAGTATACACACATTCTTTTATTTAGGCAACTAGAACACACTATAAAAAATAAATGGGGAGGGAAATACTCTCAATTCGTTTTTAACTTGAGTTATTTCCGCCCTCCTGTGAGCACGCTAACATCTCCTCTCTCACTTAGTTTTGCAGTAAAGTCTATTAATAGATGAACCTAGTCATAGTGGACATAAAGTTTATGTGGATAGCTATTTCACTCCGGGGCCATTGATAAAACGCCTTTCTGAGATTGGAATGTGTGCTATAGGCACAATTAGAACATATGAAACCAATCTATGTCCACTGAAAAAATAGTAAAGATTTAACAGAAAAAAAGGAAGAAGAGCATTTTATTTTCGTACTGTAATGATCCAGTTTTATTGCATTGTTTTCTGGAGTGTTTAAATTTAGGCTGTGTCAATTTTATTAGTCTGTGACTGTACTGTTGTTGATTTACTTCCGTATACGTTCAGCAGGCGACGGGTCAAGAACATTCAAATTGCTTGTTTCCAGCTCTCGTAATAATTCAAGGTCAAACCTCGCAGTGTAAGTGCACGAGAGAGATCAATATACTTCACTT
>JBCFYV010000001.1:59564285-59590993 GCA_039000515.1 Timema cristinae
ATTTTTGATAATAAAGTTTATGGCCGCATCTAAATATTATATTCTTTAAATTGAAAAATTAAACTTAAACATTGGAATCAAACCCGGGACTTTTGGCTTACTACGCCAACGCTCTAACCACTGGAATTTCCAGGAGTCGTCCCGTGCCCAGGTTACTCTTCACTCATATTTTAGGGCAGAGTCTGTGATGGACATGCTATTAATAATAGCATAGCTATTTAATCCATCATGATATATAGACTCGTACAGTTATAATTGTACAGTTGGCAGCAAAAAGCCAGTTAACGAGTCGATGGTGCTTGAGCTATCTGATCACTCATGATATTAATCGATCATACATATGTAGCTGTCAATTCTCGTATACCCATCACAGACTCTGTCTTAAAACATGAGTGAAGAGCAGCCCTGGGCACGGTACGAGTCCTGGATAGCTCAGTGGGGCGTACTAAGTCAAAGGTCCCGGGTTCGATTCCCGTGTTCAAGTGCCATTTTTCAATTTAAAGAATACGTAAATAATATGTTTGAGAGGTATCGGGGGTTTGAGGGTGGGGCTCCGGAACAGGGGGTGCGGGGTTCTTGAGCCCCCTTGTTTTTATCTTGGGGGCTTGGACTATATTAAGGCCACCCCCCTCCCAATATCTCTCAAGTAAATTCAAAACCCGTGTATAAAAATATAAAACTGCTGCCAACAGGTTGGTAATTTTAAGTAATAAAGACATTAATTTATCATTAACTTAATAGAAAATTGAAATACCCTAATTTTCTGAGCCGAAAAAACTTTCAAAAAATATAGTAACTAGTACTATGCCTATTTGTGATTGTCTTAAATAATAAACTACCATAAAAGTAAAGTTTTAAAAATAATACTTTATAGTCAGTGACGTAGCCAGTTGGGTCCAAGGGGTCCATACTCCCCCCTCCCCACGAAAACTTGAAAATATGCTTTATCAATACCATGATATGCTTGTATGAGTCAAGTTAGCCGTGATCTAACAAAATTGAAATGTGTACTTGCTTTGGAGTTGATGGGTAGGGGAGTATTTGTACCATAAAGATCGTTGTGCTGGGGGGTAATATACTGTTAATGAATGGGGGGGGAGGAAGTTTTCTGTAGACCCCTCCAAAATGAAATCCTGGACACGTTATTGTTATAATAGTGGTTTCTGTTGTTTGATTGCCATGCAGATTGACCGGTAACTGATATGTTGCTTTCGTCAGTACCAGACAAATTAAGAAATGTAGTGAATACGTTTTATGAACACTAATAACAAGTAATTCTTAAGTTACAAATGAAACACATAATATTATGTTAGGTGAGGTTGCTCAAAATATTTATACACATTTTGGTTTTCTTTCTTGGTCTTTTTCGTTTCAGGTTAACTAATTTTGTAATTTTATTTCATATCTAAATTGAATAAAAAGAAATAATAATACCTAATGGAAATTTAAAAAAATTAAATAGGTTGTTTCCTTTACAATTATTTATAAATAAAATCCTTATGTATCCGATACTACACTACTTTCTCCTACATTAAGTAGTATACTCTGTAAGCAAAGAATGTTTTGTTGATTTGAGTTTAAATTTTCTTTCAGGCAATTGGAAGGAAGTAATAGTAGCATCATGCCTCGCAATTGTAAGAATCAACCCGATAAAATTTGTTATAAATAATTATATCTGGATTTTACACAACTACACTAAAGCCCCATGCAATCACGAAGGATCTTCAGAATATTTACCTTCTGTAACTCGGCTGTCTACTTGGTGACAAAGACAAGACTTGGGCACCACACGTTATTTGTACCTCCTGTTTGAAAGGAATGGAATAGCTGGTTAAACCACAGAAAAAGTCAATGCTATTTCACATACCCATGATATGAAGAAAGCCTCTCTACCATGTTGGTGATTGTTACTTTTTAAATGTTAATGTTACTGTATTCTTGACCAAATCAAGCATAAGATTGCTTATCCAAATCTCCCCTATGCAACTAAACCAGTTCTTCATGATGACACAGTGCCCATTCCAACACCTCCAAATGTTGGGTTATTGGAAGACAAAATGGAATATAACGAGGGTGCAACAAGTGCAGATCCAGGCCTTTTCAATGATATTGACTACACACCTGACGAAAATAAGTTAGACCCGGATACATTTAGCCAAGATGAGTTGTTATAGCTTTAGCTCTCTATAAAGATAAATCAGAACTTCTTGACTCAAGACTGAAGCAGAAACATTAACTTGAGAAAATTTTTAGAATGTGTCATTATCAAAAATGAAATCATGACTTGTCAACATACTTTACAGTAGACAACCCACTGTGCTACTTTTGTGATTAAATAGACTCTTCACGAACTTGGCATAGTTTCACATTTTGTCTGAATCGTGCATCTTCAGTGACTCTTCAAAGAGAAGTTTGGAAGCAGTTCTGCTGCATAATGGGAATTTAAGGCCAACTACCAATAATTGCACACTTAGTCCATCTAAAGGAGACATTATAGCATGAATACAATACTCAACGCCATGCAATACACCACTCATCAGTGGAATATCTTTGGTGATTTCAAAGTTATTTGTATATTAATGAGCATCCAAAGAGTTTTAACAGAATACTGTGTTTTTTTTGTGCCTCTGGAACAGCCGTGCTACCACAGAATATTACATCAGGCATGACCAGCAGCAAAGAAACACATATGATCCAGGAATGTGCAGTGTTCAATGTGTCCCATTAGTTGATCCAAAGAAGGTTTTTCTTCAATCTCTCCACATTAATCTTGGCTTAATGAACAGCTTTGTTAAAGTTTTGGGAAACATAGATTATATCGGTTTTCAATGTCTAATTAAGAGATTCCTAAAGATAAGCATTGTGATAATGAGGGAAGGAATCTTTTTTGGGCCTCAAATCAGAGAACTTATGCAGAATGAAGACTTTGAAAGATGCCCAAGTTCACTAGAACTAAGACAATGTCGGACTTTAAAATGGCTCTGCGAACATTTTTTGGTAACCATAGATCTCTCGAATACAAAGACAGAGTTCAGAAACTGCTCGATGCATATCATGAAATGTCATTGAAGATACATTTCTTGCACTTACATCTTGACTTCTTTCCCAAAAACCTTGGTGTGGTTTCTTGATGAATAGGAGAAACGCTTCCATCGGGACAGTGAAGCTATGGAAAATCACTACCAAGAATTTTGGAATGAACGTATGCTGGCAGAATACTGCAGGATGCTGATGCTGATACTGAGGCTGATGCTTCCAGATAGCGTGTCCAAAAAGATCAAATAAAGCACAATGATTGTAATTGTTTTATAATGAATGGTTGATGCTGATTTTTAATAAAAAGAGTATGTTTATAATTATATGAATATATGGTTCTAGTTATTCTGACTCACAATTGAATGGAACGTCTTACCAGACTCATTAATACGTCATTAAATCCATATAGGCATACACTGTATGGAAACAATTAGACCTGTCATATTTTAAAAACTAGAAGTAAAGTGAACATATATTTGAAATCAGCTTGCCAAACTGATATAGAAACGTGTTTTCATATCATTAATGAAAGAAAAAAGTTTCATTTTACTAACAAGTGGGTACCCTCCATTAAAATATGGGAGATGCGTCTGAAATGGGATATTATAAGGGAGAGTGTGGTCTTTTAGATTTTGGGTACAAATTGTTGTGATTTTAATAGTAGTTGCTTATCTTTAGGTCAACAGATTTTTATTAAATTCCTAATTTTGTCAAATTAGACTCATAAAATAGGTCAATAATGTGTCTGACAAAAATATATGACCACTTTCGTATTAAAGAGAAAAATATCGAGCAAATTTTTAAGGTTTAAAACAGCCTACTTGGATTTTAAAAGGTATAAGCCATATGTATTATCTTCCACTATAAAAATATTATATTTCTCCTTGGGTGAGTTATTCTAAACTTGGTATCATGTAGCATACTCATTATAGTACAAACTATAATGTTGTTGTGTAAAATGCTACCAAAATGTATCTTCTACATAGTATTTATAAACGGTACGGTGCACTGCATAGATTTTTTCCCGCTTTTATCTTAAAAGGAACGTTTACTAAAAACTCGTAATATTTGGTAAACTAAATAATAGGTATGTACATTGTTGTGTAAACACTACACTAAAGATCATAAATGAAATAATAAACATTATTAATTAGCTACTCTGCTATTAGGAACTAGGAACACTGTTACAGAAAAATTAAGAAAAGACAAACATCTGTGTCCGCCAAAGAACATAATCAAATTAATTTTCAAAGATCTGAATTAAAAGTATATATATTTACTTATATCTAAGAAATTATTGGTTTTATAAAAAAAATTCAAACAAAAAAGTTTTATCCTTACTAGTATTACAACTTTGCAATTATAAGTTATTTCGTATCTCAAATCGTAACGAAGAAATGATGAAAACTTGAAAATCTCCTTCATATAAAGTAACCTCAGAGTTATTTTTATGATAAAATGAGATTGTAAATCATATTTAGAATGATAAACAATGTCTATAAATAAAATTTAATCAAAATCGTTAGAGCAAATTTCCAGAAAATTGATATTTTCTCTTTTTATCCTTCAGTAAACTACCCCTAAATGTAGGGTTAGGTTAGATACCTAATTCCAAAAACTCCAGGGGGGAGGGGGGCCTTATTAAAACCCCAGCTACCAAGTTTCAGTCTACTCGGTAAAATAGTTTCGGCTCTAGCCTGAGGGACAGACAGACAGACGGCATTGCGAAAAATACTTTTTTTGTTTCAAGGGGTCATGAAACGTCGACATAATTATATCAAAATCTCAAGCTTGATTCTTTTTTTTTACGATCACAATACTTCTATCTCCAAGGGGCCGATAAAAAGTAAAAATGAGTGTTTTCGATTGGGAAGCTAGCGCGCAACTATCCCACCAGCTCCTGTCATTCCATTGATCTCTCTCCACTGCTACACCCCCTCACATAGCCACACCACCGCCATTTTACACACGCACACACACACACACACACACACAATTGTTTTTAGTTAAACTCATAGTTTTACCTTGGGCTTGTACTACCTACTGTATATAATTCATAGATGTCTTTCTTTGGGGGGTTTAACCACAATTATTATCTTTGAGACTTTCAAGACACCCCAAATAACCTACAAGCGTTCAAGTTGATATTCCACGATCAACAAAATCACTCTCGCTTCTTACATTGGTGTAGATCAATATCTAGTTTTATTTTTATAAAGATGGCTTTATGTGTGCAACTAATCTAAGCCTCACTCTAGTCATTTGTTTTTCTATATAAATTATTGTTGGTGTTCAAAAAGTAATTTTTAAATGCAAACCAAGAAACTCCAATTGGTATTAATACGCGAATACTAATTTAGTTTCTTAAATGTTCATAAAAGGAAATTTTTCATGTTTACACTTTCTTTTGACGAAGGCTATTTAACATCTTAATCTGAGAAGGAGCTGTGAGAAGATTAGTTTGAAAAATGCAGCTGCATTCACGTTGAAAGAATATATATTAAACCCCACATTGACAAACAGCCTTTGTTAACGCTTCTAACCTTAACATATCGAGTGGCCTGGATCATGTGGCGAGTGTGGTGGAACCAAATACAGAGATAGATTTAGTAAAAAATAGTGTTCAGAAACAAGCTTTCAAACAATGTTGTCAACCTTCCATTTATTGGGAATGAATCACACACTTTTTGATAGTTGATAAATTGAACATACCACTATTGGTGTTAAGTTGGGTAGCAAATATTTTCCCTGTTGTGTTAAAAGTGTTGCATTTGTTTGTACATTCGTATGGGGATATTCAAATATTTCATTTACTGACACTTATGTTATTTGAATGATCAAGAAACATTGTTTCCTCTGTTATTTGTTATTAGCAGAAGTACCCGGCGTTGAATGTTGCACAATGAATTGCGTGGTTAACCTGGGAAACTTTTTTCTTTGAGTTAAATAGTCAGAAAAACCCTTTATTTGATATCTTACAAACCAGTTTTTAATAAATTTAAAAAAAACCTAATCAAATATGTAAAATTCCAGTTTTGAGACGCACATGACGGCGCATAGGGGATGCTAATATATCCATCCCTTTGCGTGAGGCAGACATCGCACAAAGTCAATGACAAATAAACAAACTATTCATTTTATTATTACAGAATTGATTTTAATTTATTAAATTAGTTAAAATTATCCCTCCAAATTAAATTAAAAATATAATCATGGGTATAATATTTATTTTTGAGAAATTATTGGGTATGTTTCACTCAAATAAATTGTATACACACGCGTTATATAAATATTACCGGCCATCATATGCGTAAGTTCTTTCTCTCTCTGACATTAATTTACTTTATTACTTTTTAAAAGTCTACAGGGAAATTTTTAATGTTAGATGACAAAAATTAATTTGTTCATTTGAAAATGTATATTGAAATATAATAAAGAAATATTTTATAAAGGTTTGATTTACAAATATTTATTTTAACTGTGTCATTAAATTCATAAGTATAATTTATATTGTTCATAACAATATTGGGAGCACAGCTCATCTTGAAACTCTAAACCTATAACTTTATTTTATAAATTCTGAGACAATATAAGGAATTTAAATGTACCCAATGATCAAATATATAAATCTACAAATATTAAATTAATTGCTTACCGAATGAAGAAAATGTTCTTTTATATAGAAGAGATGAACCCGTGTTGAATATAAGAAAGTAGTGACCAAAGCCTGTATCACAAAGGAATTTAGTTTGATTTTTTGTAACCGCTCTAACTAAAACCGTTTATTTTTCCAAGATTTGAATCAGACTTACTGTGTGAATGCCACCGGGAGTACAGGGGAAGAAACTAACCTCTAACAACGCCTTCTTTCAGTAGATTAGCTCTCTCACTCGGGGGGAAATCGATACTAGCGCTGTCATGTCCGTGACACTCTAGTGGAGACGCTGTAAACTAATATCACACTCCTTCCTAAATGGTCACAAACAGGTTGAGACTATAGATGAGGTCTTACGATGAGCTTTAAAACATATATTTAAAATAACAACAAATGGCTGTGAAAAAGGACAGCTCAACGCCGAAGATATTATCTTTGTGATATTATTAAATGCCGTATTATTTCAGGTTTATAGCTTAAAACCTCAGTGTGGGGGTATAGGTGGTTATAACCAAATACATATGCATCCAGTTTCTCAGACTGAGGGTAAAGGATGTTATAACAGAAACATATACATCCAGTTTTTATTACCGTGGGCTGTCAATGGATATACAACCAGGGACTAATATTTCTAGTTTTCTTTTGTGGTGAAGATGGTGTCTACTTCATGGTAATACACAGTCAGTTAATGAGAAATTTTAAATATGTTAAAGGTATTATACACAGTTTGGGAATGTAAACAAACTCCAAGTTTATGTGTGTGCATCATAGGGAATTAAAGTCGATTCCCATTGCAGTAAGATTTGTATTTTTATCTTAGACCATTTTTTTATTCTGCTATTTAATCTCTTTAATTTTCTTAGCAACACCCATCAGGGGTGTATTCCTTTATACTAGGTACACTAATGTTTCAGGGATGAGAAAGTTTGAATTTTAGAGGAAGGGTACTTGCGTTTGCTTGGAGGAAGTTTGTAAAACTATTTAGGAAATATTTATATCTGTACACACAACCTAGATCTAACCTATTATTATTATTATTATTATTATTATTATTATTATTATTATTATTATTATTATTAGCACCACGTCTTACTACCCGTTCGGGTTATACGCACTTACGCTAATGTGTAATGGTAGGGTGATTGTGAGATGAAATGAAGGACCTACAGTTTAACGTGGAATCCGAACCACGGTGGAGGCCTGGCATTCCCCACATTCACAAGATGTCTTGTCAGAGGTGAAGGAAGGGTTTGGAAATCAGATAAATCTGTGCCGGGACCTGGGATTGAACCCCGGCCGCCAGCACAAAAGTCTGACACCTTACATCTAGACCACCAGGTCACCGATCTAACCTAGATCTCTAGGTTATCAGCATTCCAGTCTACAGCGATGATAGCCCATTAAACCATGTAGCCAACAAAGTGGGTTGTGCGCTGTTAAATTGTTATATTTTGTGCTGACCAAAATGTTAATCATGGTTTTGTTCTTGGAATGAACTTGAAAGGAGTTTTTTTAATTACTTCTAGGCCCGTATGTTTAAAAGAAAGTTGAGTGTTAGCTACGGTACAAACTGTCAGTATTTTGCTAGTGTGTTACGTAATAAGTGAAAAAAGTAATCCCACTCGCAACTTGAAGGCAAGTGCCATTTGACTATTTGATGCGCCACTTAAACCTTCACAACCGGCCGGCACACATCCTAGCGAGCTAATCATTGATATGCTAGCATACCAGGACAGACTATGTTCTCAAATAACTTTCATTTATCATCAATACGAAATAAAAAAGACAAGGAAAGTTTTTTTTTGCTGAAAAATATCATTGTTGAGACAATATAATCGATTGATTTTCTTAAGGTGCGACAGAAGATAGTGCAAGTGTTTTTAAAGTTTTTATAGAATTAAAATTTTTGGCCAAAATATACCAAATATTTATCAAGTCGCAAAATAGAGCTTAGTTTTCTGCACATGCTAATATCGACAGATCTTGAATATCTGTCAAGGGTGTCCTGGAAATTTGTCAACACTTTTTCTCTTATTTAAGAAGTTTTGACAAAATTCCAGAACGTCTTTGACATATATTCAAATTCTTTTAGTATTATAATGTGCAGAAAACTAAATTCTATGTTTCTATTGGAGAAATATTTGATCTATTTTGGCCAAAAAATGTAATGCTGTAAAAACTGTAAAACTACTCGAGCTCCCTTCTGCCACAACTTGAAGAAATTCCCTTAAAACCAAGCACTATATTCTCAAAGACTAGACAAAATGAACTAATTCTCAAATGTTTTTTAATAAACATAAAAACAAAGTAAAAGCTATATTTAAGAAAAAATCGTGATTGTTTAGTGTCCCCTGTAATGTAATTTGGATTGATGGTACGTAAATCAAACGTTATGCTCATCTGGTCCAGGTTTTCAGTGATGCGTGAATCAGGTCTCGAATCCTAGTCGGGCATTTTGAAGGTTTTTTTATAAATGGTTTCCCACCTTCCCTCCAAGCAAATATGGGTACATCCTTTCTCATTTCTGTTTCCTTCTTATTTACACCACTATCCTGGGCTAAATCATCCTTTTAGCGTAAGATCGATAACACCCTTATGCTTGCCCACAAGCTTCGTCGTTGACAAGCACAGCCTTCATGCACACCAATACTAGTTTTAATTACCATACCAGGCCTGGAAAAATATTTTGGCTGCATTGAGAATCAAAATTTTAAGAACTGTTCACCATATAAAATCAAATTTGTTGGTAGGCGTGATATATTGTTTAAAAACAGAAGAAAACTATATAAACTACATAAAATAGAGAGAAAACATTTTAAAATAAGTGTTTATACAGTAAAACATAACTTAATTATATTGTGTAAATTGAAAAATGACACCTGGTCGTGGGAATCGAACCCATGTGTAGGTGTTTTTTTTTCAATTCACAGAATATGACATTTAGATGCGGCTACAACCGTAATTAATAAATATATTATCCTGGATTTTTAATCCATAGCTTAATATAATGAATCCAATTTTGTTTATATTTGTCATCATATCTTTAATTTCAGGCGTAAATTTAGTAATAAGAGTTCTTAAAATTGCATATTCATTGGTTTGTTGAATAAAAATTGTATTTATTCTTGGATTACTATAATATTTTATATTTATTGTATTTTAGAAATAAGATATTTATTTTAGATATCTTGCAAGCCTCATAAAAAATCGTTGAAAGGTTGAATTTGGCCTCGTGGATCATAATTTTCCCTGGGCTGTATTATACGATTGCGACTAAAATGTCTCTAAAAAGAATCATACAAACTATTTGGTATTTAAGACGTTTTGCTAGTAGATGCCCAGGCCTTAATACTAGGCTGCTAGTAGCTATCGGGTCGTACCACCCCATATTGACCTTTGATCCCGATTTGGGTTTTCCCTGGTGTCGGCATCATGGCGTGTGATGTCACTATCCTGGCTTTGGTGACTTCACCCCTTCTTGGTATTATTCCTTTGCGATGGGGGTTTCTGACATAATGGTTTGAGTATACCCTCCTTTGCCTTCTCCATTTCCACTCTAATTATTTTCATGATGACATGGGATTAATGACCTGGTGTCTTCTGTCCCTTATTCAATGACGCAAAGGCTTATTTCAATCACAATGGAGTGTTTTTTCCAATAAACTTGTTATTACATATTGGTCTTTAATGTGGCAATGGGTTTTCAACGGGACATCATTGCTATGTCATAACCTTGATAACTAATACCTGGCGCCAGTTTAGCGTCTCGACATGTCAAGACAGAAATATATCACGACCTTGAAACCATAAGCTAGTACATGAGGTAATTTACCCATTTCATCCTGATGACTGGTGCCAGATTGGCGGATCGGCAAGTCGAGACAGGAATGGGTGATATTGTAACCCTACCCCCGATCCTCCTTTTATTTGTCAAAGCGTTTTCCCTACTTACATCACACTCTGTCTAAACCCTGATGATTCATAGTTAGAACAAGTGTAGTGGCTCGACATGTTGTGACAGAAATATACTAAGGGTGGTGTCGTGACTCCAAGGGTGAATGGAGAGTTTTTCCGTTGTACTTGTTGATACATGTTGGTTTTATATACAGCAATGGGTTTTCCCCGGTGACGTCATCGCGCATAAGGGTCATGTTGCAAACTAGAACGCATTGACACTGCTCTGTTTATGCACAATCAGGGGCCTCTCTCCAGATAGAAATGATTTGTAATCCACAGTTAGGGGCCACTTTACCAACAAAAGCCTAGTAAAATTTGTTTTGTTTTATATCTACTGTCCGCATGAATGGATGTAGGTATCCACCATACCAACATGGACCATTGATGGCGGTGTGCGAAGATAATGTAGTAGGTAGGAATAAGGAAAGGTTCCATCGTCTACGTGGAGGGAGATTTGGAAACAATTTAGTGATAACTTAAAATTACTGTAGACCTCAGGAGGGATTCAAATATCCAACCTCGCCCACCATCGGAAAGCCATAACTATATGAGCTTGATATTTATATTGTGTACCCAACATAGATTAGAGCCCTGACATCTATTGCCAGTTGCTTCATCTCCTGTAGTTTCCAAACCCGAATATAAGAATGTGGTATTTCAAATTGCAAGTACCCGTTCCTTACCTAAAATATATTGTTTGGAAATACTTGGAGATTCAAATACAGGAATATAGGAAATATACATGTGACAACTTTGCCAGAATGAAATATTAAATAGCGAAGACGGCTGAATGTTAAGCTTTATTTACTACACACGTGTAGTTAATATATCTTTAGAAAGTAAGGTGACCTGGTGGTCTAGGGGTAAGGTGTAAGACTTCTGTGCTGGCGGCCGGGGTTCAATCCTCGGTCCCGGCATAGATTTATCTGGTTAACAAACCCTTCCTTCACCTCTGACAAGACATCTTGTAAATGTGTGGAATGCCAGGCCCCCGCTGTGATTCGGATTCCAGGTTAAACTGTAGGTCCTCCATTTCATCTCACAATCACCCTACCATTACACATTAGCGTAAGTGCGTATAACCCGAATGGGTAGTAAGACGCGGTGCTAATAATAATAATAATAATTTAGAAAGTAGAATATATACTAATATGAGTATACAGGAGGAACAATTAGGTTATACTATTATTATTTCACTACTTAGATATTTTTTTATAATTTTAAATACATTTAGTTTAAGTTAGGGTGCCATGTACACACACATACACATAGATATTAAATTTTTGTTTATAAATTTTAACTGCTGTGAAGGTAGAATGCTACCCAAGGAGAAAGTAAAAAGAAAATAATTTGGGTGGTAAGATATCAAATTCATACACAAGGCCAACATATTCATTTATATTTATTTATTAATTGTTACTGTTGTGGTGGTAAAATGTAGGCCAAGTCGTAAATCCCAGGATATTCAAATACTGTGAGGGAGTAGCAATCTACACATGACAAGCTCTGATTGTTAGAAGAATATCAAAATTAATTCACTATTAAAGTGCTATCTTTGCTGATTATGATGTAATAGAAATGTTAAACAAAAAAAAGTTTTATTTTAAATATCATCTAAATATGGTCTCAAAGATAATATTTTGTTGACATTATAATAACTTTACATAAATTCATATGTTATCTAAAATACAATTATGGAGACCTTGAATTAAATATTTTAAAACAATCAGTTACTGATATAGACTTGTGTATTTGGAAAGGCTAAAAACATTAATTCAATAAATATTATGTCATAAATATGTCAAACTAAAACAAGTTTGGTTTTCAGGAATATTTTAACGGTTCAAGCAAAAATTATATGAAGTGTACCAACATTTGCACAGATGGAGGATGGAAAGCCTATTAGAAAATACCTCCCTAAATACGCTTGATGCAAATGAAGGAATAAATAATATCTCCTTTAAATTGAATATTATGGCAAGGATTTGTTTAGCTTACCCTGAATATTTATTAAAATTCATAATGTCCGTTTACAATACTCGCAGAGCCTCCCATCGTTCTACATGTCTAATGTGTATCCCCAAAAGGAATTAAGGCTGAATAAATTAGACTTATTAACATTTTGGTAGTGTACAAATTCTTATTTTTTTCCCTGGTGTTAACTCTTTTCCTCTTTTCTTTTTTTATCAGTTTCTCACGAATAAGGAGGACTGGCAGAATATTGCAAAGGGTTTTGTTTTTGCTTGGAATTTCGCAAACCGTGGGGGGCTGCATAGATGGTAAACACGTCAATAGAGTTGCTCCCCACGACATGGGCTCCTAATTTTACAACTATAAAGAATACCACAGCATCGTTTTAATGGCTGTCATTAATGTCAACTATGAATTCATCATGGTCAACATTGGCGCAGATGGACGTGTTGGCGGAGTAATTTAAAATAATTATTTTTTTCAAAGATTGGAAAATAATACCCTAAATCTACCAAGCAACCAAGACACAATGGAAGGACTTAATTTGGTTTTTGTTGCTGATTATGCTTTTGCTTTTCATGAGCATGTCCTGAAACCATTCCCACAGAAGTTTTTAGATTACGATGCCAAAAAAATCTACAACTTCAGAGTTTCACGCGCAAGACGATGTGTTGAAAATGCTTTCGTGATTATGTCTTCAGGATTCCGCATCTTTCATAGAGCAATAAACTTAAGATAATGGAAAAAAGATTTGGTTGTGATGGCTTGCTGTATATTACATATTTTTTTATAAGAGTAGGTAAGCAACATTATATTCCTAGAGGAGCTGTTTACCTTGAGGAATCCATACTGGGGGCGTGGTTCCAGGCGAATAAAGAAATGAGGGACATGCTTACTGTGGAATGGAACCTCTTTTTATGAGATTAGAATATTCACTAGATCTCACTTTCCATAGACATGGGGAATATTGGTACAGATCAATAAATTTAGTTATAAATTCAGTTGAATAAAAGCCCTATCTAGACACATATTTAATTAATACAAATAAAAGTATCTAATAACAGACCCACCACACCACACTTGAATAAGTAAAGTAGCAACAGAACTCAAGTAGTGAGGAGAGCAAAGGGCATTGAACATGCGCAGTGGGTTTCTCCTGCTGCAGATCTCACCTTTTGTCCCCACGGACTGAGAGGTTTGGTGTTAAACTTTACACCCCACTGGTCTGGAATTCCAACCCGACGGATAGGATGCGCGTCACCTGTCCTTCCAGCATGCCAACCCCACACATTGACAGTTTTTTCAATGTTCTGGCGTGTGACAGATCCAGCCAGCATGTGGCCTTTCTCGTGCCAGACCTGCCAGTCTGTGGGGAAATTTATAATATCTGGTAAAGGGAGATGGAGGGGGGCAAAATGCAAATTTAAAATTCTTTCAATCAAGTTTAAATTGGGAAGTAGCTCAGTAAATGTGTTCCTTGTGTAGAGTGCAGAGGTTATTATTTTTGTTTGTTAGTATGTGGTTTAAATACTTCTATTGATGGGTTGCGTTAAAGAAATGCAGTTTGGAATATTTTTTTTTATTATGAGATAGATGGTGACAGATCAAAATGCAAATTAGAAGGATGCACTATTGTTATTAAGGTACGTAATAAATGGTTTAATTTAGCAATACTTTTGATCCAAAGTGTTATTACCTAAGTAGATCTTCACTCTCATTTCACGCAAAGGCGGATACACTTCCTCTAAATATACAAATATAAGCGTCCTTATTCATTAGAAAGCCATTAGTACATTAATGTAGCCCAAATTGATAGAAAGACGCTGTGCTAAAATTTAAAAATAAAATTAATGAACCTGAACCAGGAGCGGAATACTATCAGGAACCTAAAAGAACTGGAACCTTTATTGTGCTCTAACCGGAAAAACAGAACTGGAACCCTTAAAATGTTTGTTTAGAGAACCGGAACCAGAACCAATAAAGATTTCAGTTCGAATCTCTGGATACGATATGATACAACACAAGACTAGAGTGTTCCGCATGCACACTAGAACGCTACTTCTTCCTTCTTCCTCTCATTTTCCAAAAGGATCTCTAGTTTAGTATGAACGAACCCAGATCCTACTACATGTCAGTATATACTATAGTGTGTTGGATTTTTAACGGATCTAGATGGTACCACGTTCTGTATTTTGTATTACAGTGGGTTTTCCAAGAATTTGCTTCACAACAGAGACAACGATTTCTATAACAAGTCTTCAGCAAATAACAATGACTTCAACACAAATATTCCACAAATTATGATCTTTCGCCTCCCCTTTTGTAGTCGCTATTATGGCCTTTGGGGATTTCTTTTGGAAAGGGCATTTGCGCTTTTGGTTCGTAGGTAGAAGATTTTTACCTTCAGTCTCACATTTTATTTCATAGTGTAAATACCATACTTAACTATTTGAAGTTTTGGACTCTGTGCCACAAGTGAACAAGCAAAAAAAAAAAACACCACATTTTGAAGGTACATATTTCTTTTTATAAATTATGTTTATCATAAAATTGTATTTATCTTCTCAAGTTAGGTACAAAATTCCCTGCCATATAAGTTTTATGACTAAATATATTTTCTTTAAATTATTTATTACATTGAATGAAATGAAAAATGACAAATGATGTACGTTTGTTTGTGGTTAAATCTGTATAAATACTATTTGTATAGTAAAAACAGTGTGTAATAAAAACTGAGCCTGATAAGTAGAGTCAGAATTCACGTGTAAATTAAAGTGCCAATATAGACCTATATGAAGTATTAAATATGCAAATATACATGAAATTCCACCGTGGAAGTCAATACTGCCAATATTTGTTTTTTAAAAACTGTCCTGGTGTGGTCCTAAATAATACTTAAATGAATTGAAATTTTTACTCTGATAGAAAGGGATTTACATTAAATATTAGAATATCTGGTTGTTTCTACCAATTTAATGAACAGTGTTTGTTACCAAACATTTTACATTGAGACAAAAATGTTCACATGGTTTAAATAATAATAATTTTTTAATTCTCATAATATTGTATAACAATGTAAAACAAAGAATTTTTCAAATTTTCCGGTACCATACTTTTCCTCTTCTGTAGCAACATTTTGTAGGATGAAACTCCTTTTTACTTCAGAAGAAGTGATCGGGGAATATCTTAACATCCATATTTCTCTCGTTGCATTTTAATTAATTCCAGTCTAATATTTTCCCCACAAATGATAGGTTTTTTTCACATGTTTAGATGTTTCAAGTGTCTTATTTATTTACAAGAATGAAAGATATATGAATCCACAATGCTAAGTAATGAAAAAAGGAACAAAATAAATAATACGAATATAAAAGGTAAATTAATATTTATTGTATATGAAATAAAAATAACTTAAAATGTTGTAATAATATTCATAACATATGTAAATACTTAGAATATAGAAATATATACATGTTCTACATCTAGATCTTTTTTTGTATGAAATGAGCAAAAAAATAGGTTTGGCGTGATATTATCAGTAGCTCATTTCAAAAAACACATTCAAATCCTTACATTCCTAACCAAATACATCGGTTTACAAAATACTATTGAGAAAATAACTGTCAATAAAACAGAAATGTATGCAGTGTGAAGATGATATTAATAAGCGTAAAAATATGTTTTTCTCAAAAATGACTGACAAGTTTGATGAAAATGAATGTGTGTAGAAAACCGGAGTTTGCAGTGCATGTTTTGTTAACCGTTTCATGCAATGCAGGATCATTATGTTGTCAAGTTTAAAATCTATCTGTAAATAATTGATACAGTATGATTAAGAGTATTTGAATTGCATTTTTATAGTGATTTTTCTTGCTTTGAATTGTGATACAGTGTAATATTTTTATCTGTATGTCATCAAGATGTAATTTTATTCTTATGCCGAAAATAGTTAATTTTAAATTTTATTATACATACATTTAATCAATAATGAATATGATATGCTTTTAAACTAGTGCTGTGGTGGTGTATTTTCCGTTTCATTATAGATCAAAAAGAAATAACTTTAATTATCAATGAATGAAATGAGTATAGTAAGCAGCAATGTGATGTTCATTTTATTGGCATGGCTTTCAAAGCGGAATGGAAAACCACGCACCATACGTATACGATGCTATGGTGCTACCAGGGTTCAAAAACTGGTGCGGGTGTAAGCAGCTCCGTAGCATTAGGACTTAATACATATTAGGTCCACCAAGATGAGTGGTAAGGAATATTTGGAATTAAAATGTGCCAGAAAGGATCAATGAAGTTCGTTTGAAAGAGTTTTCTACGTCATAGTGAATATTTAATAAATGCGAATTATTAATTCATCTTAGTCCATTCTTTCTCTAATTGTTTTTAATATTGGAATACGGATTGGTGGAATTTTATTTCCACAAGAGGTTATTGTTTTAATATATACTTGATGTAAGCCCATTCTTCCTCTAAGATAATATGTTTAGTAAGTACACATAAAAAAAGCTGTGGTTGGATATCCTTAAGAGATTATTGATTAACTATCTAATTCATCTAAGTCCCCACTAAGTGTTTATAATAGATGTATAATAATTGAAATAGTTGTTCACAAATCATAGTTTTAGATTCCATCCATCCCTACTGAGTGAGGATCTACCGTTAAGGGTCTGAATGAGGTCAAGCCGTCTGTCCATCATTAGAAATGTGTATACTTGGTGCCACCTAGAGGCTATAGATGTTATATTTTTATATCCTCGCCGGGCATCGAAGAGCGCTATTTTGAAGCTGACATGTTGTTGTACCTCTCTGAGTCCTAATACTACCCGGCCATAGAAAATAATAAAAGGGAGAGGATGAACCTAACATACAGGATAAATGGAAATTATAAAAAATATAGAGATTCAACAATATGAGCAGTTTATTCAATTAAATGACAAGAGCGCAGATAACAATATATGGTCTCATTATATCATAAAGAGTTCTGTTGGAAATTATGCTCGAAGAAAAAAACTTTATATCATTAAAGTTGCGCAAGTGTATTAACAAAAGGAAACATGAAATCCATCATAAAATTGATAGTCCAGTCTATAAGAGACAATACCATAGCGTATGTATTTAAATGCGATAAAAAATTAAAAGGGCCTAATGGGCACCTTGATATGGTTCCAAAGGTTTCGTAACTCACAGAAAACGATATCATAAATACAATGTTAATTAAGTTTGACGACCACACTACAGAGTTTACAAAACGTGAGAGTTTGACTACCAGACCTAAGCCAAACTCCCCCGGGGACTATCTGATCTGACATAGAATATGGAACAAACAGTTCCATCAATAAACAAAACTTTAACTGTTCAAAAAGAACATAAGTTACAAAATAGAAATGTAAAGGAACTTAAGATTAAAGTCAACCTAGTTCAAATTCAAAAAAGAAATGTTACATCACGTTACGTTAATTTAAACCATAATTTAAAATATGAAAAGTTACTTCGGTGATCAGAAAAAGAGTTAGAATACTCTACAATTCAAAACAATTTAATATTAACTTGTCAAACTTCTAATCAGCACATAACTGAGGATATTTACGAGAATAAATATATAAGCCAAAGTTCAAGCGCCGAGCGGCGACATATCAAAGGTAGAGTCTTTAGAAAAATTGACGATCATAATATTAATAAATTAGATATTGAAACTGAATATTAAATTATTATATACAAGAAGTTTAGAGTCCAAAAAGAAGTTAGAGTCTATTACTCCACTCGTCTAAGCGACGATTTGATACATTTTACCAGTTTCTCCAGCCATTGTCCAGGTCCATGACAATGGTCTGTTGTCGATCGTTGACTATGGCATGCTTGCACAGCCATTATATAGGGATTTCGTTGTTCTGGAGGGAAGGTGGGAGTACACAAACACACGCATGGTGACGTCAACGATGCCTTGAAATAGTCATGTAGACCATTGTTGATTCCGCTTGCTCCATTGGAATATCAGTGAATATCTCCCATCACCCGATGTTTTGAAGAAGGTTCCTCTTCCACAGTCAGGGGTCTGGTAGATAGTTGTCCTCTAGTTGACGTTGATAGTTCACGGCTCATTTCACGCTAGTACAGTCGGAGTGCCGGGACGCTTTGTTGACCCACTGGATCTCCCTTGACCCACTCGCCAATCTAGGATTCCCGGCGTCGGCCAGCCTTGCAGGATTCTATTGTGAGTAGATTAGTATTGTAAGTAAGTACATGAACAAATTAATATTTAGAATTGGATTGAGTAATGAAATATATTGTTCAGCATTGTTTTTATTATGTCTTCTTAGCCTACAAGAACTAAAACAGAGAAAAATACTATTGTAGGGATCCTAATTGAGTTGAATTTATTGAGCGGGTAGTAAGATTTGTTGCGATACATCTATTTACGTCAGTATGGGGCGGGGTCCAGTTGTAACATTATACCACGTAATGTTACAATGTTAATGACGATTTATAACGTCGGTTCGGTATGGCTAGCATCCCTTTCCAGCTGTCAGTAGATGATGAAGTCTTGTCCTGACAAGTGTATAGCTGTAAAAAGCATCTCCAGCTAGGAAGGGGGGGTGTCCAGAGATAGGCCTTACCGGGGAGAAGTAGGGATTGGGACTGGGCCAGTAGAAGAGATTGCAACCGTGGCTATGGGCTTGGCTGGGTGGTTGGGTGGCAGCCAGGGCGAGGAGGGTGTTCAGGGGCTGGGATGCAACACGTACTACACAAAATATCATAAAAAGGAATGAGAGAGGAGTCGTCTTGGGGTAGGGTTGATAAGGGATGGAGAGGGGAGGTAGATGCAACATGCATGACGAAGTGGGGTATGATCACTCCCTAGTAACAGCGTCTATAAGTTTCATGCACTCGTTGTCTTGGGGTAAGGTTGATAAGGGAAGAGAGGGGAAGTAGATGCAACATGCATGACGAAGTGGGATATGATCACTCCCTAGTAACAGCGTCTATAAGCTCTCATGCACTCGTTGTCTCACTTTCTGCCATCAAACAGTTTAAAAATGGATTTTACAAACCCAAATTAAAAAAGTATATCGACCACTAGCTCAGAAACTTTACTTACAAGCGTATAACTCGAACGGAGAGTAGAACGCGGTGATATAATAATATTATTATAACTTGGTTTCTCAAAGAGTTGCGAAAATATGATCAAATTGGAAATACCCGCTTATGTAAAGAATCCTCAAAGTATTTTTTTTTTCTGAAAAATAAGATGCACCATTTTGTCTATATTGTAAAACCTTACCTAGATACAAATTTTAACTAAAATAGGTAAGGCAGTTTTCAAGAGATCTACTTTTTATCCTTTTGTCCTTAAGTGACCTAACTATAATTTTAAGGTTAGATATCTAATTGAGAGAATTTGTTGAGTTAGTTTTATGAACGTGGATAAATTACTAATTGTTAACCCTATTGCCTATCGGTAAAATGAGTTGAGCACTAG
This sequence comes from Timema cristinae, assembly GCA_039000515.1. Taxonomy (NCBI): domain Eukaryota; kingdom Metazoa; phylum Arthropoda; class Insecta; order Phasmatodea; family Timematidae; genus Timema; species Timema cristinae. Next base: position 59,584,397 of record JBCFYV010000001.1, read on the forward strand.
GTTGAGATTCATACACACAGATGAACAAACGGAATCCCATAAAAAACTTTTATCAGTTTCAGGGGGTCGTGAAACGTCATTATTCATCAAAATCTCGAATCCAATTTTTATTGTTAACGATCACAATACTTTCTCTACTCGGGTGGTTGCGGGAAATTATAAATATAGCCTGTGTAAGTTGAGACTAGCAGGAGCATATGAGTAATAACCCTGTCTAGATTGGGTCAGCAGTTTTATCGTGAGCATACAGTAGCCCCATGGCTTCTTTGGTGCTGACTGACAGCTCACAGCTGACAACTGATGGCTTTGAAAAGTCACCAGACCTAATTATGTATCCCTACGCCTAACCATATGATCTGCAAAAACATGTGTTTCGCAGCTGTCACTTCTGACAATCAAAATTTAGGTATATACCTAAATGTTGACTGTCAGAAGTCATCTGTGAACTGTCAGTCAGCACCAAAGAAGCCATGGGGCTACTGTACACAAAAACAAACACGTTAACAAACCTCTTTATATAAGTAATAGCTGAGATATGTATGTATGTGTAGTAAAACATCCCACAGTCTATACACTGTAATGGCGGTAAACGTATAAGTAACTAAACAGTCTAGTTAACAGTTATTACTTTCTCACTATCTTATAATAATAATAATAATAATATTAGCACCTCGTCTTACTACTCGTTCGGGTCATGCGCTTTAAGTACTAATTACGCTAATGGATTAGGAATTGCGGATGTTGAATTAGAGGAAGTGAACCTGCATTTGCGTGGAGGGAGAGTGGAAAACCATTTAGGAACACCCCCCCAGTTCACCTTACCGAGATTCGAAGCTTGATCTCCCCGTCCTCAGCAGTCGAGCTCAACACGTCTAGCGCGTTAGCTAACTACGCCACCGAGGCGGGTCACTATCTTATAGATAGAGAAAGTATTGTGATCGTCAAAAAAAGTTTAACTTTAGATTTTGATGAATCTCGACGTTTCATGACCCTCCGAATCCGAAAAAGTAGTTTTTGAATTTACGTCCGTCTGTCTGTCTGTACTTCCAACTAAAGCCTAAACTATTTTACCGATCGGGCAAAACTTAGTATCTGGGGTTTTCATAGGGTTGTCCCGAGGGTTTTTGGAATTGAATATCTAACCCTAAAATTAAGGGTAGTTTACTGAAGGGCAAAAAGAGAAAAGTCGATTTTCTCAACATCGGCTCAAACGATTTTGATTAAATTTCATTTAAAAAATTTCTAAATATTCCAAATAAAATACCTACTCTCAATATTTCGGCAAATTGACTTTAAGGGTTCCGGTCTGATGCGTGAATTATCATTTTTATCGTATCTACGAAACCATTTGAGATATGAAATTACTTATCATTGCAAATATCTAGATCTATTTATAATACAAATATTTTATTCGAAGAATAGTTTTATAAAACCAATAACTTTTAAGCTATATTGAAATATTTATATTTTTTAACTTTTTGAACACAAAAGTATTGTGACCGTAAAAAAAATCTAACCTGAAATGTTGATATATGTCGACGTTTCATGACCCCCCGAAACCTAAAAAGTGGTCTTCGCAATGCCATCTGTCTGTGTGTATGTTTAAACTTAAAATTAAGAGTGGTTTAATAAAGGGCGAAAAGAGAAAAATATCGATTTCTCAAAATTATCTCTAACGATTTTGATTGAAATTTGTATCTAGGCGTTGATTAAGATTATAAATAAACTGGCTTTTTTCATATTCCCATGAAAATTACTTTTAGGGTACTTTACAGAAGCGGAAATTTCCGTACCTCCATAACTATTTGAAATACTAAATAACTTATCATTGCAACAGTGTATTACTATTGAAAATACAAAACTTTTAAATGAAATATATTTTTATAAAACCAACAGTTTCTAAGATATTGGCCAATATATTAATACAATTTTGTGGGATTTAATTGTAAAGAGATTTTACTTAAATTTTAAGGCAATAATTCTCCAATGCCATAGAGCAATTAAATATAAGTAACTATCCCAAAAAGTTTATGTTATTTTTCCCTAAACCTCTTAGGAGAAATGTTTGTACAACAATGATTTTTCTCCATTTTATACTCAATAGTCAATATTTACATTTTTTATTGGTCAAAATTTATGAATGATGAATTTAATAGCAATGCTGTGACATGGAGATGTGTAACCCCTAATAAAATGTTTATAGTTTTAACCGTTATTTCAAAATTTTAATACGAAGTGTTGACCATTGTGGACCCAATATTGATCGTTTTTATCGGTCCAAACATACAAATGAGGATATTAAATCTTTAACAATAAAATTATAAAACTTAAAACCAGGACTCAAAAAAGTTTTACATAAATATAGTGCAATTTACGCTAGGGTTTGCTAGTGTATATTATTTAGTTTCACATATATTACGAGTTTTGGGTAAATATCTTCATTTTTAAACAATAGAGCGAGAAAGTCTATGCGAAGCTCCGTACCATTTATTTGTTTATGGTTTTCACGCCAGACCTTGGCCAAAGGAGCGTGGTTTGTATCGGTTATAATCCACTGTCGCGTATGTATTTACAAATGTTGTTTACTAAAACGTGCTATCCAATATTAAAACTTATTCCAGTCAGAGGTACAAGTGCTTCCTCTTGATCAAACCTTGTGTTAAACCCAATAAGCAACATATATAAGTAGATTATCTGCATTGACCAAATATCTTTGTTTCCTAGCGGCAGTTCTCACTCTCTCTCTCTTCTACAAATCTTTGCCTATTGATTTTGTTAGAGCAGCACTTCCCACTCGTGCGCAATATTTGAACTTAGATGGGGTCTGGTGAAACAAACACACTTTTACAAACATAGATTCTGAAACTTTATGGAAAATAAATATTAATAAATCGGAGAGTTAGTTTGTCTGTCTGTCATGGGCATTGCACACGCAAATGGCCAACATTTTGAAATTTGTACCAGCTGAGCACAAGCAGGTGAACTTTGAAGATGATATTTTATAATTATTACCTCCTGAACACAAACATGTGAACTACGAAGATGATATTTTATAATTAGTACCTCCTGAACACAAACATGTGAACCTTGAATATGATATTTTATAATTATTACCTCCTGAACACAAACATGTGAACCTTGAATATGATATTTTGTAATTATTACCTCCTGAACACAAACATGTGAAATACGAAAATGATATTTTATAATTAGTACCTCCTGAGCACATCATGTGAACCTTGAAGATGATATTTTATAAATTATTACTCCTGAACACAAACATGTGAGCTCTAAGAAGATATTTTATAATTAGTACCTCCTGAACACAAACATGTGAACTTTGAAGATGATATTTTAAAATTAGTACTCCTGAGCACAAAAATTGTAACTTGAAGATGATATTTTAAATTAGTACCGGCTGAGTACAAACAGTGAACTTTGAAGATGATATTTTATAATTTAGTACTCTGAGCACAAAATGTGAACTTTGAAGATTATATTTATAATTAGTACCTCCTGAGCACAAACATGTGAACTTTGAAGATGATATTTTATAATTATTACCTCTGAACACAAACATGTGAGCCTATAAGAAGAATATTTTATATTAGTACCTCCTGAGTACAAAACAGGTGAACTTTGAAGATGATATTTTATAATTAGTACCTCCTGAACAAAACATGTGAGCCTTAAGAAGATATTTTATAATTAGTACGTCCTGAGTACAAACAGGTGAACTTTGAAGATGATATTTTTATAATTATTACCTCCTGACACAAACATGTGAGCCTCTAAGAAGATATTTTTAATTAGTACCTCCTGAGTACAATCAGGTGAACTTTGAAGATGATATTTTTAAAATTAGTACCGGCTGAGTACAAACAGGTGAACTTTGAAGATGATATTTTATAATTATTACCTCCTGAGCACAACAGGTGAACTTTGAAGAAGATATTTTAAAATTAGTAGCTCCTGAGCACAAACATGTGAACTTTGAGATGATATTTTATAATTATTACCTCCTGAAACAACATGTGAGCCTCTAAGAAGATATTTTAAAATTAGTAGCTCTGAGTACAAACAGGTGAACTTTGAAGATGATATTTTAAAATTAGTACCGGCTGAGTACAAACAGGTGAACTTTGAAGTTGATATTTTAAAATTAGTACCTCCTGAGTACAAACAGGTGAACTTTGAAGATGATATTTTATAATTAGTACCTCCTGAGCACAAACAGGTGAACTTTGAAGAAGATATTTTAAATTAGTAGCTCCTGAGCACAAAACATGTGAACTTTGAAGATGATATTTTATAATTATTACCCCTGAACACAACATGTGAGCCTCTAAGAAGATATTTTAAAATTAGTAGCTCCTGAGTACAAACAGGTGAACTTTGAAGATGATATTTTATAATTATTACCTCCTGAGCACAAACAGGTGAACTTTGAAGAAGATATTTTAAATTAGTACTGTTTGAGTACAAACAGGTGAACTTTGAAGATGATATTTTAAAATTAGTACCGGCTGAGTACAAACAGGTGAACTTTGAAGATGATATTTTATAATTAGTACCTCCTGAGCACAAACAGGTGAACTTTGAAGAAGATATTTTAAAATTAGTAGCTCCTGAGTACAAACAGGTGAACTTTGAAGATGATATTTTATAAACAACAAACATGTGAGCCTTAAGAAGATATTTTATAATTAGTACTCCTGAGTACAAACATGTGAACATTGAAGATGATATTTTAAAATTAGTACCGGCTGAGTACAAACAGGTGAACTTTGAAGATGATATTTTATAATTAGTACCTTCTGAGCACAAACAGGTGAACTTTGAAGAAGATATTTTAAAATTAGTAGCTCCTGAGTACAAACAGGTGAACTTTGAAGATGATATTTTATAATTATTACCTCCTGAGCACAAACAGGTGAACTTTGAAGAAGATATTTTAAAATTAGTAGCTCCTGAGCACAAACAGGTGAACTTTGAAGATGATATTTTATAATTAGTACCTTCTGAGCACAAAACAGGTGAACTTGAAGAAGATATTTTAAAATTAGTAGCTCCTGAGCACAAACAGGTGAACTTTGAAGATGATATTTTATAATTATTACCTCCTGAACACAAACATGTGAGCCTCTAAGAAGATATTTTAAAATTAGTAGCTCCTGAGCACAAACATGTGAAATACGAAGCTGTGATTTTAAATTGTATAATATTTTTACGAATTTATTAAAAACTTAGTCGGGAGAACTAAAATGAAGAAATTTGTTTTCTCTCTGTTTGAAGCAAAGAAATGTGTTGACTGGTGTAACCAGTAATATTTAGGACCGGTAGTGAGGAACAGTGCAGAAAGTAGTTTAGGAATGGAGTTATTTAGATTAATTTATCTACTTTATATATATATATATATACATGTATATAATCTAAATAACTCCATTCCTACACTACTTTCTGCACTGTTCCTCACTACGGTCCTAAATATTAATATTTAATTAAGCTAGTGGAGTAGATATGAGAAATACAGAATTTAAAGACAATGTACTGTACCTATATTTGCGTGGTGGGGGGTAAGTAAACAATTTAGAAAAAAACCCATCAAGAAATCTCACCAAAGCTCAAACTACGACTTCTTCTTCACAATAAAACCTGAAATATCAACTAAGTCAACTCGGATATTATTATAGTAGGAAACTTGCGCGGGCGTCCATTTTGACAGCTGTAAGGTAAATACAGTGACCTATTTACTTTCGCATAAACAATATCATAGATATTCTACCTCGAGATTGAATACTAACATTTGATGTGTCAAACATGTGAGTGTGTCCCAACACCGGGGCTCATTAGTGTCAGTGCTCAGTGATAACCATGGGAGCAGTTTCTAAATAACTCACTTTTAACTTGTTCGCAATGAAAGTGACCAGCTGGAGTGTCAGTTTGTAAGAGTAGTGGTCCAATTTCAGGTAGCTGTAACCCCGTTTCCCACCTTACCACCTTTCAATGAACAAACCTTCTCAAAATATTCAGAGGAGTAAATAAATTCAATCCTTCAGAAAGTTTAAACATAAATATATCAAACGTGAAATTGGGGAAATCCTTTTGTAAATGAATTATTCAGTAATTTCTTGAATCCATCAAGATAAACAAATTAAAAAGTGTTAAAATTTGAGAGAAGACTAAACATAACATTAAACAAATAATTCATTTTATCTTTTAAATTATGATACTTGTAAGATGCCATCAATTGTTTTTAAATTTAAAAAAAAACTGTTACATGTGTTTCATACTGCCCCACATAGCGGGGACACAGTGAAAACAATTGGATGATTATATTTTATCTAAATTATAATTTATTTTGTGTGTTAACAACTAAGAAACGTTTAATTATGTTCTAATAACATAAAATTATGATATCATAAATCTAAAACACTTTTTAGTTTACTTGGAATAATAGAAATGTAGCCAATCACATAATAGCCTTATAAAATTTAATTGAAAAAAGTAATCGAATAGTTCATATTTCATCATGTATTCTATGTGGGTCTATATAAAAAAAAATTATACAATTTCTGGTGGGCCTAATCTACTGAG
>JBCFYV010000001.1:59591093-59630290 GCA_039000515.1 Timema cristinae
TCCAGTGGATACTGATAGTAGATATGGTACTTTTGCTAGATGTCACACTGTATTGGATACTTGATAGTAGATCTGGTAGTTTTTGCAAATGTCACACAGTATTGGATACATGATTGTAGATCTGGTATTTTATTGCTAGTTGTCACATTGTATTGGATACATGATTGTAGATCTGGTAACTATTGTAGATGTCACACTCCAGTTGATACAGATAATAGATCTGGTAGCTATTGCTAGATGTCACACTGTATTGGATACATGATAGTAGATCTGGTAGTTATTGCTAGATGTCACACTGTATTGGATACATGATTGTAGATCTGGTAGTTATTGCTAGTTGTCACACTGTATTGGATACATGATAGTAGATCTTGTAGCTATTGCTAGATGCCACACTTAGGGGAAATACATGATAGTAGATATGGTAGCTATTGCTAGATGTCACACAAAGATAAAATGTTTAGATATCGTAGATGAAAGCAATGAAAATGGAGATATCCTAAGGACTGAGGATTGAAGTCCGACACCTAAGACCAACAGTACAGGGACCAGGTGTAGAATAATGTCAGGACTGGGGATTGAAGTCAGACCATCAGGGTTTGAAACCTGATCCCCGGGCTCGCTGAGGACTGAGGGTGTTTTGGCAATCATCTTGCCAGGACTAAGGATTGAAGTCAGACCATCAGGATTGAAACCTGATCCCTCGAGGCTCGCCAGCACCATGCTCCCGAGGATTGAAGTAGACCATCAGGATTGAAAAACCTACGGAAGATATTTAACCCAGACCATCAAGGTTTGAGAGAGAGGGATTGAAACCCGATCCCTCATGGTTCACCGAAAAGACTTTATTATCAATGTAATATTCCCAATCTTTGCGCTCAGACCATCAGGTTTGAGAGAGAATATACTTCCCATATCCCGAAGCCCGTAGCTGTCGTCACGCCGATGAACACACAACCATTGGGAAGTGAACCCGCATTTGTGTGGAGGTATAGTGTAAGGCGCTACTAGACTGACGATGACGTGGAGATCCGGGTTTACTGAAGGTGAATTTTCCAAAATGGGTTTCAACTTTTTTTTTCACGTGAAGCGGGTTCCTAATCCACGGTGCACTGGCAGGGGGTTCTAACCTTCCCAGTCCCAAGAACAACAAGCAATACTACCCAGGATCCCAATCCATGATACATTTTACTACCATTTCGAGAATAGAAACCATCATTTAAAAAAAACTATTCACAACATACACATACACATACACATACACCTACACCACACATACACCTACACCTACACCTAAAACATACACCTACACCTACACATACACATACACATACACCTACACATACACATACACATACACATACACATACACACATACACACGAGGTGAATAATACTTGTCCCTATCCTTAATTCCCAATCTTTTCTAGGACTGACCGTCAGGTTTGAGGGGGAATATACTTGTCATATCCCAGGTCCATAAGCTGCCCCCCCGCGTAGGAATTAGGAAGTGAACCCGCATTTGCGTGGAGGTAGAGCGGATACTTCGAGACCCGTACTGTCCAGGAGAAAAAACACCCAGGGCCCTGAGACAGCCCGCATTTGCGTGCAGGTAGAGTGGATGCCCCCACAAAAAAAGTCTCCCCCCCCCCCCCCCACCCCTCTCACCCTCCGAGTCCTTATCCCCCCCCAGTCAGCCAGTTGCTTCAACCCCCCCCCCTCTACCTCACACACCCAAACAAATTTAAATCTCAGGAACCCTCCCCCCACCCTTATGCAAAGAGCGCCCCAGATGCTCCACAAAACTCCCCCCTCCCCTCCCCTGAACCATCGTGTGCTCCAACCCCCTTTCCCATCCCCCCCTCCCCCCACCCCCCTTTTGCAGTATTCTCACTTTACCACCCTACCAAAAAAATAGTCTCCCACTCCACCCCGCACCCAGGGGCTCCATCCCCCCCAACCCCCTCCTACACAGCTCACATCAACATATCTATCTCAACATCTCAGGAACCCTCCAACTCATCAATTATTATGTAAATGATGTTGCAGTATAAATCACTTTAAAACCCCACTCATCATAAAAATGCCAAGGGCGATATTTTTAATTTTTTTTTTTTTTATGGGGGTTTTTCTTCTGGTCACTGCAAGCTGAGGATGATAGATGCTCGCAAAGTTGGGACAAAGTCCAGGCTAATATAGACCTTACATAATCAATCGATCACAATAAATTTAAATTACATAAATTACTGATTTGGTCTGATCAGCACATTTTCGCCATTTACCAAATGTTAAATAATACATTTTTGTTACAAGTGCCTAATTATTTTTAAGGTTCTCAGTAGATTAGCCCACCAAAAATTTGTAAATTTTTTTTTATATAGCCCCATGAATACAAATGAAATATGAACATTCGTTATTTTTTCAATTAATTTTTATAAGGTATTATTGTTTTGGCTACATTTTTTAAATTCCAAAAAAACTAAAAAGTGTTTTAGATTAAAATTTACATTTTTTTATGTTATTAAACATAATTAAACGTTTTTTATTGAAACCCAAACAAAATTAAAAAATTTAAAAGATAAAATAAATCATCCTTGTTTCACTGTCCCCCATCCATTGTTTCATTTGGGCCACATTTTTTTTTTTTTTTTCACGGCCACGCCATTGTTTCACTGTCCCCACCATTGTTTCCTGTCCCCCGCTAGGGGGGCAGTATGAAAAATGTAACGTTTTTTTTTTTAAATTTAAAAAAAATTGAGGCATTTAAATTTCAAAATTTAAAAAGTAAAATAATTTATTTTTTAAGTTTTTTTGTCTTCCTCAAAATTTTAAACACTTTTTAATTTGTTTATCTTGGGGGATTCAAAATTTACTGAATAATTATTTACAAAGGATTTCCCCAATTTCCTTTTTGATATATTTATTTTTAAAACTTTCTAAAGGTTGAATTTTTTTACTCCTCTGAATATTTTAGAAGGGTTTGTTCATTAAAAGGTGGTAAGGGGGTAAGGGGGTTCAGCACCTAAATTGGCCCACACCTTAAAAAAGACACTCCAGTGGTCATTTTCATTGCGAACAACAAAAGTGAGTTATTTAGAAAGCTCCCAGGGTTATCACTGAGCATGACACTAATGACCCCCGGTTTGGGACCACTCAATTTTTACACATCAAATGTTGATTCAATCTGAGTAGAATATTATGATATTGTTTTTTGCGAAAGTAAATAACACTGTATTTACCTTACAGCTGAAAAAAGGACGCCCGCAAAAGTTTCCTCTAAAAATAATATCCGAGTTGTTTATTTATTTTTCAGTTTTTTTGTAAAAAAGAATCGATTTGGGGCTTTGGTGAGATTCTTGAGGGTTTTTTTTCTAAATTGTTTATTCCCCCCCACCACCAAAATGGGTACAGTACTTTGCCTTTAAAATTCTGTTTTTCTCTACTACCCCACAGCTAATTAAAATTAATATTTAACAATATGAGGAAACGTGCAAAAAGTAGTGTAAATAGTTTTTAGATTATATACATATATATAAAATAATATATAATCTAAATTATATAATAAAAAAATTTAATCAAAATTTAACCCCATTCCTACACTTTTTTTTTTTTTTCTGCATTTTCCCTCACTACTGTCCAAATATTAGGGGTTTAACCCATCAACACTTTTCTTTGCTTCAAACAAGAAAAAAACAAATTTCTTAATTTTGTTTCCCACTAAGTTTTAAAAAAATTCGTAAAAATTTTAATTTTTAAAAATTTTAAAAAACCAGCTTCGAATTTACAGTTTTGTGCTCAGGAGCACTTTTTAAAATACTTTTTAGAGGCTCACATTTGTTTTTCGGGAGGAAAAATAATTAAAAAAATTCACCAAATTTCCCCTTTTTTGTGTCAGGAGCTACAAATTTTTAAAATATCTTTTTTAGAGGCTCACGTTTTGTTCAGAAGGTAAAAATTTTAAAAAAATATCATTTCAAAGTTCCAGGGTTTGTGTCAGGGCTCAAAATTTTAAAAAATTCTTTTCAAAGTATGTTTGCTCAGGAGGTAATAATAAAAAATCACTTCAAATTTCACCTTTTGATCGGGACTACTAATTTAAAATTTTTTCTTAAAAATTTCCCTGTTTGTGCTGGGAGGTACTAATTATAAAATATATCTTCAAATTCCCCTTTTTTGTACTCACCGGTATAATTTAAAATATCATTTTAAAAATTTTCACCTGTTTGTCTCAACCAACTAATTTTAAAATACTTTTTCAAATTTTCCCCCTTTTGTACTCGGGAGCTACAAATTTATAAAATAATTCAAAGTTCCCCTGTTTGTACCAGGAGCTACTAATTTTAAAAAAAATTTTTAAAGGGGGCTCACTGTTTGTTTCGGGAGGTAATAATTATAAAATAATTTTCAAATTTCACCTGTTTTACTCAGATACAAATTTTTTAAAAATGTCTTCTTAGAGGCTCACATTTTTGTGTTCGGGGAAAAATTTATAAAATACACTTCAAAGTTCACAGTTTGTGCTCAGGAGAAACAAATTATAAAATATAATCTTAAAAGTTCACATGTTTGGCCAGGGGTACAATTTAAAAAATATCATTTTAAAAGTTCCCCTGTTTGTACTCACCCGGGGTACAAATTTTAAAATATCATCTTCAAATTTCACTTTTTTGTGCTAAAGGGGGAACTAATTATAAAATTCATTTTCAAGGTTCACATTTTTGTTCAGGGGGTCAAATTATAAAATATCTTTTTCGTAGTTCAATTTTGTGTTCGGGAGGTAAAATTTATAAAAATCATCTTCAAAGTTCCCCTGCTTGGTCACCGTCAATTTCAAATGTTGGGCCTTTTGCTTTGTGCAAGCCCATGACAACAACAAACTAACCCCCGATTTATTAATTTTTATTTTCCATAAAGTTTCAAATCATTTTTGTAAAATTTGTTTTGTTTCACCAAAACCCCATCTAATTTCAAATATTGCCACGAGGGGGAATGCTGCTCTAACAAAATCAATGGGAAAAGATTGAGAAAAAAAAGAGAGAGTGAAAACTGCCGCAAGGAACAAGATTTTGGTAAAGCGAAAATTACTTATATAGTTGCTTTTTGGGTTTAACAAAGGGTTTTGATAAAGAGAAGCATTTTGTACCCTGACGGAATGTTTTAATATTGATAACTTTTTAGTAAAACATTTGAAAATTTTACAACGCGACAGGGGTTTAAAACATAAAAACCCCACGCCCCTTTTGGGCCAAGGTCTGGGTAAAACCAAAACAAATAAAGGGTACGGAGCTCCGCATAGACTTTCCGCTCTATTGTTTAAAAATAAAGATTTTTCCCAAAACTCGTAATATATGTGAAACTAAAAAAAACCCTAGAAAACCCCAACGTAAATTGCACAAATTTTTATGTAAAAATTTTTTGAGTTCGGTTTTAATTTTTTAAAATTTTTATTGTTAAAGATTTAATACCTCATTTGTTTTTTGGGCCCCGATAAAAACGATCAAAAATTGGGTCCACAAGGGCAACACTTAAAAAATTTTTAAAAAACTTAAAACTAAAAACTTTTTTAGGGGTTAAAAACCTCCATGTAAAACAGATTGCTATTAATTCATCATTCTAAATTTTGACCAATAAAAAATGAAATATTGACTTTTGAGTATAAAAGGAGAAAAACATTGTTGTCAAACATTTCTCCTAAGAGGTTAGGGAAAAAAAAAAATAAACTTTTTGGGATATTTTCTTATATTTAATGCTCTGGGGGTTTTGGAGAATTTTGCCTTAAAAAATTTAAGTAAAATCTCTTTAAAATTTAAATCCCAAAAAAATTGTATTAATAATTGGGCCAATATCTTAAAAAACTGTTGGGTTTTATAAAAAATTTTTATTTAAAAGTTTTGTATTTTCAATAGTATACACTTTTCCCCAAAAAAAATTTTAAAAATTTAAATTTTAGATTTCAAATAGTATGGAGTCGGAAATTTCCCGCTTCTGAAAGACCCAAAAAAGAAATTTTTCATGGGAATATGAAAAAAGCCGTTTTTTTAAAATCTTAATCAACGCCTAGATACAAATTTCAATCAAAATCGTTGAGAAAATTTTGAAAATCGTTTTTTTTTCTCTTTTCCCCCTTTATTAAACCATTTTAAATTTTTAAGTTTAAAAACACACGCAGATGGCATTCGAAACCACTTTTGGGTTTCGGGGGGTATAAAACCGTCGACATAATAAAACATTTCAGGTTAGTTTTTTTTTTACGGCACAATACTTTTGTTTTTCAAAATTTAAAAAATTTAAAAATTTTTCAATTATTTAAAAATTTTAATTTTTTAAAAAAATTTTCTTCGAATAAATATTTGTTTTTAAAAATAATCTAGATTTTTGCAATGTAAGTAATTTCATACTCAAATGTTTCGTAATACATAAAAATAAAATTTTCACGCATAGCCCGGGAAACCCCTTTAAGTCAATTGGAATTTAGATATATTTTATTTGGAAAATTTAGAAATTTTTTAAAAATAAATTTAAAAATCTTTGGGGCCGATGTTAGAAAATCGTTTTTCCCTTTTTTTGCCTTCATAACTCCCCTTAATTTTAGGGGATTTCAATTCCAAAAAACCCCTCGGCAACCTATAAAACCCCCAATACTATTTTTTGGCCCGACGGTAAAATATTTTTAGCTTTAGTTGGAAGTACGACAGACAACGGAGTAATTCAAAAACATTTTTTCGGATTCGGGGGTCTGAAAGTCGAGATTAAATCAAAATTAAAGTAAATTTTTTTTTGACGATCACAATACTTTCTCATCTTAAAAGTGACCCGCCTCGGTGGCGTAGTTAGAAGGCGACTTTGAGCTCGATGCTGGGAGGGGGATCAAGCTTTCGAATCTGGGTAAGGTGAACTGGGGGGGTGTTCTAATTTTTTTCCACTCTCCCTCAGCAAATGCGGGTTCCTTCTCAATTCAACATCGAAATTTCCCTAATCTTTTGCGTAATTATACTTAAAGCGATCCCCAAGATTTAGTAACGAGGTCTAATATTATTATTATTATTATTATAAAAGTGAGAAAAAAATAACTGTTAACTAACGTTTATTATTTATACTTTTTACCCCTTTACAGTTATAGACTGTGGGTTTTTTTACTACACTACATCATATCCAGCTTTACTTATATAAAGGGGTTTTTGTTAACGTGTTTTTTTTTGGAAACGTAGCCCCATGGCTTTTTTGGTCGACTGACAGTTCACGAGATTTCGACGTAACATTTAGGTATATCCTAATTTTGTTGCAAAGGAAAGCTGCGAAACACATGTTTTTGCAGATCATAGGTTAGGTAGGAACATAATTGGCTGGTGACTTTTCAAAGCCATCAGTTGTCAGCTGTGAGCTGTCACAGCACCAAGAACCAGGGGGCTATGTTGTCACAAAAAAAAATGCGACCCAATTAAAGGGGTTATTACTCTATGCCCCTGCTAGTCTAAAACTTAAAAGGGAAAAATTTTTAAATTTCCCGCAACCCACCCGAGTAGAAAAGTATTGTGATCTTTAAACAAAAAAAAATTGGGATTCGAGATTTTTGAAATAATGACGTTTCCCCCCCCTAAACTGATAAAATTTTTGGGGTTTCCCTTTGTTCATCTGTGGTTGAATCTAACCTATGCTCAATCATTTTCCCGAAGGCAATAGGGTTAACAATTGTAATTTATCCACGTTCAAAAACTAACTCAACAAATTTCTAAATTTAAATTTCAAACCTTTAAAATTTATTTTAGGTCATTTAAAGGACAAAAGGATAAAAAGAATCTTTTTGAAAACTCTTACCTTTTTTAGTTAAAATTTGTTTTTAGGTAAGGTTTTACAATATAGCAAAATGGGCATCTTATTTTTCAAAAAAAAAAAACTTTGAGGTTTTCTTTACATAACGGGTATTTCCAAATTTTGATATATTTTGAACTCTTTGAAAAACCAATTAAATAATAATTATATCACCGCGTTCTACTCCCCGTTCGATTAAACCCTTTGTAAGTAAAGTTTTTTGAGCTATGGTCGATATACTTTTTTAATTTGGTTTGAAAAACCCTTTTTTTAAATTTTTTTGAGGGAGAAATGAACAACGAGTCATGAGAGCTTATAACGTTTTCTAGGGATTTTCATACCCCATTCGTCATCTGTTCATCTCTTCCCTCTTTTCCCCTTATCAACCTTACCCAAGACAACATGTGAAAGCTTATAACCTGTTCTAGGGATGATCATACCCCACTTCGCTTTCATTTTGCACTCCCTCCCCCCCACCCCTTTCAACCCTCCCCCAAAGACGACTCCCCCTTTCCTTTTATGAATTTTTGTTAACGTGTTGCACCCCAGCCCCGAACACCCCCTCGCCCGGGTCCCCCCCAACCACCCAGCCAACCCTACCACGTGCAATCTCTTCTACGGGCCCCACCCCCAATCCCTCTTTCCCGGAAGGCTATCCTGGAACCCCCCTTCCTAGGGAATTTTTTTTTACAGTATACACTTGCAGGCAAGATTCTCACTACGACAGGGAAAGGGGATGCTAGCCATACCGAACCGACTTATAAAACGTATTAACATTTAACATTAGGGGGTATAATGTTAAAAAGGGACCCCGCCCATACTGACGTAAATAGATGTATCGAAAACAAATCTTATCCCCGCTCCAAAAAATTTCAACTAAATTTGGGATCCTACAATAGTTTTTTCTCTGTTTTAGTTCTTGTAGGCTAAGAAAATAATAAAAAAAATGGAAAAATAATTTCATTACTCAATCCAAATTTCTAAATATTAATTTGTTCAGTATTTACTTAAAATACTAATCTACTACAAAGAATCCGCAAGGGCGGCCACCGGGAAAACCCCTAGTTGGCGAGTGGGTCAAGGGGACCCCAGGGGGTCAACAAAGGCCCCCGCACTCCGACGTAAAAACGTGAATACCGTAAAACATCAACGTCAACAGGGGGCAATATCTACCAACCCTGACTGGGGGAAAGGGAACCTTCTTAAAAACATGGGTAGGGGAATATTCCTGATTTTCCAATGGAGAAAGCGGAATCAAAAAGGCTACATACTTTTTCAACATCGTTGCGTCACCATGCGTGTGTTTGTGTACTCCCCCCTTCCCCTCCAAAACAAAGAAACCCCAAAAATGGCTGTGCAAGCATGCCATATCAACATCGAAAAACAACCATTGTCATGGCCGGGACAAGGGTGGAGAAACGGGTTAAAAGTATAAATCGTCGCTTAACGATGGAGAAAATAACTCTAACTTTTTTTTTTGGACTCAAACTTTTTGTATTTATAATTTAATATTCATTTTTCAATATCAAATTTATTAATTTTATATGAAAATTTTTCTAAAGATCCCCTTTTGATAGTCCCCGCTCGGGCCTTGAATTTGGTTTTAATATTTATTTGAAAAATATCCTCATTATGTGCTGATTAGAATTTTGACAGGTAATATTAATTGTTTTAAATTTGTAAAATTCTAACCTTTTTTGATCCCAAAAGAAACTTTTCATATTTTAAATTATGGTTTAAATTAACAAAAAGTGATGTAACATTTTTTTTTTGAATTTGAACTAGGGTTGATTTAAAATTTAAGTCCTTTACATTTCTTTTTTGTAACTTATTTTTTTTTGAACAGTTAAATTTTTGTTTTTAAAGGAACTTTTGTTCCATTTCTAGTCAGATCAATACCCCCCGGGGGTTTTTGGGTTGGGTCTTAGTCAAACTCTCATTTTTTGTAAACTCTGAGTTGGTCGTAAAACTTAATTAATTTTGTTTTTATGAATCGTTTTCTGTGGTTACGAAATTTTGGAACCATATAAAGGGTCCCCATTGGGCCCTTTTAAATTTTTTATCGCTTTTTAAAATACATACCTATGGTTTGCCCTTTTTATAGACGGACTAAAATTTTAAAGATGGATTTCATGTTTCCTTTGTTAAAACACTTGGAAAACTTTAATGATATAAATTTTTTTTTCTTCAGCATAATTTTCCAACAGAACTCTTTATGATAAATAGACCAAAATTTTATTGGTCTTGTCAATTTAATTGAATAAACTCCCATATTGTTGAATCTTATATTTTTTATAATTTCCATTTTCTATGTTGTTCCCCCTTCCCTTTTATTTTTTCAAGGGGGGTATATTGGACTCAGAGGGTACAACAACAGTCAGCTTAAAAAATAGCGCCTTGACCCCGCAGGGAATAAAAAATAACATCTATGCCTCTAGGTGCACCAAGTATACACTTTCTAAAATGGAAAACGGCTTGACCTCATTCAGACCCTAAGGGTAGACCTCACTCAGTAGGGGGATGGAATCAAAAACTATGATTTGTGAACAATTTTTCAATATTATACATCTTTTAAAAACCCTTAGTGGGGATTAATAAATTAAAAATTTTAATAATAATCTTTTAAGGGATATCCAACCACCTTTTTTTTGTGTACTTACAAAACATTTTTCTTGAGGAAGAATGGCTTACATAAAGTATATTTTTAAAACAATAACCTCTTGTGGAAAAAAAAATTTTTTTCCCCCAAATTCCTATTCCAATATTAAAAAAATTAGAAAAAGAATGACTAAATAATTTAATAATTCCATTTTTTAAAATATTCCTATGACGTAGAAAACCTTTAAACGAATTCATTGACCCTTTCTGGCACTTTTTAATTCCAAATTTTCCTTAATCATCTTGGGGAAACCAATATGTATTAAGTCCTAATGCACGGACTTTTAAACCCCCGCACCTTTTTTGAACCCTGGTAGACCATACACATCTATGGGGCGGGTTTTCCATCCGTTTTAAAACCAAATCCCAATAAAATGAACATACATTGCGCTTATATACTCTTTTCTTTTCATTGAAATTAAAGTTTTTTCTTTTTGATCTATAAGAAACGGAAAATACACCCCCACCATATTAAAAAGCTATCATATTTTTTTGATTAAATGTATGTATAAAAATTTTTTAAAAATTTAAACATTTTCGGCAAAGTAAAATTACATCTTGAGACATACAGAAAAAAATATTAAGTATCACAAATTAAAAGCAAAAAAAATCACTAAAAAAAGCAATTAAATACCTTAACATACTGTATAAATTTATTTACAGATAGATTTTAAAATTTGAACAAATTCCTGCTTTTGCTAAACGGTTAACAAAATGCACTGAAAAACCCGGTTTTTCAACACATTCTTTTTCACAAACGTCATCATTTTGAGAAAAACAATTTTTACCTTTTTAATATCATTTTCACCTGCAAAAATTTTCTTTTTTAATTGACAGTTATTTTCTCATAGTATTTTGTAAAAACCGAGATTTTTTTTTTAGGAATGAAAGGATTTGAATGTTTTTTTGAATGACTATGATAAATCACGCCAAACCCTATTTTTTTGTCATTTCATACAAAAAAGATCTAATTAAAACTTTAATATTTTATATTCAAATATTTACATATTTTTATAATATTTTTACAAACTTTTAATTATTTTTATTTATATACAAAAATTTTATTAATTTAACCTTTTATATCTATTATTTATTTTTTTCCCCTTTTTTATTACTTGCTTTGTGGATTCTATATTTTTCATTCTTGTAAATAAAAACCTTGAAACATCAAAAGTGAAAAAAACCTATCTTTTGGGGGGAAAATATTAACTGGAATTAATTAAAATGCAAGAGAGAATATGGTGTTAAGAAATTTCCCCGTCACTTCTTCTAAGTAAAAAAGTTTCACCCTACAAAAGTTGTACAAAAGGGGAAAAGTGGGGACCGGAAAAAATTGAAAAATTCTTTTTTTTAATTGTTTAAATTTTAAAGAAAAATAAAAAATTTTTATTTTTTTAAAACCCAGTGAACATTTTTGCTCAATAAAAAATGTTGGTAACAAAACTGTTCATTAAATTGGTAAAAACAACCAATTTTTAAAATTTTTATTAAATCCCTTTATCAAGAAAAAAATTTAATTATTTAAAGTATTTTTTAGGCCCACACCGGGACTTTTTTTAAAAAAAAAAAAACATATTGACTTCCAGGGGGTGGAATTTCATGTATATTTGAAATTTTTTAATATTTCATATGGGTTATATTGGCACTTTAATTTACACGTGTTTCTACTTACTATCAGGCCAGTTTTTATTACCACTGTTTTACTAACAAATAGTATTTTAAGTTTTAAACCCACAAACAAACGTACTAAATTGTCATTTTTCTTTATTCAATGTAATAAAAAATTAAAAGAAAATATTTCAAAAAAACTTAATGCGGGGAATTATTTCCCTAACTGAGAGATAAAAAAATTTTTATGATAAACAAATTTATAAAAAAATATGTACCTTCAAAATGGGGTGTTTTTTTTTTTGTTTGTTCATTGGGGGCACAGAGTCCAAAATTTTAAAATAGTTAAGTATGGTTTTTACCATAAAATAAAATGTGAGATAAAGGAAAAAATTTTTAAAACTACGCCCAAAACCCAAAATGCCCTTTCCAAAAAAACCCCCCAAAGGGCCATTAGCGACTAAAAAAGGGGGGCAAAGATCATAATTTGGGGAATTTTGGGTTAAACTTTGTTATTTGCTGAAAAATTGTTATAGAAATGTTGTCTCTGTTGTGAAGAAAAATTTTTGGGAAAACCCACTGAAATACAAAATACAGAACGGGGTCCCATCTAGATCCTTAAAAATCCAACAACTATAGTTTTACTGAATGAGTAGGTCTGGGTTCGTTCTACTAAAAGAGACCCTTTTTGGAAAAGGGGGAAAAAGGAAAAATAGCGTTCAGTTGCATGCGAACACCTCTTTGTTTATCATATCGAAACCGAGATTCGAACTAAAAATTTTTATTGGTTTGGTTCCGGTTCTCTAAACAAACATTTTAAGGGTTTCCCAGTTCTGTTTTTTTTCCGGTTTAGACACAAAAAAGGTTTCCCAGTTCTTTTGGGTTCCCTGATAGATTCCGTCCTGTTCAGGTTCATTAATTTTTTTTTAAATTTAGACAGGTTTTCTATAAATTTTGGGCTACTTTAAATGACTAAGGTTTTTCAAAAGAATAAGCCTTATATTTGTATATTTAGAGAAGTTATCCGCCTTTGCGTAAATAGAGGAAAACTTAGGAAAATAACATTTTGATAAAAATTTGTAAAATTAAACCATTTTACTACCTAATAACAATAGTGCATCCTTCAATTTGCATTTATCTTACCATCTATCCATAAAAAAAAAAAATTTCCAAACGCATTTCTTTAACGCCCCCCATCAATAAAAGTTTTTTAAACCCATACTAAAACAAAAATAATAACCTCTGACTCTACACAAGGAACACATTTACTGAGCTATTTCCCATTTAAAAAATTGATTAAAAAATTTTTAAATTTGAATTTTCCCCCCCTCCATCTCCCCTTTACCAAAAATATAAATTTCCCCACAACTGGCAGTTGGGGACAAAAGGCCACATGCGGGTGGATCTGACACCCCAAACTTTTGAAAAAAACTGTCAATGTTGGGTTGGCATCGGGAAAGGGACAGGGTGACCCATCTATCCGTCGGTTGGGAATTCCAGACCAGTGGTGTAAATTTAAACACCAACCCTCTCAGCCCGTGGGGACAAAAGGTGAATTGCAGCAGAAAAACCCCATGGCATTTTTAAATGCCCTTTGTTCCTCCTATTTTGGTTTCTTTTTGCACTTTATTATTCAAGTGTGGTGTGGGGGGTTGTTTTAATACTTTTTATTTGTATAAATTAAATATGGTCTAATAGGGCTTTTATTCAACTGAATTTATAACAAATTTTATTGACTGTCCCAAATTCCCCCATGTCTATGGAAAGTGGATCTAGTGAATTTTCTAATCTCAAAAAAAAGGGGTTTCCTTTCCATAAGCAGTCCCCATTTTTTTATTCCGGGAACCCCGGCCCCAGTATGGTTTTCCTAAAGGGGTAAACAGCCCCCTTAGGAAAAATGTTTTTACCTACTTTTAAAAAAAAATGTAATATACGAAAAGCCATCACCCCAAATTTTTTTTTCCTTTATCTTAATTTTTTTCTCTAGAAAGACGGAATCCTGAAGACATAATCACAAAAGCATTTTAAAACACATCGTCTTGGCGGAAACTTAAGTTGTAATTTTTTTGGCATCGTAACAAAAACTTCTTGGGAATGTTTAGGACTGCTCATAAAAAGCAAAACTAATCAGCAAAAAAAACCAAATTAAGCCTTCCTTGGTCTTGGTTGTTTGGGTAGATTTTATTTTTTCCAATCTTTGAAAAAATAATTTTTTTAAATTACTCCGCCAACACTCCATCTGCCCCAATGTTACCATGATAATTAAGTTACATTAATGACACCCTTTAAAAACGATGGGTATTCTTTAAGTTTAAAATTTGGGACCCATGTTGGGAGAAACTCTATTGACGTTTTTTACCATCTATGCACCCCCCCCCTTTTTGCAAAAATTCCCAACAAAAACAAAACCCTTTGCAATATTTGCCAGTTCCTTTATTCGGAGAAATTTAAAAAAAAAGAAAAGAGGAAAAGATTTAAACACCGGGGAAAAAAAAAAAATTTGTACACTACCAAAATTTTAATAAGTCAAATTTTATTCACCTTTTAATTCCTTTTGGTATACACATTAGACATTAAAACGAGGGGAGGCTCCGATTTGAAAGGGCATTTAAATTTTTAATAATTTTCGGGTAAGCTAAACAAATCTTCCAAAATATTAAATTTTAAAAGGGAGATATTTTTATTCCTTCATTTGCATAAGCGAATTTAGGGGGGGTATTTCAATGGGTTTTTCCACCCTCCATCGTGAAAAATGTTGGTACATTCATATAATTTTTTGCTTGAACCTTTAAAAAATTCCAAAAACCAAATTTTTTTATTTGACATATTTTGACATAATATTTATTAAAATTAATTTTTTTAAAACCTTTCCAAAAAACACAAGTCTATATCGTAACTGATTTTTTTAAAAATTTTAATTCAAGGCTCCAAATTTATTTAGATAACAATGAATTTATGTAAAGTTTTTATAATGCAACAAAATTTTATCTTTGAGACCAATTTAGATGATTTTTTAAAATAAAACTTTTTTTTTGTTTAACATTTTCTATAAAATAATGCAAAGATAGCACTTTAATAAAAATTAAATTTTGATATTCTTCAAAAACAATCAGAGTTGTCATGTGTAGTTGCTACCCCCCTCCAGTTTTTTGAATACCCGGGATTTTCGATTTGGGTACTTTTTTACCACCACAACGAACAAAAAATAAATAAATATAAATAATATTTTGGGCCTTGTGTATGAATTTGATATTTTACCCCCCAAAAATTATTTTTTTTTTTTCTCCTTGGGTGCATTCTACCTTCACAGCATTAAAAATTTAAAAACAAAAATTTAATATCAAGTTTAGTGTTGACTCCCCCTAACTTAAACAAAATGTTTTTAAAAATTATAAAAAAAAATCTAAGTAGTAAAATAAAATATATAACCTAATTGTTCCTCCCTTAACCATATTAGTATTTATTCTATTTCTAAATTATTTTAAAATTTTTAGCACCGCGTCTTACTCCCCATTGGGGTTTACGCATTACCTAAGTGTAAGGTGGGTGATTGTGAGTGAAATGGGGGACCTACATTAAAAACCTGGAACCCAATCACACGGGGGCCTGGCATTCCACACATTTACAAATTCTTGTCAGGGGTAAAGGGAAGGGGTTTGTTAACCAAATAAATTTTGGGGGACCGAGGATTGAACCCCCGGCCCCAGCACAAAATCTTACACCTTTACCCCTAGACCCCCATTCCCTTACTTCTAAAGAATATTAACACACTGTGAGAAATAAAGTTTAACATTAGCCTTTCTTCGCTTTTTAATATTTCATTTGGAAAAAGTTGTCACATGTATATTTCCTATTCCTGTATTGAATCCCCAAGTTTTTCCAAAAATAATTTTGGGTAAGGAAGGGGAAATTCAATTTGAAATCCCACATTTTATATTCGGGTTTGGAAAACTACAGGAATGAACCCAACGGCAATAGTTTTGTCAGGGCTCTAATTATGTGGGTCCCAAAAAATAAATATCAAGTCAAAGTTATGGTTTTCCGGGGGGCGGGTTTTGGATATTTGAATCCCCCCTGGGTCTACAGAAAATTTTAAGTTATCAAAATTTTTTCCCAAATCCCCCCCGTAGACGAAAACCCTTTTCCTTTATTCTCCCAATACATTACTTCGCACACCCCCATCAATTCCTTTTGGTTTAGGGTATACCAACCATTCAGGGGAAGTAGATATAAAAAAAAAAAAACAAATTTTACTAGGTTTTGTTGGTAAAGGGGGCCCCTAACGGGGATTACAAATTTTCTTTTGGGAGAGGGGCCCCCTGATTGTCCCTAAAAGAGCATGAAAGGGGTTCTAGTTTGAAACTGCCCCTTATGCGCGATACGTCCCCGGGGAAAACCCCATTGTTAATAAAACCAAAGATAAACAAGTACAACGGAAAAACCCTCCATTCCCCCTTTGGATCACGACACCCCCCCTTTATAAATTTCTGTCACAACATGTCGACCATAACTTGTCTAACAAAAAATTCGGGTTTTAAAACAGGGAAAGAAAGTGGGGAAAAAACGTTTTTTGAAAAAATAAAAGGAGGATCGGGGTGGGTTAAAATATCACCCTTCCGTCTCGTTGCCGTTCCGCCAATCGGCACCAGTCATCGGATAAAAAGGTAAATACCTCATTACTAGTTTATGGTTTAAAGGTCGGATATATTTCTGTTTTGAATGTCGAACGAAATGGCCCAGGTATTTTAAAGTTATGACAAGCAATGATCCCCCCGTTGAAAAACCCATTGCCACTTTAAAGACCAATAGTAAAACAAGTTTTTGGAAAAAAACCTTGTGATTGAAATAACCCTTTTGCGTCTTGAAAAGGGGACAAGACCCCGGGTCAAAACCCCATGTCATCATGAAAAAAATTTAGAGTGGAAAGGGAAAGGCAAGGGGGTTAAACTCAAACCATTTTGCAAAACCCCAAACGCAAAGGGAATAATACCAAAAGGGGGTAAGTCCCCAAAGCCAAGGGGGGACATCACCGTATCCCGACCCCAGGGAAAACCAAAGGGGATAAAAGTCAATATGGGGTGGTACACCAAAGACTCAGCCTAGTTTTTAAGGGCCGGGGATCTACTAGAAAAACCCTTAAAATACCAAAATTTTTGTATGTTCTTTTTAAAGGACTTTTTAGTCGCAACGTATAATACAGCCCAGGGAAAATTTATATCCACGGGGCCAATTTCCCCTTTTTAAAACGTTTTTTTATGGGGCTTGCAAGATACAAAATAAATATCTTTTTTTAAAAATACAATAAAATAAAATATTATAGAAATCCAAAATAAATAAAATTTTTTATTCAACAAAAATGAATATGCAATTTTAAGACCCTTTATACAAATTTACCCTAAATTTAAAGATAAATGACAAATAAAAAACAAAATTGGATTCATTTTTAAGCTTGGATTTAAAAACCCCAGGAAAATATATTTAAAATTGGGTTGTAGCCGCATCAAATGCATATCTGTGAATTGAAAAAAAACCCTACACAGGGTTCGATTCCCACGCCCGGGTGTCATTTTAAATTTACACAATATAATTAATTATGTTTTAGTAAAACATTATTTAAAAATGTTTTCTCTCTATTTTGGGGTTTATATATTTTTTTTCTTTTTTTTAAACAATATATCACGCCACCAAAAATTTGTTTTTTAAGGTGAACATTTCTTAAAATTTTGATTCTCAATGCAGCCAAAAATTTTTCCGGGGCCGGGTATGGAAATTTAAAATAGTTTTGGTGTCATGAAGGTGTGCTTGTCAACGCGAAGCTTGGGGGCAAGCAAAGGGGGTTTATCGATTTAGCTAAAAGGGATTTACCCCGGGATATGGTGTAAAAAGAAGGAAACAAAAATAAAAAGGATTACCCAAAATTTGTTGGGGGAAGGGGGGAACCCCATTTAAAAAAAAACCTTCAAAATCCCCCGACTAGGTTTCGAGACCTAAATTCACGCATCACTAAAAACCGGGACCAATAGCAAAAGTTTTTTTTAGTCCCAATCAATCCAAAATTTACATTACAGGGGCCAAACAATCCGATTTTTCTTAAATATAGCTTTTACTTTTTTTTTTATGTTTTTTAAAAAAACATTTGAAATTTTTTTCATTTTGTCTACTTGAAAAATATGCTTGGTTTTAAGGGAATTTTTCTTCAAGGTGGCAGGGGGGGCTCGAGAAGTTTTACATTTTTTTACGCTATTTTTTTTTGGCCAAATAAAAATAAATATTCTCCAATAAAAACATAGAATTTTTTTTTTTGCACATTATAAACAAAAAGAATTTGAATATTTCAAAACGTTCTGGAATTTTGTCAAAAACTTCTTAAAAAAAGAGAAAAAGGTTGAAAAATTTTCCAGGACACCCTTGACAATATTCAAATTTCGAATTAATTGCAGAAACTAGCTCTATTTGCGACTTGATAAATTTTTGGGTATATTTTGGGCCAAAATTTTAATTCTAAAAAACTTTAAAAACATTGCATACTTCTGTGCATTAAGAAAATCAATCGATTTATTTTTCAAACAAAAAATTTTTTTCACAAAAAAAACTTTTTCTTTTTATTTCTATTGATGATAAATGAAAGTTATTTGAAACAAGTCGCCTGGATTGTTTCAATGATTGCTCGAAAAGGGATGTGTGGGGCCCGGGTTGTGAAGGTTTGGGGCGCATCAAATAGTCAAAGGCACTTCCCTTCAATTCATGGATTACTTTTTTCACTTTTATAACACACTACAAAATACGACAGTTTGTACCGTAGCAACACCATTTTCTTTTAACATCGGCCTAAAGAAAATTAAAAAAACTCCTTTTCAAGTTCATTTCCAAGAAAAAAAAACCATGTTTAAACATTTTGGTCAGACAAAAAAATAAAAATTTTAACAGCCCCAAAACCCCATTGTTGGCTACATTTTTAAGGGGCATCATCGCTGTAGACGGAATGCTGAAAACCTAAGATCTGGTTAGATCGGTGACCTGTGGTCTGATTAAGTTCAATTTTGTGCGGGCGGGGGGGGTTCAACCCCAGGTCCCCACAGTTTTATTATTTCCAAACCCCTTCCTTCACCTCAAAAGAATCTTGTGAATGTGGGGAAGCGGGGCCTCCACCGGGGTTCGGATTCCACTTTTAAATTAGGTCCTTCATTTCATCCACAATCCCCCTACCATTACACTTTGGTAATGCGTAAAACCCCCCAAAGGGGAGTAAGACGTTCTAAAAAATAATAATAATAAAAATAATAATAAAAAAAAATTAAAATAAAATGGTTAGATCTATTTTGTGTGACAGTTTAAAAAAAAATATTTTTCCTAAATATTTTACAAACTTCCTCCAAAAAACGCAAGTACCCTTCCTTAAAATTCAAACTTTTCCCCCGAACATTATGACCTAGTATAAAAAAAATACACCCCGATGGTTTGCAAAAAAATTAAAAAATTTAAAATCAAATAAAAAAATGGTCTAAGATAAAAATCAAATCTTATGCAAGGGGAACGCTTTTTTTTCCCTATTTGAAAACCACATAAACTTGGAGTTTTTTTTACTTTCCCCAAAATTGTATAATCCCTTTTAACATATTTAAAATTCTCTTAACTGATGTGTTTTCCCATGAAGAGACACCACTTCACCACAAAAAAAAATAGAAATATTAGCCCCTGTTGTATATCCATTACCCCCCAGGGTAATAAAAACGGATTTTGTTTTCTGTTATAATCCTTTACCTCAGTCGGGAAAAAGGATGCATATTATTTGGTTAAAAACCACCTATACCCCACACTGATTTTTTAAGCTTAACCTGAAAAAATTTACGGCTTTAATAATCCAAAGAAAATTTGGGCTTGAGCTGTCTTTTTCACAAGCCATTTGTTTTTATTTTTAAATATTTTTTTAAAGCTCATGTAAGACCTCATCTATATCTAAACCCTTTGTGCCATTTGGGAAAGGGTGTGATATTAGTTTCGGGCCTCCCATAAGTGTCACGGAATGAAGCGCTAGATCGTTTTCCCCCCCGAGTGAGAGAGCTAATCTACTGAAAGAAGGCTTGTTAAGGTTAGTTTTTTCCCCCTTACCCCCGGGGGACACCAGTAATCTGATTCAAATCGGGGAAAAATAAACGGTTTTGTAGAGCGGTTAAAAAAATAAAACAAATTCCTTTGTGATACAGTTTGGTACTATTTTTTAATTCAACACGGTTCATCTTTCTTATAAAAAAAATTTCTTCATTCGGTAAGCAATAATTTAATATTTTAGATTTATATATTTGATCTTGGGGTAATTTAAATTCCCTTTTTAAATTGTCTCAGAATTTATAAAATAATTTATAGGTTTAGAGTTTCAAGATGAGCTGTGCCCAAAAAATTTTTTATAACAATAAAAATTTATATTATAATTTAATACACATTTAAAATAATTTTTGTAATCAAACCTTTAAAAAATTTCTTTTTTATATTTAAATAAAATTTTTCAAATAACAAATTAATTTTTGTCTCTAACTTTAAAAAATTTTCCTGTAGATTTTTTTAAAAAGTAATAAAGTAAATTAATGAAAGGAAAAAAGAACTTCGATAGATGCCGGGTAATATTTAATAACGCGTGTGTATCAATTTTTTGAGTGAAACATCCCCAATAATTTCTCAAAAAAAAATTTTTTTATCCCCCTGAAAATTTTTTAATTTTTTTTGGGGATTTTTTAACTAATTTAATAAATTAAAAAAAATTCGGAAATAAAAAAAATGAATAGTTTGTTTATTTTCATTGACTTTGTGCGATGTCGCCACGAAAAGGGATGGATATATTACACCCCTAGGGCCCCCATGTGCGTCCAAAACGGGGAAATTTACATATTTTGAAAAGTTTTTTTTAAATTTATTAAAACGGTTGTAAGAACAAAAAAAGGGGGTTTTTTTGACTATTTTAACTAAAGAAAAAGTTTTTCCCCTTAACCAGCAATTCATTGTGCAACATTTAACGCCGGTACTTTGAATAAAAATAAAGAGGAAACAATGTTTCTTGACATTCAAATAACATAAATGTCAGTAAATGAAAAATTTTTAATATCCCCCTACAATGTACAAAAAATGCAAACTTTTAACACAAAAGGGGGAAAAAATTTGCTACCCAACTAAAACCAAATTGGGAGTTCAATTTCAACTATAAAAAGTGTGTGAATTCCCCAATAAAAGGAAAGGGTTACAACATTGTTTGAAAGTTTTTTTTGAACACTTTTTTTTACTAAATCTATCTCGTATTTGGTTTCCACCACACCGACGATCCCCGGCCCCCTCGATATTTAAAGGTAGAAGCGTTTAACAAAGGCGTTTGTCAATGTGGGGTTTAATATATTTTTTTCAAAGGAATGCGTGCATTTTTCAAACAACTTTTCACAGCTCCTTCTCAATAAGTGTTAAATGCCTTCGTCAAAAGAAAATTAAAATGAAAAATTTTTTTTTATAACATTAAGAAACAAAATTATATACGCTATTAATACCAATTGGATTTTTGTTTCATTTTTAAAATTCTTTTTAACACCAACAATAATTTTATATAGAAAAACAAATGACTAGATGAGGGTTTGATTAGTTGCACACATAAACCATCTTTATAAAAATAAAACTAGATATTGTCTACACCAATGAAAAACGAGATGAATTTGTTGATCTGAATATAACTTGAAAGCTTGTAGGTTTTTTGGGGGTCTTGAAATCCAAAGATAAAAATGGGTTAAACCCCCCCAAAGAAAGACATCTTAATTATATCATAGGGAGTACAAACCCCAAAGGAAAACTATGATTTAACTAAAAAAAATTGTTTTGTTGTGTGGGGTTTTCGTGTGTAAAATGGCGGTGGGTGGCTTGTAGGGGGGTACAGTGGGGGGAATCAATGGAATGCAAGGGCTGGTGGGGTAGTTCGCGCTAGCTTTCCCCAGGCTGACCCAAACTATTTTTAAAAAGTAGACTGAAATTGGGAGCTGGGGTTTTTTAAAAAGGCCCCCCCCCCCCCTTGGGGTTTTTTGGGAATTTGGGACTAACCCAAACCCCCCCCTTTAGGGGGGTTTTGAAAGGAAAAAAAAAGAGAAAAAAACAAATTTTTGGAAATTTGCTTAAAAATTTTGATTAAAATTTTTTTTATAACATTTTTTTTCATTTTTAAAAAATTTTTTTTCAATTCCCTTTTAATTTTAAAAAAAACTTTGAGTTACTTTTATGAAGGGGATTTTTAATTTTTTTATTTTTTTTCGTTTCATTTGGATACGAAAAAAATTTTAATTGCAAAAAATTTTTTTACTATAAAAATAAAAATTTTTTGTTTGAATTTTTTTTTTTTAAAAAAATAATTTTTTAGATATAATAAATAAAAACTTTTTAAAATTTAAAATTTTGAAAATTAAAATTTTTTTAGTTCTTTGGCGGGCACAGATGTTTTTTTTCTTAATTTTTCTGTAACAGTTTCCATTCCCAATGCAGAGTAATAATTTTTAAAAATTTTATTATTTCATTTTTATCTTTTTTGTAGTTTTACACAACAAGTACAAACCCATTTTTTTTTTCCAAAAATTTTTGAGTTTTTAGTAAAGTTCCTTTTAAATAAAAACGGGAAAAAACTATTTCGTGCACCGTTTCCCCCTTTTAAAAACTTTTTAAAAATACATTTTTTGGGGGGGATTTTTTTCCCCAAAAAAAATTTAAAAATTTGTACTAATGGATTTAATATAAACCCAAATTTTTGAATAACTACCCCAAAGGGGAAAAAATAATATTTTTTTAGTGGAAGATAAACAATTTTGGGTTTTTACCTTTTTTTAAAACCAAATAGGCCCCCTTTTAAAATTTTAAAAATTTTTCTCGATTTTTTCTCTTTAATACAAAAGGGGAATATTTTTTTCAACACATTATTGGGCCCATTTTAAGAGTTTAATTTGACAAAAATTGGGAATTTTTAAAAAAAAACTGTTGACCTAAAGTTTAAAAATATATTAAAATCACAAAAAAATTTTTTCCCCAAAAACAAAAAACCAACTTTTCCCCTTTTTTATCCCCTTTCAGAGCATCCCCATTTTTTTAAGGGGGGGTACCCCCCTTTTTATAAAATGAAACTTTTTTTTTCATTAAAGAATTAAAAAAATTTTAATCAGTTTGGCAATGATTTCAAAAAATATTTCACTTTTCTTCTATTTTTAAAAAAAGGCAGGGGTTTAAATTTTTTCCAACATGATGAAAAAGGAAAATTTTAAAAAAAGTAAATTTAAAGATTTTGGGAAAAAGTTCCTTAATTTGAGTCAAATAACCCAGAACCCTATATTCATAAAATTTTTTAAAAAAACCTTTTTTTTAAAAATCAGCATCAACCCTTCATTTAAAAAATTTTTTAAAAAAATTTTTCTTTTTTTTATCTTTTTTACACGTTTTGGGGAAACATCAACCCAGCGATCAGCTCCTGCATATTTTTCCAGAAACCTTTTTTTCCAAAAAATTTTTTGGGTGATTTTCCAACTTTACTGTCCCGAGGAACGTTTCCCATTCATAAAAAAAACCCCCCAAAACCAAAAGGTTTTTTGGGGAAAAAAGTCAAGGTTTAAATGCAAGAAAAGTATCTTCAATGAATTTCATATTGCATCGAGCAGTTTTGAAATTGTTTTTTTTTTCAAGGGTCTTTTTTTCCAAAAAAAAATTTTTTAGAGCCCTTTTTTAAATTCCCAATTTCCTTTTTTTTTTAACTTGGGGATTTTTCAAAATTTTCATTTGATAAGTTCCTGATTTTAGGCCCAAAAAAAAATTTTTTCCCCCCTTTCACAATGGTTTTCTTTTGGGGAAAAACTTAAAGACATTGAAAACCCCCAAATTATGTTTCCCCAAAAATTTTAAAAAAGGTTTATTAAACCAAAAAATTTTAAAGTGGGGAGATTGAAAAAAACCCCTTTGGGGGGAAAAAATGGGGGAAAATTTAAAACTGACATTCCGGATCATTTGTTTTTTTTTGCTGCTGGTCAGCCTGAAAGTAATTTCTGTGGTAGCCCGGGGTTTCCAGGGGGCAAAAAAAAAAAAAAATATTCTGTTAAAACTCTTTGGTGCCTTAATATACCAAAAACTTTTTAAATCACCAAAAAAAATTCCCCCCTTTAGGGTTGGTTTTCTGGGTTGGGGTATTGATTCATCTATAAAATTTTCCCTTTTGAGGGCTAAGTGTGAAAAATTTTTGGGGTTTGGGGGGCCTTTTAAAAAAATTTCCCCCCAGCGCAAACTGCTTCCAAACTTCTCTTTGAAAAAGTCCTGAAGATAAAGATTCAGACAAAATGTGAAAAAAAACCAAATTCGGAAGAGTCTATTTTAAAAAACCCCCAAAAAAAACACATGGGTTTGTCTACTGAAAATATTTGACAAATCATGATTTCATTTTTTATAATACACATTTTAAAAAAATTTTTTTAAAATTTTTTTTTCTGTTCCTTGGGGTCCCGAAGTTTTATTTTTCTTTATAAGAGCAAACTTAAAACCTATCTTTTTAAATGTACCGGGCTAACTTTTTTCGTCGGTGTGTATCAAAACATTGAAAAGGCCCCCCGGGTCTCATTGTTGAAACCCCCGTTTTTTCCCTTTTTTGTTTTCCCCAAAACCCCCAAAATTTTTGGGGGGGGGTTGGGAAATTTTGGGCATGTGTATCATGAAGAACTGGTTTATTCAAGGGGGGTTTTGGAAAAAAAACTTAGTTTGGGTTTTGGTCAAAATCAAAAATTAACATTTAAAAAGTAACAATCCCCAAAACATGGAAGGGCTTTCTTTTTACAGGGGGTGAAAAAGCTTGATTTTTTTGGGTTTAACCAGCTTTCCCCTTCCCCTTTTAAACAGATCAAATAACTTTGGGGCCCCAATCTTGTCTTTTTCCCAAGTAGACCCCGGGTTTTCCAAAAGGGTTAAAATATTTTGAAACCTTTGTTTCGGGGCTTTGGTAGTTGTGAAAAAATCCAGATTTTTAATTATTTTTTAACAAATTTTTTCGGGTTGTTTTTAAAATTTGCGAGGCTATGTATATACTTTTTCCCAAATTTCCCCCGAAAAAATTTTAAAATAAAAACAAAAAAATTTTTTGTTTTCGTTTTTACTATTTAAATTGGGGGAAAAAATTTGGGGATATCGGATACAAAGGATTTTTTTTTTAAAAAAAATTTTTTAAAGGGAAAAAACCTATTTTTTTTTTTAAATTTTCCCCTTTGGTATTTTTTTTTCTTTTTATTCAATTTAGTATAAAAAAAAATTACAAAATTTTTTAACCTAAAAAAAAAAACCCCCCAAAAAAGAAAACCAAATGTTATAAATTTTTTTTAGAAACCTCACCTAACTAAAATGTTTTCTTTTTTTAAATTTAAGATTATTGTTTTTTGTGTTAAAAAAAAGATTCACTAATTTTTTAATTTTTTGGGGACTGCCCCGAAAGAACATATCAGTTTCCGGGCAATCTGCATGGAATAAAACAAAAAAACCCCTTTTTTAAAAAAAATAACGTGTCCGGGTTTCATTTTGGAGGGGTTAAAAAAAATTCCCCCCCCCCCATTTTTTTCAGAAAATTTTTCCCCCCCGAAAAAGTTTCTTTATGGACAAAAACCCCCCCCCAAACAATCCAAAAAAAGTAAAATTTCCCAATTTTTTTTAGATCAGGCTAACTTGCTCATACAAAAATTAAGGTATTGATAAAAAATTTTTTCAAGTTTTCGGGGGAGGGGGGGGTATGGCCCCCCGGCCCCAATGGAAACGTCACTGACATAAAGTATTTTTTTTAAAAAATTTATTTTTTGGGATTTTTTTTTAAGACAATCCCCAAATGGGCATAGACTAGTTATATTTTTTTTTAAAAGTTTTTTGGGTCAAAAAAATTGGGGGTTTTTCAATTTTTTTTTAAATTTTAAAAAGAAAAATTTAAAATTCTTTAAAATTTTAAAAAAAACCAACCTTTTGGGAGCGTTTTTTATTTTTTTACAGGGGTTTTTAAATTTTTTTGAGAGAAATTGGGGGGGGGGGGGGCCCCTTTAAAATACCCCCAACCCCCCAAAAAAAAAACCCAAGGGGGGTAAGAACCCCCCCCCCCCCGGCCCGGAGCCCCCCCCCTAAAAACCCCCGATCCTCTCAAAAATATTTTTTTCGTATTTTTTAAAAATTTAAAAAAGGGCCTTAACCCGGGGGGAAACAAACCCCGGGGGCCTTTGATTTGTACGCCCCACTGAGCACCCCCCCGGGCTCGTCCCGGGGCCCCCGGGCTGTCTTCACTCTGTTTAAAACAGATTTTGTAAAGGGTATACGAAATTTGGGGCAGTAAATGTATGACGTTTAATATCATGATGACGATACTAAAAGCCCCCTCGTCTTTAAAAGGCTTTTTGTGCCAATTTTAAAAATTATAATTACGGGGAAAAATCATGTTGGTTAAATACCCTATTATTTTTAAAATTTTGTCCATCACAACTCCCCAAATTTTTAAAATGAAGAGTAACCGGGCAGGGGACGACCCGGGAAAAATTCCCGTGGAAAAACGTTGGGTAGTAACCAAAAAAACCCCCGGGGTTTTTATTCCCGTTTGTTTTTTTTTTTAAATTTTTAAAAAATAAAAATTTTAGATCGGCCATAAACTTTATTATCAAAAATAAAATTTGGTTATTAAAATTTTCAAAATGCAAAATATTCTAAAAAACAAAAAAGTCTCAAAAAAAACCCCTTTTTTTTTTACTAAAAAATTCTTTCAAAAAACCTTCGTAAAAAAAACACCCACCCCCACTCTCCAAAAACCCCCTATCCCTAAAAGATTTAATTTTCTGGCCCCCCTTTTCTATAAAAAGTTTAATGTGTTGTATATTTTAAATTTTATCTGTCAAGAATCTTTAGTCTTTTTTTAAATTTGTCGAAAAAATTTTTTCATTCCCAAAAAAAAGGAGAATAGATATAACTCCAATCTCAAATTAAAAAACCCTTATTTTAAAATTTTTTAAATTTAATCGTACCTGTTTTAGTTTCCCCAAATTTTTAAATTTTGGGGTGTAATAAAAATTTTTCCCAAAAAAAAAAAAAATTTTACTTTCACCCATCACACTCGACTAGTGGGCAAATTGGAAATTGTTACTTCGATTTAAAAAAAGGGCCCACTTATCAATCTTTTGAGGCCAACCCCGTGTTGTAAATGTGTATTAAATACCGGGATGAGGGGTTTATAAACGATTTAGATCAGTGCTTCATAGAAAGGCCATTTTACTCAAGCATTTTATATACCAACAAATTATTACACTTTATTTTAGACTACTGAAAAATTTTTTTGTGGATCTGTTCTCAATAAATCCCCCTAGATGTGAAACGGGTTGAAGACATCTTAAAAGTGGATTAATAAATATTATTTAAGAAATACTTCAATAACGGCTTTTTATCACACACACAAAAAAAAACAACTTTTCCCCTGAAACTTTTTTATATGACACACTTCTTGGAGATTTTAAATAACTTGTATTGTTTATAACATTCTTTATTAAAGAATTTGTATTACATTAACTATTTTTTGTTTTCGTTAACAGCAATATGATTTATATAAATAAATTGATAAATGTTCAAAATGATAACATTAACTTCCATACACTTATCACTTCACTTTTTTAAAAATTTATTAGCAAATAGTTTTTTTTATTATTATTATTAGCACCGCGTTTTACTACCCATTCGGGTTATACGCAAAACAAATAGTTAATAAACAAACGTGAGAGAGTTTGACTCCAGTGTATTCAAAACAAAGCAAAATCACAAATAAAGACGGAACATTCTTAGTTATACTGGGTATTTTACCAAAAACAGTCCTCATTCCTCACTTTCTCTTCTTATAATTTATAGCCCATTTTTATTGCAGGTAAATACGGAACACTTAAAAGTTGTAGAATAATTCAAATGATTCTCATACATAGGGAATTTCGATTCACAACAAAACTTCGATGAAGAAATTCATTTTTACATCAACTAATAATACCCGAAAAAATACTCCATAGCGTGCATTATTTTTTTCGTGTGTTGAAACAGTTTTGAGAAAATGAAAGTGTGCACCGAAAAAGAGAGAATGGCAAAGAACTGCACTGGGGGAAATAATGAAATCTTAAGAAACCTTGTTTAGGCTCAGGAAAACATATTGTTGACTTCTTTTAGAGATGTGGGCGTTAGCTGTAGGGGGGACCATATAGCTCGAGTGTAGCCCGAGGCTTATCGGCCGGGACCGAGGGAAAAGTACAGACCGAACACATCCAAGTCAGAGATCATTCACGGTGTTTACCCGCATTTACCCGTAGAGAAGTTAGTATTAAGCACCCTTGGCTAAAAAAAATTTAAATTCAAACTTATACACCATAGTTATACGAATAGATAGTTTTAAAAATTTCCGCAATGTGAAATTTTTTGGGGAGATTGTTGAATTTTAAAGAAATGCCGGCTTTTATTAAATATTTATAATTGTTAAATATAACTTATATTCATTAAAAACCTCACATCACTTAATTTAAAAGTATGGGGAGTTCCCCCCCCCTGGGGTGGTCCAAAAATCCCTTTTTTTGGTTCTTCGAGCTCTGTTGCTATTATGCATTTTTTTGAATACCTTCAAAAAATGCCCTTTTGTGTAACACTGTCCCGCTTTTGCATTTTTTCTTGTTTTGTCGGGGAGCACCTCTTAATTTCCCCTTTACCCAGAATTTTTTTATCGAGCGTCAGGGGACCTCTTTAAAATTTTCCCCCTTTTTGTATTTTTTTTTTCGTTCCCCCGTTTGGGGAAAAAAATTGTCGCGCTCGGGGGGTTATGACAAAATTAGAATTTTTGAATTTTAAACCTTTTTTTTTTTAAAAAAAATTTTTTAAAAAATTTTTTTCATATTATTTTATTTAAAATTTAAAAAAAATGTTTTATCTAATAAAATTTTTAAAAAAATTTTTTTTGAAAAATTTAATTTTTTTTCAGTTCAAATAGGTTTACATTTTATAATAAAAATTTCCAAATTTACCCCGGTTTTTTTCCACTCTTTTTTCCCGAATTGACATCAAAAAACTCTGGCCCCCGGGAAAAAAGAAAAAACTTAAATTTCTGGAGAAGTTTCAAAATTTTTCCCCAGAGCTTGAGCTCTTGGGGAAACAAGCAAAAATTCTTTTGAAAAGGAAAATTTTTAAAAAACGAAAGTTTCAAATGAAGTAATTTTTTTCTCTCGTGCAAATTTCCCCTTTGGGGGGGTTTGACCCTTTAAAAATTACAGAGCTGGAAACAAGCAATTTGAATTTTTTACCCTCCCTTTAACTAACGGGAAATAAATCAAAAAACATAATCAGACTAATAAAATTGGGCACGCCCAAAAATTTTAAAACCCCCAGAAAACAAGCAATTTAAAAGGTCATTTCAGTACAAAAAAAAGCTCTTCTTTTTCCTTTTTTTTTTTTAAATTTTTTTTTTTTTCCCGTGGACAAGATTGGTTTCTATGTTTAATTGGCCCATACACACCCTTTCCCCAAAAACAAAAAGGGTTTTATAATGGCCCCCGGTTTAAATAGCCCATTTTAAAATTTATTCCCCTATTCTAGGGTTATCTATTTTAAAATTTACTGCAAAACTAAATGAGAGAAAGGGGTTTAGGTGTCCCGGAGGGGGGAAAAACCAAGTTAAAAAAAAAAAGAGGTATTTCCCTCCCCCTTTTTTTTTTTTTTAGTGTTTTAGTTTCCCCCCCTAAAAGAATGTGTGTATAAGGGAACGGGTACTACGTACAAAAAGGGAAAAGGTGTCATTTTTGGGTTTGGGGGGATAGCTCCCCTAAATCGGAATCAAAGTTTACCCCTTTTTTGGGGATGCCAAAAAAATTTTTTTTGGTTTTGATTTTATACTACATACATTTGGTAAAATGTAAAAGAACTTAATTAAAAAAAACATGTACAACTTAATACAAAAAAAATATTTTTTTACCCCCGGTGTGTTTTAAAAACAAAAAAAAATTTACCATTTTTCCCCTTTTTTCACCTGTACATAAAAGACCCGGGAATCAACTGCCCGTTTACTGTAGTTCCCTTTTTTAAAACCCCCTAGTTAACTTTGTTCCAAAAATTATGATAGAACTTTAGATTTCCCCCACATTTTAAAACTTTTTACCCCCCCTTTCCCTTTATGGATGCTTTTTCCTAATGGGTTAATGGTTTTAAAAAAAAAAAAGAATTTACCAAAACCTTCCTTTATTTCTTTCGGTTGAATCATTTTTTCAAAAACACAGGGTAGTTAAAGGGGAAAAAACATTTTTTTTATCTCAAAAAACCCGGGGGTTACAAGGGGGGTTTTTGGGATAACCCAATGGGGAGAAAAAACCCGGGGGGTAATAATAAAAAAAAATAATAAAAAAAATAAAAATAATAATAAAAAATAAAAATAATACAAGAGGTTAAAATTTTCCCCTTGGGTTTGAATCTCTTGTGGGGTTTTGGTGACCCTTAGAGGGCCCTTTTTTTTGGCCGGGTTTGTTAGGGAAGGGG
This sequence comes from Timema cristinae, assembly GCA_039000515.1. Classification (NCBI taxonomy): domain Eukaryota; kingdom Metazoa; phylum Arthropoda; class Insecta; order Phasmatodea; family Timematidae; genus Timema; species Timema cristinae. The sequence continues at coordinate 59,621,711 of JBCFYV010000001.1, forward strand.
AATTTTGAAAATTTTAATGAAAAAAATTAAAAAAAAATTTTTGTTTAATGAAAAATTTTTAAATTTTAAACCCAACTGGGGTTTCAGCACAATGGTTTTTCCCCGTGAATTTTTCCATTTTCAAGGAAATATTAGGATTGGTTTACAAGGGGTTGTTTGGATGGGGTTGGTCCAATTTAATTTCATCAAATCGCCCCAATTTTTAAAAACTGGGTTTTTTTAGGGAACCCTTTTAAAACAAAGTGAAAGTTTTAGCAAAAAACCCAGAAAAAATAAGGGCGCATTAAAAATTTTCACGGAAAATTTTAAAGAAGACTTGGATGTGCTTTTCCATATTTTTTAATGTAACCCTTCTACCTGACTCAGGGGGTGACCGGGGGCCCAATTTTGGGCCAAAACTAACTGGCCAGGGGACCGGGCCCAAAAATTGGGGCCCCAAAAACCTGGCTCAGGGGGGGGACCGGGCCCAAAATTTTTTCCCCTCTACCTGACTCAGGGGGGGACCGGGCCCCCAAATTTGCCCCAAACCCAACTGGGGAGGGGGTGGGCCAGACCAAAAAAAGGGCCCCAAAATACCCTTAGGGGGGGACCCGGGCCCAATTTGGCCCCCTTTTCCCGACCAGGAGTGCCCCAAACCCCAAATTTTCGCCAAACCAACTGGCTCGGGGGTGACCGGGGCCCAAATTTCCCCAATTCCGGTCAGGGGTGGGCTGGCCCCCCCAAATTTTTAATTTCCCGGGTCCAAAGGGGTAACCTGACCCGAATGTGGCCCAAATGAAAACCAACAAAAAAAAAAAATAGGTCCAAAAAAAGCACTCCCGGGCCGAAACAATTTTTTTTGAATTTTTTTTTTAAAAATGAATTAGCAAACAGTTTTCAAAATTATGCTAAAAGGGGTAGGGCTAAAAATTTAAATACCCCCAAAAATTTTTTTGGGGTTCTTTAATTGGGGGACCCCTTCAAAGATTAATCTACCCAAAATATTCTTTCCCCCCAAAATTTTTTTTTTTTTTTTTTAAAAAAAAATGATTGATTTGGTTTTTTTTTCTTGTTTTTTTTTTTTAAAATTTTCTTTAGACACTTTTAATTTTTAATGTTAAAGTCAAAATTTTAAAACCCACTTTTAAAAAATTTTACAAAGACAAAAAAATTTTGGGGTGGGGGGGAAACATATGTTGAGTTTAAAAAATTTAAAAAAAGGGTTTGAGCAAATTTTTTGCCCCCTCAAGTCAGTGGTCAGCGGGCCCCAAAAAAAAAGGAGGAATTTGACGATCCCCTTCTTTTATGTATTTTTTCCCTTTTGGAAAATGTGAAAAAAAATTAGTTTTGATTGCTGGGTTTGGGTGCGATGATTTTCCCGAATATGTCTTCTACCTTTTTTTGGGGTTTTAATTTGGGGATTAACTGAACGGGCCCACAAATTTTGGGGTTTCCCCCCCCTTTTTAAATAAAATAACTTGGCCCAAATTTAAAAAAAAAAAGGGGGTTGGGGGCCAATTCGGGGGAAACCTTTTGGGGGTTTTTTTATCTGGGGCCCAATTTTGGGGGTACCCCAAAAAAAAAATTTTTTTACCCCTGCCCCCCACCATCTTTGAAAATATAAAATTATTTTTGAAAAAAAAGAAACCCTTTTAATTTTTTTTACCATGTTTTGGGCTTGGCTTTTGAGTAAAAATTTTCCAAACCTTTCCCTTTCCTTTTATATAAAAAGGGATCAGGTTTTTTTTCAAAGGATTTATTTAGATAAAAACGCTTTTTGGGAAAAAAAAAATTAGCAAACATTTAAGTTCCAAGAAGAATCGGTCAAAAAAAAGGGGGAAATCAAAATAACAACCCGTATGTAAAATTGGGGATGGGGTTTATCGAAAAAAAAATATCCTTTTTTTTAAACTTTTAAATTATCGGAAAAAAAATATGATCCGTAAAGTATCGAAGGGAAAAATTTTAAAAAATATGTTTTTTAAATTTTAATGGGGAAAAAAATTTTTTCCCAAAATTTTTTAGAAAATAAAAATTTTTGGGGGAAAAAAATTGTATTTTTCTACTAAAAAAAAAAAATTAAGGGGTTTTTAAAAATTTTTTTAAAAAAAATTTTTTAAAAATGCATTTTCACTTTTAGAGGAGTAGCAGTTTATATCACGTGTGCACTTTAAAAACCCCTAAATTTGTTTTTTGGGGGTTTTTTAAAACCTTTATATCTAAAAAATTTTTGGGGCAATAGCCCCAAATCAGGGTCTTTGGGGGCCCCCCAATTTTGGGAAAAATGCCCCCATTGTTTTAATTTTCAAAAACCCCGCACCCGTTTTTTTAAAATCATAAGTTCTTTTTTTCCCCCTTTTGAAAGTAAAAAAAATTTTTTTTATACTTTTTTTTTTTAAAACCTAGTTTTTTTTTGAACAAAAAACTAAAAAAGAAGAAAAAAAAATGAAAATTTTCGGTCTAATGTTTTATCCGTTTATTTTTTTATTTTTTAAAATTTTTTTAAAAGTTTAAATTTTCTCCTTTTTATGGGAAAAAAAAAATTTTATTATCACTTTTTTTTTTAAAACCCCCTTTTTTTGAGTTTTTTAATGATCTTTTTTGGTAGTTGAAAAATTTTAAATTTGAGTATGCCCATTTTATTTTTATGTTTTGTTTTGTTGATACAATTTAATTAAGTTTTTTGTGAAGCAAAAGAGTGAAAAATTTTGGGGGAACATGAGGGGGAAATATTTTTGAAATAGGAAGTAGTAAAACAATTGAGTGAAATAGGGGAAGCAACTTAATGAAATAGTGAAAAACATGATAAAAAAGTGGGCCCCCTTTTTTCCCAAAAAACAAAGGGGGGGAAGGAAAAGGGGGGTTTAAAAATTTTTTTTGTGTGGGGGAAGGGGGGAAAAAAAAAAGCTAAAGTTGGGTTTAAAGTGAAAAAAAGGTGGGAAACCCTTAAAAGCATCCCAGAAAAATTTTAATTTGGGGGGGGTTTAAAAAAAGTGGGGGGGAAAAAAAAAAAAAATTCACATGAGTTGCTCAGGGCTTTCAAAAAGGGGCCCCAAAATAGCTGATAAAAAAAAAAAAAATTACGTTTAAAAAAATTAAAAAATTTAAGAAAAGGGTGCGACCCCCCCCCAAAAAAAAAGGGGCCCAAAAAAGTAGAACGCAAATGGAACCCCCAATTTAAAAAAACTTTTATTTTAAAAGTGCCAAGCAAAACTTTAAAGCAGACCCCAAACTTAAATTGTGTGGGAATTCCCCTTTAGAACAAAAAAAAAAACTTCTTTTTTTTTCTTGAGGGTTTTCAGAGAATTGTACACGGAAAATGTAAACACGGTTTGCTGCAGCATTTACTGTCACAAAAATTAAAAAAAAATTTTGTCTTGAACTATCAAAAAGGGGTAGCGAAAAAAAAATGAAGTTGATTTTAAAAAGTTATTCAAAAAGGGGTAAGAAAAAATTTTTGAAAATTTTATTTTACAAAACTTTTGTTTGAATCTAGAAATATTAAAAGTAATTTCCCAGCAATAAATTCAATGAAAAAAATTTTTTCCCCAAAAAAAAAATTTATCAAACCAAAATTTTGAAAAGCTTGATTAAGAAGGGAACCCTTGGGGTGAATTTTTTTTATTTTGCAAAGGTCCCCGGGGATCACAGATGGGTTTTTTTAATTGAAAAACGGCAAATAATGTGAGGGAAAAAAATAATGATGTGTTTACAAAAAAAAGCGAAATATTAAAAATTTTAAAGGGGACAAAGTTATAATTTTTTTAAAAAAAAACAAAAAATTAAAGCAAAAAATTTTAAATACCAATATTTTTTTTAAAGGGGGAAAAAAAGTACCCAAAAATTTTGGGCAAAAAATTTTCTCAAATATGTTTCCCTCGTTTCCGATTTTTAGCAAGTACAGCTAAAACTATTTTCCTAATTTTTAAAAGAAAAATTTTTTATACAAAGGGATAAGAATACACCCCTTTTCCCCCTTAAATTTAACAAACCAAATTTTGAAAAATGATCCCAGTTATTAACCCGGGCGTGAATCGTCGGTTGGGGAGAGCTTTTAAAAGGGTGGAAATCTTTAAAGTTTGCTTGCCCTTAAAAATTCGAGCTACTCAAAGGGGAAAGGTTTTTGCTCTTCCCCAAAAAATAAAGCAAGCATAAAAATAGCACAATTGGACAATTTTGATGACCAAAACAAACCTTTCTGAAATGGAGGCAACCCTGATAAAGTTTTGATTGTCTTTTCACACGTCACACATAAACCGATCCGCCTTTTCAGCTCATGATAAGGAAAGGGAAGGTTTATTGGCAGATACCTTAGAAGCTTAAAAAGCCCGATAAATTGTGATATCCCAACCTGGGGTGCATACAATTTATACTTCAAAAGTAATATTACACAGCCCAAAAAAGTTCCCACCTGTTCAGTGCAATTATTCATTATGAAAAACTATCAAGACCGTTGGCACGGTAGACAAACAGACCCTGTGGACTGATGAAGGTGTGACATGATATAAGAAAAATGACCCTAAGGCCAGATGAGTTTTCGAATTATTTTGGAAATATTTGCAGGAAATGGGAAAAAAATTTTTAATAAACTCAACCTTTTTGGCCCAAAATTTTTTCAAAGCTACTTAGGAAAAAATTATTCACGTTTTTTTGAGAGGGTTTTTCCCTTCTGTCCCAACTTTTGGGAAGCTTTTTTGCTAAGGTATTATTTAAAATAAAATGTTCCCGAAGAAAATAAAAATGTTTCAATTTTAAAATACAACAAAGGCTAAGAAAAGAAAGTAATAACCCCTACAGAAACTTCAATGCAAATATTTTAAAGAAATCTTAAATTTTTTTGTAAGACAATTTTATGACATGAATATTGGGATTGGGACCGTTTTGAAACTTTATTTCCTGTTGAGAGTCACACAGATTCATAGATAAGGAAATTGGTATTTTTAAAAATTTTGTCCCCAAGCTGTAATTGTTCTTATTTTTGATTTTATAACATAATTTTTTCTCGGGGGCAAGTGTTTTTTTTAAAAGGGCTCCTTAATCCTCCATGGAATGTTCCTTTTCCCAAACGGGGGAAATTTGTGGGGAAAAAAAACACGTTGAGATTTTACGTGTGGTTGGATAAAAAACACACCAAAATTACAACAAAACCAGCAAAATTCAAGGGGGAATTATTGAATGTGAAGAAAAAGGAAGAATGGCCATTCATATATTATAAAAATGAAAACGCCCAGAGACATACGTTTTTTCGTGAACATTTTGGTTTTTTGTATGAAGAAAAACGCTTTGCAACTGGATTTTCGAAAACACTACTATTGGTATATCAAAGTGCCAGAAGAACATGACTTTTATAAGAAACAAAAAAAAATTATTTTTACCCCGACATGGGGGATCGTAGATAAAAAATTTGTGGGGGGCGGTTTAAAAATTTTTTTATTTTTAAAATTTTTAAAAGATAAAAAAGTAAAAAAAGAAAATTTTTTCAGGAATATGATAAAAACTTGACAAAAAACCCCAAATGTTTTTCTTACATTAACTTAAAAGGTTTAAAGTTAAGCTTGATCCATTTATTTTAAAAAAAAAATCCATTTTTATTTTTTTTAAATTTTCGCAAAAGGTTCAATCATTTTCTCCTTGGAAAGTGCTCTCACTACCTGGGAGTCCCGCCTTCCTCCCCCCTCCCCCTTATGTGCGCAGCGCACAAAAATCAAACAACATCACTGGACTGTGAAGCACACTTCCATACAAAGTTTTTGGGATTTTTCAAAACAAGGGATGACTACTGAAGTATGACATTAACTTAAGGAATAAATTGTTACAAAAATAAATATTAATTTAAATAAAAAAGACAATTATAAAAATGGTATCGACAATATAATGTAAATAGGGGGGGATGCAGTTCGGTACCCATACCAAGCCGCCACTGAACCGAGTTTTAAACAGGAGCAAAAACTCAAAATATCATTTAATACTTCAGTGCCACAAATTGTTACATTTAGAAGCATCTTTAAAACTAAAAAAACCATTAAAAAATATGGTTAATGGAGGAAGGCATTTTAAATTTCCCCAAAAACGATGATACATTACCTAAGATTTTTTCCTAAATCCCAATTGCAAATCTTTTGAAATATGGGTCCCCGGTCAAGATTGGAATAATTGCTAACTTTTGTAAACGCAAAAAAAATGTTTTTACTAATGCAAACGCTGAAAAAAAATTCAAATCATTATAATTTTTAAAAATTTTTAATTGCCCTTTAATATAAATATTTTTTAAAATAATTTCTCATTAACATTATAAACGTTTTTTATTTTAAACTTGTGAAACACAATTTTTTTTAAAAAATATATTTTTATTTTAATTTTAAGATTTATTCAAAAAATATGGGTTCTCAAAATGTGTAGAAAAAAAATTATTTGCCTTTTAAAAAGGGAAAATTTCTTTTAAAATATTAAACGGGTCAATGAATACGGGAGAACCCTAGATGAAAAAAAGAATTTTTTTTTCTATTTTTTTTGTTTTTTATTTTTGTTCAAAAACTATTAGGTTCATCAAAAAAAGTTTGGGGGAAAAATTTTTTTTTATCTTAAGAAGGAGTAAAGCGAGCTTTAAAAAAACTAAAAACGGATCACTGGGTAGGGAAAAAGTAGGCCGAAAAAATTTAACAATATGGCGGGAAAGGCAATATGGGGACCATGATATGGGGATGTGACCAATTTTTTTTGCATTTCCATTTGTGTTAATAAGGCCCATTAAACAAATTTAGGGCACATATAAGTTCATACGGGGGGCATGAGTACTCCGTATTAATCCACTTTTTAAAAAAACATTCACTACTTTTACGTGCGACGTTTAAACTACAGACGTTGTTTATAAAATTCTATCAAATAGATTATTTAAATATTGAAAACAATAGAAAAAGAAAGCCCTGCCCTTTTCATTTGCTTTGCAACAAATAAACTTGACTTACTCATTGATAAAAAGGAAGGGGTGGTATGGTCGCAATCGCCATGGAATTAGGGGTGATTGATAAATAAAGAGAAAAAAATATAAAAATAATGATGAGCAAAGGGAAAATTGAATATTTGGTTGCAGAAAATCAGTGTAATAAGAAATGGTAATGTAATTTTCCCCCAGTCCAGCCTACTAAACATTTAATTCAAGCAGAGTGATTAAAAAAAAAAAGTTTTTTATTTTGATACAGATCCGATACCGGAACTAATACAGCCAAAGTATCGGGGAAAAAATATCGGTAAAAAAATTATAGTATCGAAAGGAAAATATCGATATAAAAAAAATATTTTAACTTTTTCCCCACGTTATGAGACTTTTTGAAATAAAATAAAAGAAAGGTAATAAGACATATTGACCCTTTTTATTTTGTGATTCTCGTGAATTAAACTGAACAAATAATTTTTATTCATAAATATAATTTATACTATAAAAATGAGTTAGTGAGTATAGCTGTGATTTAAAATCTATAATCCCTTTTTTTAGTTCCAAAGGAAACCCCCGCCCTCTATACACACACAGCGGGGGGAAACTTTAAGCATTTCCCCAAAATCTTTGAGGTCCCAAATTTTATTTTTCTGTCGTTGATGACATTAAAAAATTGGTGGGGTGAATCGACAAAGGGAAATTATTGTTGACCACTAAAACCTACACAATTAAGGTTTATAAATAATTATTTGATTTTATTTTATAACTCCCCGCAAATCATTTTAAATCCTATGTGTCGGGGGTGATATCCAACGAAAAAACTTGTTTCATTCTTTTTCAAACTTGTTGACGAGGTGTAAATGAAGAACGGGGGGGGAGACCAAGCTTAGAGTCGGGTGGGGGCTGGTTGGATCAATAGTTTAGAATGAATACACCAACCTTGCCGTATAAAAGAAAGCACGTTGGCTACTCAGGGGCACACCCCAAAGTGGCGAGGGGCCTAACACCCCCAAAAAATTTTAAAAAAACTTTTAAACCCAAAAAAATAAAACTAAAAAATGGACAAAAATTTTGTCGAATAAAAAGGGGGAGGTTTTGGCACCCGGATTTTATTTTGACAGCGGGTTTTGGGTTTTTAGTCCCCCCACTCATCCCCAACACATTTAAAGATAATTTGGGTTCACCATTGGGTTTATTCACAACAAGCAATCTATTACTTTTTAAACATTGTCAAAACCCATGATAAAATTAATTTTGGGTAAAAGGAGGGAATTTTAAATTTTTAAAAATATTTTAAAGTCTTGATTTAAGTATCCGTTTGAATCGAAACATTTTTTTTTTAAAGGGCGAATCACACAAACTACAACGCTTTCATATATTGAAGCTACCCTAAATTTTTTAATTTCATAATGTAGAAAATTGTTAATTTAAATTTCAAAGAAGTAATAAGTATCAAAGTTCAATTGACACAAAATTGATAAATGGTTAATTTCGTACCCTTAAACAAAATACAAATTATTTTCATTCCTTTTTTCTTTTTACTTTCCTTTTTCACTGGAGTAAAAGTTTTTAGATTGGTGTTTTGGGGGGAGGCTGATATTATGGCGGTGGTTTAGTGCAATATGTATTTAATAAAATGCCTTTTAAAAATGTCGAGATTTGAACTG
>JBCFYV010000001.1:59630390-59800816 GCA_039000515.1 Timema cristinae
ATTACCTGTCATAGCTAACAGGCTTCAACCACACTTACACTTAATGCAAAACACTCTGCTTCAGTAGAAGACAGACTTACATTGTGTTGTTTCTATAACGACCCAGTAACAATACACCAGAACATTTTAAAAACAAAACCTGATGTGGACTTTCTATTATTTGTATCAGTTCCTCAGTCAGAGTCCACAAACCCACACAAAACTTCACTGCTTGAGTTATTATTAAAGATCAATTTCAAAGGTAATGTACTTTTAACCTACTTTAACACTTTTTTAATAGCTTTGTACAATGCTTCATTGGCATAATTTTAATATCTACCTAAAGACGGTGGACTAGTACACAAATCTGGTCGTGTTACCGCATACATAAGACATCCTATTATTTGTCTACATTTTGACTCTAATAATTGATCAGTTGTTTCAGGCTTAACAAATTGAAACTTATTTTCCATTTATGTGGACATAGCTTAGACTCTACCATATCTAAATCCTTAATTCAAAAAATTCCACTCACACATATTTTTAAATGTAGTTGGTTGACCCTATCTTCCCCAAGTTAAATTTGCAATGTTTAGGTATATTTTTTAAAGAAACTAATAAAGTAAGATTGATTTTTTTAGTAGTTAGAGTATGATTTACTGAGCATTTTAACGAGTAGATTATTTTATACACTACAAAATAAATATATTTTACTTATCTAAAAACAAGTCAAATATTTTGGTACATAAAATTGCGTGTTAAAAATCCATGAATAATTTTCACAAAAACTTTTCGTCCAATTGTTTACCTTAATAAGAGGATGAAATAAGAAAACTAATGATGATATATTTTACGGTTGCTTAGATAAGTGTACCTTCATGAAAAAAAAAGTAGAATTTTCAGAAACTCAATTCAAAGTTAGCCTTGGCTGTATCTGAATAGTCAAGTACACTTTACTTGATGCAGACTTGATAAATTTACACTTTACACGCAATTGAGATCGAAGACTGAAACATAATTTTCGAACGGCAAACTACACTTTACACGCCCTTGAGTTTGCAGTGCTGCTTCCTACCAGTGATTTTAGAAACTATTTTAAACGCCATCTATCATCAAGGAATGAAAACGAATACAATGTTTTAATATCCGTTCCCGCTTCTTTTCATTATACATTTCCAACACAACACAAAAACATTACAACAAAAGCAGTACCGGTATAGCTAAAATACTTTATCACAGATAACAGCTCACACATCACAGATCACATTACTCTAGCAGACGAAAAATTAAACAGTTGCCAGTCAAACTCCGCATCGACAGAGTGTCAAGGGTAGCTTGCCATCACCCTTGGTCTCAAAGGCTTGTGATCGGCAACTTCGTAACTATTCGGAAGGTTCTACACTTGATCACGTGATTGCCAATGCAATTATCGAGTGACCGTCAAGAGTCGACGGCGCGTGAAGACTATTCAGATAAAGCCTAAATGTTCTGTAACTACACTGTTGTCCAGGTTGATTAACTAAATTTTTTAATATCAAATATCAAACACATTGTGATATTCCCGTTGTTCTTTAAGGTGATTCGACCAGCAAGCTTCTCCTAGAATAAATAGGTTATAACATTTTGACAGGTAATTTTTAACATAGTTGAAGAGGGGTGTTGTGTTGTGAAGAGGGGGATGGGCAGGTAGAGTGGGAAAGTAAGCGGCGATTGACAGCTCTTTGTTCACAACAGTGTTGTCATAACACTACCTCTTTTTTTCGCTAATTTAGAACATGAATGGTCACTGCATGGCTTACCCGGGAGTTGTGGTCTTGAGTTTGAATCCCGGCTAATAATATTAAAAGAATATTAATAATTTAAAATAATGAACTTAATACACGTGTCGCAAAGTATTTATTGTACTGAATGCTATTAGGCCTATATTTACAAAATGTGTTCTTAGAAGAAGAAGAAATATATTACTAGGCAATTTAATGAAATAATTTGAGTGGTGAAAGTTTAAGGGTTCTTTTGTTATTCTTTTAGCACCGAGTCGTACTAACCGTTCGCGGTATAGACTACTCATATGTACTAATCACGCTAATTAGTTAGGGATTAAGAAAACTGAATTTAGAGGAAGTGCACTCGCATTTGCGTAGAGAAAGAGTGTGGGAAACAATTTATAATAAAACTACCCTCTGTATACCTGACGGAGATCAAACCCCAATCTCCCTGTCTTTAACGCTCTAGTCTACGACGAGAATGATGCATTAGATGTCATGCTAGCACCGGAGCAGGTTTTAGAGTTCTTTATTTGTAGTAAAAAAGTAATACTTTTCGTTGTTATTATTATAATAGTTAACAGAACTCATGATTGGCACCTTACAAACTGGCCGAAAAGTTGTAAAAATGTTGGAATGCCACGTAGGTCAAATGACCTACAATTAGGACCAACTGGTCGACAAGCTTATGCATAAGAAGGCAAAGTGATCGAAAGTCTACTGGTTGACCAAATAAATAAAAATATTTCAAAGCTTGAGTGTGTCAAGTGATAGACACGTTTAGGACCATGTGATAAGATACACAACTGTTTAACATTAGAGGACCTGTTGGCATACAAAAGTCGAGATGGATTCAATGAAACAATTGACCGACAAGTCAATACATTGCAAACAACGTGTTCCACAACAAAATCGTAAACGGAAAATAACAAATAGTCTATGAAATATTATTTTTTAACCAAATTTATAGCTCTAATAAATATCCACATTTGTGGTCACAAGGTCCAATGCGTCATTCGCATTCCTTATTCTGTGTATAGCTCAAACGGGGAGTGAAAAGCTAAGGAAAAAAAATACAATTTTTTTTATCCCCGCGTCTTACTACCCGTTTGGGTATAGGCCTATACTAATTTTGTGGATTAAAATCATCATTAGTAAGGTATCAATTTTCTAAGTTGGTCTTTTTGGGTTAACCAGGTGTCTGTCGATAATTTTGTCCGCATATGCATGAGTTCAACCAGTTGGCACAAGTCATGATTTACTTGTGTAGCCAGGCCCCGGGACATCAAGCAATAGAATATTATGAACCAGTGGTAACAAGGCCCCGTGACATCAAATAATGTAGTATTATAAACCACTGGTAGCAAGGGCCCGGGATATAAAACAATAGAATATTATGAACCATTGGTAACAAGGCTCCGGGACATCAAACAATGGAGTATTATAAACCACTGGTAGCAAGGGCCCGGGATATAAAACAATAGAATATTATGAACCATTGGTAACAAGGCTCCGGGACATCAAACAATGTAGTATTAGAAACCACTAGTAGCAAGGGCCCGGGATATAAAACAATAGAATATTATGAACCATTGGTAACAAGGCTCCGGGACATCAAACAATGGAGTATTATAAACCACTGGTAACCAGGCCCCGGAACAACAAACAACAGTGGGTTCCGAGTTGAAGCTGTAATTCTAAGATTCTTATTGGATAAGTTGAATGTTTGATTTAGACTGATTTTAATAGGAAGATCATTATTTGACAACTAGAAATGGGTTCACTAATTCATACGTCAAATCATGTGATCTAGAGCTGTACCTTTGATAAAGGCTTATACTATAATCATTACATAAGTTATAGTCTGCACTGACTAAACTGACTACACTTTTATATCGTCAGTGCAACATTTCCCTCTAACTGCCAGAGGGCTAGAACAAATTCTAAATATTAAACAACTCTAGAAGCTATCTGAAGTTTTTTTGGGAACAACTACCGAAGACTAGGAACATTTCTAAATGCTAAACACCTTTGGAAGCTATCTGAAGTTTTTTCTTTGCCACATAACATCGCAACTGCCGAAGGTTAGGAAAAATTATAAGTACTAAACACCTCTAGAATCCATCTGAAGGTGTTTTTTTTGCGACATAACCCCATAGCTGCCGAAGGCTAAGAAATATTCTGAATATGAAACACCTCTAGTAGCTCTCCGAAGTGCTTTTTATGGTTGCACAGCTCCCTAATTTGTACTTGTATCTTAATTTTTTATATTGTTTGTATCATAAATAAAGTCATGTATAGTTTGTTCATAAATTTTTGTGGAGGGTTTGAAACCCCACCTCCCCCCATATGCGGCCTTGTATGTACCTGAAAACATCGTGGATCAAATATTTCATTGTTTTAAGTTTATAACGATTCGTGTTCGATTTCGCCTTTTTATTTCGTTTTCTTGGTTTTTATGCACATTTCATTTTTAAGGTTGAACTTAGCCATGTTCAATAAACATGCCATTTTTTTTTTTTTTTCTTTTTTTTTTTAGAAAATGTCTAAAGAATGCAGAGTACTGATGTGACATTAGATATATTTTCAAAACTTTTAAGATCTTTTTAATGTTAAATTTATAACCAGTAAAAAAGGGAAACGCAGTTTTATACATTCATGAAGTTAATTGTAATATTCAGATAAACTATAGGTCTAAAATCAATACGCATTTTGATGTACCAAGAGATGAGTTCCTTTTGACATTTTGAGTTGAAGAATAAAACTTAACACAGTACAATATTATCCAAGTGCCAAATTACTAGGAAGGAAAAAGAGACAAAATAAATGTCAAAACTCGTCACTCAAGTAGTAAGACGCAGTGCTATATATACATATAAAGCACTTAAAAGTGAGTCATTAGTCGGAGACCGGGGTAACCCGGTCCTTCCTTGGTCGGCTAGTCTGTGTTATCGGTAGGTACAGTCAAACCAAGAAGTTTCAGGAAATGGGCATAACAAATCTACGTTTGCATTGATCAACGCGGTGTAGATAATAAAATAAAAGAGTAGAGTTAGACTAATAAACCAAACAAATTTGAAATAACGACATTATGTACTACAAAATGATATAAAATCGAAGTATCGGGGTATAAAACGAAAAGTACTTGTATAAGATCAAATATTATGTAATTTTACAACTATTAAATATCTTATAAATTAAAAACTGATTTTATTTAAGATATTGTTAGTACTTCATTGCATACACTCCATATGAATGTCTAGCTATAATAAATTTAATCCCCATACATTAACTACTTTACCTTAAAATAAGTACGCAAAATTGATAAAATAGTAAGTTTGACTACTTATAACTCGATAACTGTAATGATTTGAAATAAATGAATCACTATTTAGAGCTTATTAAAATAATGCAATAAAATTTTTATGGTCGAATGACCTTAAAAACTCTTATAGGGTAAATTCGTTTTTGTGAAAAACGCGAAAAAAAATAAAATGGTCGAAAATAGGGTATTTATAAGTTTTCTTTGAGTTTCATGGCATTTGAAAGTGTTTAAAGTGATTTTTATTCCGCGAATTAACGCGAAAAACGTTATTTTGAGAGTATTTTAGCTAAATTATTCTAATTAGCGAAATAGACGCGAATTCCCTGAAAGTGTTGTGCATTTAAATGAAATGCTGAGAATTTCTATAAAACGATGTTTTTCGGTGGAAATAAGTGATTAAAAAATCATTGAGTTTCACTCGTCTGTGTGCTTCAACTCGGGTTTTACTTGCATCCTGTGCTTTCCACAGCCCATCCGGCTAATCGCCACATTCCGTTAGTCTTTGCTTAGCAACCAGCCACCCCCGCCCCCTCCCCATTCCGCCAATCCTTACGAAAGCCCAACCTCTGTCTTGAAGCGACAGAACTTTCTCTGGAAATACATTTTTACCTATTTTGCTACAAAATGCTAAATTATGCCACAAAACGCTAAATTTCCAATAATTAATGCTAAAAAAACTTAAAATTAATTCTATTTTACCCTATTTCTACTTATAGGTGCCCTAGGCATTGTAATAGTACATTTAAATTTCTAATAAATCTTCTTAATCTACCAACAACACTAATTATAACTGCTCATAACTAATACATTTTTCAACACGCTGCAGTAAACATAGACAAATGTGTTGGAAAATTAATCATCTTTGTTTTGTTTGGTACCAACATTGAAAAGAAAATAATTTTTTTTATACTTCCTAATAATCATCTACCTATTTTCAAATAATAATAAAAAATTATACAGTAGCAGTAATAGCAATAAAGAGAAGCAGTTACTCAGCAGCCTGTATAGAGATGTCAACATAATCTAAAATCACTCATAATTACTGTTATACTCAACAGAATGTTATGAAACTACTCTCAAACTAATCACAACGAATTGTAGAAAAATAATATTTAAGGGGAAAAAAAAGATTTTTTGGTCAAAATGGTCAATCGATTCCACTCATCAATTTCTTTTCTACTTGTGCCTAATAACAAAATATCATCTACAAACAACAATAATATACACTTTGCTCTCAGTCCCACATTTGGTATAAAAACAAAAATAATTTCGAAAGCGAAAAAACCTTTTTTTGTTAAAATGTCGTCAAATTTCAAATTCCAGTATGTTGGTGACTTCTTTAGGCCATATATTGACTTGTTGAGTTCACACTCAGTATTGTCATTGTGGTTTAAACCCGCAGATAATCTCATGTTCATTTCTTCCTTGTTATCGCCATACAAAAACGCACTTCAAACGTCCATTTGATGGATTGATAAACCTAACTTGTTTGCAACACCCAATAGAATACGAAATGTTGTAATTTTCGTAACAGGGGCATACACATCATACATCTCAAAACGTTTACTTTGCTGAAACTCTTTGGCTACCAACCGTGCTTTAGATTGATCTAAGTTTCCCACACTGTCTGTCGGGGATCCAACAGCTGTTAGGGCAGCTGGTAGCTAGTCAGGAACAGATGAGGGTGGGTCAAGAGGAATGGAAAGCCAGCTTAGAGGGCCAACTAAGGGACAGCCGTGAGCAGACTAAGGAGGACCTTCAAACCTATATAGGGACATTGACAATCTCCTTGAGAAACGAGTTTGCTAACGAATTAGTACGTACTAGGGAGGACTTGGAAGTGAGGATTGCTGTCTCAGAAGAGCGGGTTTCTCTTGAACTAGCCGAGGTCCATCAGAAAGCTCAGACTATTCTTATGGAGGTGCATACGGAACTGGAGTCGACCCGTAAAGTGGTGGACGAGCGATTTAAACGCCAAACCACGCTTTTAGAGAAGGGGTTGCACTCATTGAACTTAGAAGTGCACACGCAAAGAAATAATCCATTAGGGACTACCACCACCGTGCATTCAGCCATTTCCAGACTGGATGAGAAGAGTAGGGACCACGTTCGAGCCCAGGAGAGACTTGAAAGCAAGATGAGTGACTCGACGCAGACGATAGCGAACCTACAGGTGCAAGTTCTTAGCCTCGCCTCTTCATACAAGGAGGAAAGAAATTTACTCCATCAGTGGGGAAGGGGAGAGACGTAAAAAGAAGCGAGTTTTTTTTGTTTGTTGGCATTGTTGTGGAAGAAAAGGGAAGAGACTGCGAGCATTGCGCGCTGGGGCATGTTATCGAGTTATCTTAGATTTCAACAATACACCTTGTCTAAATCCCTACAGAATAATGTAGAAGTATGTAGCAATCTCTTAGAATGTGTATAGCAAGAATAATAGGGGTGTGAAATAATAAAATTACATATATTTTAACATCATTATACGAAGTGAACGAACTTATTAAATCCTTCAAACAAGGATAATAAAAATAATAGATTCATATTTTACTACTCAAAATATTATGATGCACACGTTAAATAACACGTCTTGCTTCAATAACGACATCAATATTAAATTAAATTATGAATTTCAAACAAAATTCTTGATTTGAACGAATAAAGCACAAGAAAAACGTAAATTGGTCACAACAGAAAACAATACAAAATATAATATGTAACCAAGAAAAGCAAAGAACATTCAGAATATTTTAAACCATTATTAAGTAAACTTATATTCCTTTTTAATTTTAAACACCTATTATATAACAGCAATATTAAGGCCAAATTTATTAACTCTTTTGATTTTTTTAAATCTATGATTGGAAATCACTATTTTTACTTTCTCATATAAATATAAAATAATGCAATCGTGAAAGTTTTCAACTTTGAAATTTTGATGAATCATTGCGTTTAATAAGGCCCAAACCCCAAAAAATGAAGTTAACAATTATATATGTCCCTGAGTCTTAATCCTAAAATATTTAATGAAATTGATAATTAATATGGCTATAGCTCAGGATTTTTATTCAGACGCTATTTTTTAAATTAAGAGTAATTTACTGAAAGGTGATTTGTTTAAATTTAAAAATTTTTTACAAGTACTTTAACGCTTTAGTTTAAAATGGATATCTAATGAGTGTTTATCTGATGATAAACACTGTTTACTTGTTTCTCTGGTAAAACATCATTTATAAGCAGTTTACTAATGAGTAATGGTTAATTTATTCCAAATAGCTTTGTCTTTCTACATTTTTGTGGATAATAAAGTAAAATACGACATTGCAAAGACTTCTGGAAATCTTCTTGTGCAAAATGATCAAAGCAGATTGTGGCTGGATTGAAATGTTATAATTAGCTTAAAAGAAATAGTCTAATTTAATGAAGACATTATTTTGTAGATATAAAAAAAAATATGAAGGAAACAATATTAAATTATTTTAAATATTATCAAGTCTCTTAAAAAATACATAAAGTTAGAAATTTTATCTTCTTATTTTTCCCCCCATGTCCATACGGACTATACGCATTTATTTACACAAAATAATATGGATATGAGAAATGTAAAATTTAGGGGATATATACCCTCATCTTAATAGGAAGAGAGGAGGAATCCATTTAGGAAAACCCACCCTTATCACACTCAGCTGAGAATCGAATCTCATCCTTCACCCTCAATAGCAAACAAGAATAGATTAGCTTGACCAAGGTGTAATGTAACTGACTTGCCCCTGAAAAGTATGTGAAAGCATTGACAATAATATCGTTTTAATTTTATAAACGTATTTAATTTTATTTAAATTATATAGTATATTAAATGGCGCTTAAAGCACTTCTTCTTCTAAGAAGGCAAAAGCCTCTGGTCAGTAACGTCACGCACGTGACATTAGTCAAGTCAGTTTGACAATATAAGATTTTAAATAATAACTTCCTCTTCTCGAAGGTTCGAATAGAGATTTTAAAATGTAACTTGAGTCATTTTCCGGCTCTCGAAGCTTCTAGTGACACCGAGATGTTTTTGTCTTGTATTTTAATTTTTTATAACACGACCTTCTCGAAGCTCCCATGAGCAATGAATATATACGAAAGATGGTGCAATTGAACCTCACTTGGCGTCCAGTACTGCTCACTACTCACTAGTCACTAGCACAGCTCCTGTCCGCGATCCCTACAATAGGCCGCGTATACATTTCGACGACATGATCTATTTTCTCTAGAAACAAACTGAGATTTAAAAATAAAAACATGTCAACAAAAAAAGTGTGTATTAATTATACAATAACTCTTTAATTGGCGCTCGATCACGGGGCTATAAATACCAATTAACTCACAACATCAAAAAACCGTACCGATTTAATTAGTGCTCGACCACGGGGCAATTACCAGCTAATTAAACGGTGTAACTTCAAGCGACGCTCAACGCGACGAACCAGAACTTCACAAAGGCTAAGACCATGTGATCACCTATGTCTGCCAAACTAAACAATCAAATCCCTTGGTATACATCTACGACAGGAGTTTCAAGCTTAAACATGCCGGAAGGCCAACCCTCGGAATCTAGTGGCGGACCGCAATATAATCGGATAATTAATGTCAATCTATGCAAAAATGAGAAAAGGTATTTAATTGTGAATGAAATATTAAGTGATAATTTAAACATGTTTAGTTACATATCAAACGAATTTTCCAACAAAAATATACTCTTTGCTAAGTCAATGTAATACAGAAAATGTAAGGAAGAAATTATTTGGAGCTTTCATAGATTTGTTTCCACGCTAGTCAAAACTTTCCGTTTCTCGAATAAAAACACCAAACTTTACTGCGGTTGATTATTTTCGCAAGAAACTTCATGGGCCACCAGTAGGGAATACGAATTTGTATATTACACGTCTAAAATTTTA
Source organism: Timema cristinae (assembly GCA_039000515.1). NCBI lineage: Eukaryota > Metazoa > Arthropoda > Insecta > Phasmatodea > Timematidae > Timema > Timema cristinae. The sequence goes on from JBCFYV010000001.1 coordinate 59,640,392, forward strand.
AAATACTGACAATTGGTGGCAAATTGTAACAACGGCAGAGATAATACACTCGAATTAAAACGACATAGTAGAAAAAATTCCTATTAATAAAATACAATCTACAGTATTGCTAAACTTAAATACTCAATTTTCAGTTTAATCTGATATGTTTGTCCACTTTTATAAAATAAGTATCAAAAGAATATCTATCCACTCACATCGTCGGGAATGTGTACAGAGTCAAGTCTTATCTAGTTTGGTTTGTCGGCGACGGGGAGATTGGGGTTCGAATACCAACCGGGCTTACTTACGTTGTTGTTCTTAAATGATTTTCCATCCTCTCTCCACGCAAGTTCCTACCTTATCAGTAATCATATGAGGACTGCCTGAACAGGTAAAAAGACGGAGTTCACATTATATTTTTTTATAAATACAGGTCTACTAATGCTAATAAAATAGTAGGACCTTACGCAAAAATATCAACAAAATTAATTAATATATGTACCCGCTTCAGTTGTAAATCCCGGAAGTGGGGCCCTTTCTTAAACGGTTTTCCACTCTCCCTCCACGCAAATACGGGTACATTTAATCTTAATACAACCATCTTCCCCCTAGCATATTTTCGTAGTTAAATATGTATATAGTTCAAAAGAATAAAAATACATGGTGACACAAACAAATTTATTTAAAAATAGCTTCTACATGATTTTGGATTTTGACTGGATTAACGGCAATTATAAGTCTTGAAGAACCCATTGTGCAGCTTATTATTACTATTAAATTATAGATGATAATATATTAATGAATGTTTGTACGATTTATCTATAAAGCATCAAACATTGCCATATTATATTTGTTAATATAGTCAGAGAAAATTGCTTAGAAGTTTTTAAATTAAATTTGTCTTCCCTATTACATACTACTATCCACTTTCTTTTATTAAGTTCATCCTTCGGAAAACTAAGATATTTAATATTGCAGCCAAACTTGGCGTGATTCCTAATTTTAAACATTTAAACACACTAAATAGGTGGTATATTTGAGTTGTTTCCCTCAAGATATTCCGTCTACAGCTACCCGACTACCCCGAAGCTGACGTCACGGCAAGAAGAAGGAGTGGGAGAACATGCGCACGGTTTCACCTTACTTCCTCACACCACGAGAGAAACCGAAGAGTTTTTTTTTGTTTACTTTTATTGATTGGAAGAAAGGATTGTGAGAAGGGCAGTGTTTTATTAGTGACGATAGCATCACAATTATGCCAGTGGGGTATGGTAGGTACCATGTCCTGAGCCTACTTTAATAGCTTCCAGAATGGGATTGGGACTTGTGAGATTGTCAGATCTACTAGCATCTAGCCTCTTCAACGTCGAAGACTACATGCCGGATGAAGATAACATGAGGTGATATTAACCCCCAACATAAACTGTGATTCATCTTTTGTTGGATACTATAACTTCGACTAGACTGCATTCAACTATTGACATTTTATTACTCAAAGCTCAAAGGTTAACATCAATTATAGTTTAATTCACTGACATAAAATTTCTCTTGTAGACTTTTTTTTTTTGTTTCAACATTGATTCTAGAAACGAAACTTATTTGGTTATTTTGCCATAACGACTTCGACGAATACAATGTCTTTATTTTAGTATTAATTGTTTTAATGTGCTTGAGGAGATTGACGGTAAAGGTATATTTTTTCCAACATGACCCAGAGGTCCTGAGAGAGTCCCGTGCTCCATTATTTTGTAATATTAGGATTTTTTTTCTTTTTAATTTCTACCCTGAGATATTGTAGTAAAAAAGTAACTGTTGTTTTGAGAACCCAAATATTGTAATCACTCTTTTTTCTTTTTATTTGTCTGAGTTTGTCCACAATTCATTTATTCCCTATCTCATGTATTTTTTATTTGTTGACTACATTGGACTTGAAGTTAATAAATAGATAAATGCTTTATGTGATTTAATATATATCTAATTCCCCACTTTCCTATTAAAATACATATCCTCATCCTCATTATCGTTAAAGTTGTATTAAAAATGTAAAATAAAATAATATTTTCTCACTCTAGACCCACTTACTAGCTATTACCCGTTTGTTTTCTGAAGTAGGCATATCTGTCCACGTGTTGTTTTCGGGTCTTACACTTAATTCTTTGAGTACCCGTCATATGGCCTAAAGTGTAGGCCAAATTACTTTAGGCCAAACGACTTTGGGCCAAATTACTTTTGTGAAGTTAATTTTCAGGCCAAATGGCTTTAGGCTAAATTACTTTAATCTAAATGATTTTTTGTAAAATTAAGTTTTAGGCCATTTATTTAAAGTAAGTTATGTTGTCTTCGAAAAGATTCGCTATGATGAAGACGCGACAGTTGGCCTAAGAATTAAACCAAAACTCATTTGGCCTAAAATTACTTTCACAAAAGTCACTTGGCCTAAATTCATTTGGCCTAAAAAGTAATTTGAAAACCTACGGGTATCTCCGGAAAGTGAAAAGTATTGTTGGTTGTTTCATCTGAATATAAATAGCACAACTGATGCGAGATAGTTACAATATTTCTAAAAACATTTACATTTCTCCTACATACAGCTTTATCCCAACAAACCCATAATCTTAATTCTACAAACAAAAACGATATATTAGTAGCTCACAAAACACTAAACCACCTTTTTAATATACACATTTCCGATCTTATTTCTTTGTTAGTATATCTAATTGTTATAAAATTAATAGGAACGAAGCTATTAGCGAAAAACAATAAAGAACATCATTTTCGGCACCTTTTACGTGCGGTAAAATTGTATGCGTACAATCGAATAGACAACTTATTTAGAAAAGCAAAGTGAAAGTGGAAACCAATATTCAGCTCCCTCAATTGGTATTTTTCTGAAGTGACGCCCGATTTTCGCTTAAATATACTGGACTAAAGCAATGTTAACTCTACATGAACATATTTTTTTTAGCTAGGCCTATTATATTATTAAATGCATTTAATAGCGACGTATGACATAAATTTTGCCAGTGAACACATCATAATGGCCATATATACACTTACACTTACACTTAAATGATGGGTTTTACTAGATTCTGAACTATTATTATTATTATTATTATTATAAGTGAGAGAGAAAGGAAGAGTGAGTGTGTGTGTGTGAAAGAGATAAAGAGAGAGAGTATACGTAAATGAGTATGTCAGGAGAGTGTCCGATAAGTGCTGTTGCACACGTACCGATAGTATCGATTTCGGTGCCGGCGCCGATATCGGTGGTAGTGAGATTCCATGTAATCTTATGGCCCTGTTGCACACGATGCCGACACGACAGCATTATCGTGACGACTACCGACTTTTCGGAGCCATGCCGGCGGCCCCCTCGATAAATACACCGATATCAGTGTGCAAAGCTGGTGGTCACTAGTCTACAAATCTCATCTTGCATTGTTTGGTTTTGTCTTTCGTGAGATTAGGTGCTTGCGCGTTCGTTTCCTTCATTCTACTTTTGAGTAAAATGTCTAGTAAATTCAAGTATGACATAGTGACCTTAATTGAATTAGTGGAGAGCAGAGCGTGTTTATGTGACTTCCTCTCCGGTTTTGGCGTCGTCTCCTCAGGAGATGAAGCAAGCACAACAAAAGAAACCTCCTATTCCACATGGGAGCCATGTTGTTTGCTTGCCACCATCCACAAAACTGCCTATGACTCTCAAGCACCGATAATTGTCGGTTGTGTGTGTGCAACAAACCACGTCGGTATCGGTGTTAACAACGATATCGGTGCCGGCACTGACACCGATAATATCGAAAAGTGCGCAACAGCATTAAAGTGTGTGAGGGAATGTGTGTAAGAAAGAGAGAGCGTGTGAGAGTGTGAGGGAAATTTTGGATAGAAGACTGTGATTGGTAATTTCTGAAAGATAGAGACAATATTAGAGCGTGTGAGAGAGACTTTGAGAGAGGAAGTTAGAGAGAGGGAAAAATTTTAAAGACAGAGAAAATGTTAGAGGAAGTTTGAGTGAAAGAAAATTAGAGAGAAAGATTGAGACCGAGAGAGTAATAGAAAGAGAGATTGAGTGAGAGTTTGTAATGATATTGGTTTGGATAACTATAAATTATATAAAAAGTCATGGATGAAGGTAATTTTTCTTTAAAGTAACATATGTAGGGTATCCTTTTATTATGCACCATGAAGAAACACGCGCTTCCCAGAAATAATGTAAAAGGATTTTACCAGTAAAATATATTTTTTATACCATTTTTCCTGTTAAAGGAACAACTACGCACTATTTGGCCAAGACGCCAATTCCCTATACCAATAAGAAGCTAGCCCTCACAACTTACATTAATATCACAAGTGTGCATTGATATACAGCATTTAATTCGAGTATGTATAAGTAATTAACAGATCTCATTTAAATAAACCGTGTGTGAATCAACAGCCATCAACAGTTCTCTTTCTTCAATTTTATTAATATACCGATTTAATTAGTGCTCGACCACGAAGCAATTAACAGCTGGTTAAACGGTATCTATTACGTTCAGTGATGATAGGCTCTCGACCACGGAGTTATAGACAACCTAAACATCATCACAGCATTATTATATCAAGGAATTAATCCGTAGTGTTTCAATAGATGCCCAACGAGGGTCGATTAAAATCATAATGTTACAAGTTTGAGACATAGAGACATAGTTTGATTAAAGTAAATTTTGAGAGAGAGAGAAGAGTGTTTGAGGGAAAGATTGATTTTGAGGGAGAGAGAGTTTGTGAAAGAATTTGAGATAGAGAGAGTGTGAGACACAGAAAGAGTTTGAGACAGAAAAAATCTTTAAGGTAGCGAGGGTGTTTGAAAGAGAGGAAAATTGTGAGAGCATGTAAGAGAAATTTTGAGAGAGAGGAAGAGTTTAAAGAGAGTTTAAGAGTGAGTGTGATAAATATAATGTGTGAAAGATTGTTTAATAGTGTGTGTGAGATTGAGAAAAAGTCTAAGATAAAATGAGAGAATATGTGTGAGAGGGAGTGTGATAGAGTGTGTGTGTGTGAGTATGTGTGTGTGAGAAAGAGAGAATTTGAAAAGATAGAGGTGGTACACAAAACATTACTTTAAATTATCATTCCCTCAAAATTACGTAGTAGCATGGAAATATAACTGAACTTACTTTATTTGCAATGTGTTAATATTTGATAAAATGAATATCAAAACCCATTATATGAAAATATTGAACGCCAAAACCCATATTTAGATAATTAAAATGGCTATTTTTAAACATATTTCAAGATCATTTTATCTTTTTTGATCGTATAATAGTAGCTAGTACGACCCATGGGAACCCCGCTTCCGCCAACGGGTCAAAACACCCACATCCTGTTTGAGTGACCTGCTTTCCACATCTTTACCGTTATTCCCCCCACCCCTGACCTACTTTTCTCTGATTGGTTGCCATAAATATCCTCCTTCCCCCACCAATTTTGACCTGCTTTCCGCCTCCCCCCTCGACTACCAACCCTGGACATGTTGGTTCTTGATGATTGTTAATAGATATTGAGGTCATTGCCCCGGGAAACGGGGTTTTTCCCTGGCGCAGTATGTCGGGCAGACAAGACAAGAATAGATATTGAGGTCATTGCCCCGGGCAACGGGGGTTTTCCCTGGCGTCAGTTTGACGGAGGGCTCGGCACGAAGCTTGCGCTATGGCTGACAAGCCTAGAATGAACATCGGCTCTTCTGTCACAAGGCTCTGTCCCGGAACAAGCAGCATGAACCTTGCGCTATGGTGCTTTGTGGTAGAGTGTGGTAATTTGTTCCAGAGACCCCCCTCCTCCTTCGCCACCCTGACGCCATGTTTGAGTGACCTACTTTCCTCTGATTGGTTGCTATAAATATCCTCCTTCCCCCACCAATTTTGGACTTCTTTCCGCCTCCCCCCTCGACTACCAACCCTGACGTGTTATGTCACAACTCTAGCTGACACATGCACAATCAGGGGCCTCGGAATCCACAGTTAGGGGCCACTACCCCCGTCACAAGTCTACTAAAATTGGTTGTTTGGTAGCGTCTGTCGAAATGCCTGGAAATGTACCTCCACCCACAGCTCTCGGACCGGACAACCTGGTTTTTTTTCCTATGCAGTAATCATTGCGTGTTATGTCACAACTCTAGCTGACACATGCACAATCAGGGGCCTCGGAATCCACAGTTAGGGGCCGCTATCCCCCGTCACAAGTCTACTAAAATTGGTTGTTTGGTAGCGTCTGTCGAAATGCCTGGAAATGTTCCTACACCCACAACTCTCGGACCGGACAACCTGAGTTTTTTTTCCTATGACGTAATCATCGCGTGTTATGTCCCAATCCTGGCGCCAGTATGTCGGCCCGACAAGACAAGAATAGATATTGAGGTCATTGCCTCGGGCATCTGGTTTTCCCTGGTGCCAATATGTCGGCCCGACAAGACAAGAATAGATATCGAGGTCATTGCCCGGGGCAACAGGGTTTTTCCCTGGCGCCAGTATGTCGGGCAGACAAGACAAGAATAGATATTGAGGTCATTGCCCCGGGCAGCGGGGGGTTTTCCCTGGCGTCAGCTTGACGGCTCACGAGACAAGAATAGATCTTGACCTCAACAACCTTGGGGTTTTCCCTTTGACGTAATCATTGCGTGTTATGTCGCAACCCTGGCGCCAGTATGTCGGCACAACAAGACGAGTTGAGACAAGCTTAGATATCGAGGTCATCGACACGGGCGCCAGGTTGGCGGGCAGACAAGACAAGTCGAGACAAGAATATATCGTGTGACGTCAAACGAGGGAGCGGGTGGCTATAAAGAGGGGTGCCCACTTGGTTGTCTATTTATAAACGTTTGTAGAGCGGTCCAATATGGACAAGTTACAGCAGCTGGTAAATATCGTCGACGCGGTGCAGACCGTCAAATTGTGTGATCTAGCCGTAGATCAAAAGTACTCGGTGGATAAACTAAAAGCCGTCAATACAAAGTTCGGGAGACGCCTAATAGCCTACCTAGACGGCGAGTTTAGTGTATTTCTACCTGCCGGTTTGGTACTCTTACAGATGAAGACGTGTGTTAGTTAAATAAAAAAAACTGGTACTTACCTGCGCCGGAGTAAAACCCGGTTCACCTACCATTGTGAACTTTGAACGCGCTTAAGAGACACGGCAGTTAACAACAACAACGGGCAGCGGAGCATAGGGGACTCTACAGGACGTTTAGCTCTCAGGTACGCTCACCATGCTTCGATCCGGCTATATTAATTTAATGTTTGTGGGCCATACGATGGAGGGGCGTGCCTATATGACGGGAGAGAATGTTCACAGTGTCGCGGTGTGTGATAGACAGGTAATTTACAAAGTAGAGGAGCGAGGCTACATAGAGTTTTGTGACTCTACCTGTCACACGATACGAGCGACGGAAGTACTACCCTACGAGAGAATCGTGGAAACGTATATGTGTGATGTAACGTGCGCCGTTAACAATTTCCGCAAGGGGAACGTGGTAGCTGTGTTACCCCTACCTCCACCGCCACCCTTCCGAGCTCCACACCATCCGTCACCGTACTTCACGCCGCCGCCGCCGGCCTCAGAGAGACAGCCGTACACACACCCAGAGTCACAGACGTGCCCAACCCCAGAGTACCCACCACCTGAGTCGTCTACCCACCACACGTCACAGGCGTACCCGTCTTCAGAGTCGTCTGTCTACCAGTCAGTAGAGTCACCTGCGTGCCCACCGTCCGAGGCGTCTACCTACCAGGCGTCAGATTCACTGGCGTATCCACAGTCAGAGTCGCCTGTTTACCAGCCAGCAGAGTCAGCTGCGTGCCCACCAGCACCGCGGAGGTAAAGTCTGAAGAACCTGTAAATATCGAGGATTTAACAATTTACAAAAATTATTCAAATGTTAAAATTATAGGTGAAACGCCCGCCGACTACATACTCAGCCTGGGCAGTTTCGGTAACGTTTTCCTTCCAAAGTCAATCTATTATTTGGATTGTAAGCGCTTTAAATCTAAAGCACGCTGTATGATATATCTCGGGGGACAAAGTGTGATGTTTAAAAGTGAATTAATAAACTAGACGTACTCTGCTGCTGCCATAGGAGCTAGGGTGAAATTTTGAAAAAAAAAACCGTTAAGAGCGAGTGTTTATTTCTTTTGCTGCATCTCTAATAGACATTATGCCGTTTAAATGCTGCGTTTGTGATGGATCCTACGCAAAGCTATCCAATCTTATTCGGCACAAAATTCAATGTCATAAAACTGCTGCTCACCAGGATACCTGTTGGGACGAGGAGGTATTATGCAGGGCGTTAGACATGATCGAGAAAGAGGAATACAATCGTGTCAAGTGCTTAAACGAACTTGAGAAAAACAAAAGTTATAACGTTGTGCTATCGGAAGAGCCCGAACCTAATGTTATTGTGCTTGAGTTTGTTGGAAGAGTAAGATTGCCAGGTAAAAACTGTGGAGACATTGTCAATATACAGTCTACCGTCTCTCAACGTGTCTTGAACTATTTTGGAGGTGGCTCCTACTCATTTTCTAGATGGTACTTTTATATGTATTGGTCAAAACACCTAAATTATATTGCTGCTTGTTGTGAATGTTTTAAATTAACCAATTGTTGATTGTCAATAAAAAACTAACAATAAAATTGACTCCTACTCATTTTCTAGCTTGTAGATGTCTTTTATATGTATTGGTCAAAAGACCTAAATAATATTGCTGCTTGTTGTGAATGTTTTAAATTAATCAATTGTTGATTGTCAATAAAAAGACTAACAATAAAATTGACTCCTACTCATTTTCTGGCTGGTAGATGTCTTTTATATATATTGGTCAAAAGACCTAAATAATATTGCTGCTTGTTGTGAATGTTTTAAATTAATCAATTGTTGATTGTCAATAAAAAGACTAACAATAAAATTGACTCCTACTCATTTTCTGGCTGGTAGATGTCTTTTATATGTATTGGTCAAAAGACCTAAATAATATTGCTGCTTGTTGTTGTTGTTGTTTTAAATTAATCAATTGCTGATTGTCAATAAAAAAAACTACCACTAAAATGTCGTTATTATTTTTTAAATCCTCGGCTGGACAATCAAAGACCTGAAGGAGACGCCAACATTGTTGTGACTTAGTTTGCTATCCAGGGTTGAATTGCTTATCTAATCCATAATATATATTTACGAGTATATCTTACCCCCTTAATGTGAACAAACCAGTATATGTACTAAGATACATATGTAAGACAAAGTTTCCAGGGCTCGATTCCCGTGTGTAGGTGTATTTTTTTTCAGAATATGATATGTATTAAATGGTGAAGGAGAAACGATACATATAAAGGAGGCAGCAGCTTTCTCATCACGGCGTTAGGAAGACTGCCCGCTGCGCCAAGTGTCCAGAAAGAATGTATAACTCTCTCTCTCTCTCTCTCTCTCTGTGAAGGGAGACATGTATTTGTCTGTTAATCTATGTCGCGTGGTCAATGGTCAAGACGTCTAAGGAATCACTTGGCCGCGAGGCGTTAGCATGTCTGTCTGTCCCCTCAGAGTCAAGTGTCCAGGCTTCGATTCCCTGTATGACTGAAAATGATGGTTTAAGGGGGAGGGGAATGGGAACTAGTACACCAATTGAAGCAAAGAGACGGTCTTACACATGCCAGGGGTTCAAAACCCTATATTAGCCACATGTCATGATGTTTTTTCTGGAGAGCGGATTCCCGTAAGGTGCTTCCCTGTCTCACTCTCCATGGCTTCGTTGAAACAGCAACAATAAATTTAACGTTCGCAAAAATATTTACTTTTACAAAAAAAATCACAAGTAATACAATTATGAAAATCTTGAAATTATTTTAAATTAATATGTTGATGAAACTATATACGCTGATATAATATATAACATTTACACTAAACAAATTAGTTACTTAAACAGCAACCAAATATTTAATGTCCGAAAAAATATTTTGATCTAATAATAAATTTACTTTTACAAAAAAACAAACAAAAAAAACCACAAGTTTTACAATTATGAAAATCTTGAAAATATTTTGATATATATATTTAGTTTTACAAAAAAACAAAAAAAAACACAAGTTTTACAATTATGAAAATCTTGAAAATATTTTGATATAATAATATATTTAGTTTTACAAAAAAATCACAAGTAATACAATTATGAAAATATTGAAATTATTTTAAATAAATATGTTGATTAAACTATATATACGCTGACATAATATTTTGTTATAAAAATATATTTACTTTTACAAAAAAAACACAAGTAATACACTTATGAGGATCTTGAAATTATTTTAAATTAATATGTTGTTACGTTTTAAATATGAAACTATATATCCTTTACCGTCCAAATAAGCCTCCATATAAATCTATGTAATTGAAAACATTTAACTTTAAGCTTTAATCATGATAATCTAATATTGGTTTGATTATTCAATTTTACATATTATGTTATTTTAAAGTGTTATGAGCTTCGTTGTTACACCTTCATTACACTATAGGGCGTTTTACATGACAGTTTTATCATCCAACTATGTCAAATAAAAATTTGTATACAACTAAGTATTTAAATTAACATATTTGTATAAATTGTACATTTTTTTTGACATTAATGAATATATTTGTCAACAATTAACTTGATATGAAATTGTTCTAATAATACACCATCATGATTTAATATTATATTTGTGTTTTGCTTATCATACATGTTTTCATACACCCTCATGACACTTGTTCTCAATATATTCACAGCTGATCACACATTGATGGTGGAGTTGCTAAATTTATGTAAGGTATTTCGTAATCATTTCCAGTGGGATGCATCATACCTCCGTTCAGACCCATGTCTATAGAGAGGGTCTTGTTGACATCATTGGTAGCGGGGGGCCCAGCTCTATGACAGCTCTCTCTTCTCTCTCTCTCACACACACACACACCACACACACCACACACACACACACAACACAACACACACACACACACACACACACACACGGCGTATCGGTGAGCGATAGACATGTAATTTACAAAGTAGCGGAGCGAGGCTACATAGCTGGGGTCCTTGAAGGTCGTTAAATCACATCGAGGAACAAAATGTTAAATTTAAACATCATTCATTAACCTCCTTGGAGTTACACGACCTCATGAGTTCGTTGAATGTACATTTATTCAGATAAACAGGTGATCATATCAACTGTATCGAGTCATTTTAAAGCAATAAGCGTAGTTGAAAACTAATATTACACCGTCAATGATGATGAGCCAAATAGTAATACTTATTTCAACTGTATCGAGTCATTTTAAAGCAATAAACGTAGTTGAAAACTAATATTACTCCGTCAATATTTAATGATTATGATGATTCAAATAGTAATTACCTATTCTATTTGATCTAAATTAGAAAGATCGGTTCAATGCTTCTCTAGAGAAAATGGGATATGATTCATATATATAGAGAGCTGTTTTAGAATAACCCTGCCTTCTTCACGTGAAAATATAAAGCTACGGAGCGCTTGATTAGACAAAACCATGGAAAATTCAACAACAGCCACATCAGGTATTTCAATTATCTTCTTTTACATAACTTAAAAAGTGTTTGATTTAATGTTCATAAACCATGTTTGGTGTCAACATTTTGGTCTAACTGGTTAGGGTCATCCCGTAACTTCCTATAAATACTATCAACATTTATTTCTAAAAGGGAAACTTGAACGTAATTATCTGGTGAACTGGAACAAATTATTATTATTATTTAACACAACAGCTTATTACCCCCGTTCGCCTTATATGCTTAAGTACTAATGTATTAGGAATTTGAAAGGTTGAATTTAGAGGAAGTAAACACACATTTGCGTGGTGTGAGAGTGGAAAAAAAACTAACCTTATTTCACCCACACAAGATTCGAGGGAGGGAATCCTTAAATCAGTGGACGGATACTCTACCAACTAAACTAAGGTGTCGGGTTAAATGGGTACCCTGGGAGTGTTTGTTTGACATTGCAACAGAAAACTTAAGACCCTTAGAGTTGAGGGGATTGTTTGATGTTTAGGTTACTTTACAGATGTTGCGAGGAAAGCCTACTTAACGGTTTCTACACCGATACAATAAACAACAGTGGGAGAAATCACCTTAATATTTTCCCTGGCTGTGATTTACATGAGTAGGCCAGAAGGAATGGTATGCGCCACCGCCTGGAAGTCAGAAAGATGTTTACATGCTAGGAATGCGACACATAACACATAACGTACATATAGATGTGAAATTACTTTTACTCTTTGTGTCAAAATAGTAATATAGTTGAATGATAAAGCCGGCAGTTGAAACGCTCAAAATTGTAATGAAGTGTAACAATAATAATAATAATAATAATAATAATAATAATATAATAATATTTAGCACCGCGTATTACTACCCGTTCGGGTTATACGCTTTAAGTACTAATTACGCTAAAGGATTAGGAATTGGGAAGGTTTAATTAGATGAAGTGAACCTGCATTTGCGTGGAGGGAGAGTGGAAAACCATTTAGGAAAAACCACCCACAGTTCACCCGACCGAGATTCAAAACTCGATCTCCCCGTCCTCAGCAGTCGAGCTCAGCACGACTAGCGCGTTAGCCAACTACGCACCGAGGCGGTTAAATTAAATTGATTTAGCCTACATGCTATCTCCATTAATTTCGCAAATAGTTGTAGGCCTATTATTTATTTTACTGATAAAATATTTGTAGATAGTACAATCTTGTTCTACATTAATAAGTTTTTATATTAAAAATAAAATCCTTCTAAGATATAGTCTGAAGATAGTTGATTAAAATGATAAGTTAGTGTTGACGTGCAGAGACATGACTTCGGGCTTTTCTCGTTCAAATTTATTTGTTCAAACATTTTAGCTGGATGTGCAACACCTTTTTATCGTATTTTCATTGCATCAACTTTTAAAGTTACTATTTATTGATACGTATGTCTATTATAAACACATGAATAATACGAACAGTTCGAATGGCTAGTAAGTCACGATGCACACACATATTTTTGCGAACATTAAATTTCTTGTTACTGTTTAGTGTAAATGTTTATGTCAGCTTATATATACTCTAAATAAAATAAATAAGTTAGCACCGAAAATATGACATGGTCAACGGAGAGTTTTTATTGTAATTCTAGCTATGGTATAATTGTGGTGGTTTTCTCCTGGGTAGGTTTCCCAACCTCTCTTCATTCAAATGCGGGTACATTTACTATGAATAATGTCAGCGTATATATACTCTAGCAACTAGGACGGTGACGGGAGATCGTGGTACGTTAAATGATTATTTTAACCAACTATTTATTCAGAGTCCCAGTGAGTAATATACTTTTGCCATAAAACTTAGTTTCCCAAGAATTATCCTCCTATTAAATTAGGTCTATATATATATATTAATTTATTTTGATTGTGTTAAGCCTTAATTTAGCTAGGCTTTATTTGATAACTACAAGATTTACTAGAGGAGATATGGATACAATTGCCATTTAAATAATATCTCAACTTATTCTTTCGAAACACGGCACCTTAATTATTTTTTCCAACCAATTTAATAGAATTCAAACCGCCACATTTTACTGCTAGACTATACCAAATATGACTTTTATAATTGACATAGAAATAATATCGTGTTTAATTTTGAACTAAAATAAATTGTTATTAAAAATTTTTCTAAACGTGCTAAACACCATATTTGAGTTCAAAATAGTGCAAAGTGATGTAAAATAATACATTTATATTGGCAAAGTAAAGACCAAAATTATTTGGTAGGGTGGTAGCTTGCTAGTTGGCTCCCCTATTTGCTTAATGTTAATGTTTTTCCTTGCAAAACTAAAACAAACCTATATGTACTTGGGCGCAAAATGATGCAAAACAAGATTATTAATTTGGCATATAAAACACCAAGTTATCGATTCGGGGTACTTCGCTCAACTTGATCCACTTATCATATTAATTTTTTTCGCAAAACTATTGATGTACAAAACGCAATATTTGGGTGCGAAATGGTACAAAATTAAACTTTTAAATTGGCACCAAATAAAACCAATATTTTAATTTAGGGGGCTACACTTAGCTTGGCCCCCAAAATAAAAATGGACATACCATCTCTGAGGTTGGTGTGGAAAACGTGATACTCGGGTGAAAAATTGTGTAAAGTTGGTACTACATCTAAATTCTGAATTTAGAGGGCCAACATAAGTGATCTTATAGAGGACCTGATTACCCCCTATGTTCCTGGAATACCATGATATTTACTTAGAGAGGTGTGTTTGATCTGGTTTCAGTTCACCAATTCCACTGCCTTTCAAAATATTCACACAAGCATCACGGCATAGTTCCTACTGCTTTGTTTTTTTAATATAGGGGTCAATTTTAATCTGTTCAATTTGTTAATACCCATTGATATATGTTGTCTTTTGACGTCACGTACAGCTTTGTCAATGACCTTAGCACGGCCAATCAAAGCACGAAGTCACTAATTCTAATCATATGGTGTCTTGTTTTAATCAATTGTATTTGGAGCAGGGGATAGTTTGTCACATTTAAGGTTACCATTTTCCCAGGGCTCTTTAAATTGGTGCAACTTGTCATACAACAGTGATAATATATGAAACGAAGAATTTTATCTCAGCACTCGTTCCACATTTTCAAATACAGCCTTCATGTCAAACTGATCTGTATATCTGAATGACTGAAATACAGCCCTTGGTGCTGCCATTTAGTAAGAGATCCTCGGGACTGACACACTGATCTTGAGGACCACCAAGCAATTAATTGATTTGTTCCTTCACCCAGTTCTGAGAGTCATGGTCACTCTCTGGCCTCCATAATTGTATGACCAATCCTCGTTTCACGTAATAAAACCACCTCAATGTTTTTATTTTATACTTGACGATACGAAGAGAAAGCTGTCCAGGCAAACCTCCACCTACCTGCTCTACCACTATTTTCTTAGCACCGTGTCTTACTACCTGTTTAGGCTCTACGCTTATATACTAATTACGATGATGGTGTTTTTAGGGATAAGGAAGGTTATATTTAGAGTAATTGTACTCACATTTGCGTGTAGGGAGAGTTGAAAGCCATTTTGGAAAGTACCCTCAGTACACAAAATCAAGATTATAACCTCTATCTCCCCGCCATCGGCAGTCTAGTCTATTGTGAGGATATCACCATAGACCATGCGTCCACTGAAGCAGGTCTCTACCACTTTTCCCAAGGTAAGAATGTTAAGGTGATTTTATGAGGCCAGCCAGCCAAATCTAGGACATCCTCAAGTGGCTCCTGTTGCATCCCCATAATAAGCCGGCGTCTTCAGGGATTATCCAAAAATGTCAACAAATCTGTTGTTGAGACGCACCAAGTATTGCTGCAGCAGCCTCCAAAATGTATGTAATATAAAGTAGGAAATATTTCAAAAATTCGGTCCCTGAACTATCTAAAATCAAACAAATCATCATTTAAACTACCAAAATATTGCCTGAAAACAAAAAGTTGACTGTATATATATTTACTATCGGGGGCTCTCATTACTACAGTGATAAAATAATCGGGCACTCTCACTACCCGATACTAAAATGTGTCCACCTGTCACTACAACTACTCAGTTTTATAATCATAATGATTATTTCCCTTAATTTCTAGAACATCAACTGTTTGATGAAACTTTTTGAGTGGTACAGTTCTAAAAGTGAATTCATCTACATTAAACACTCTTCCAATTGTCGTTGAATTATTTAAGTCATAATATTTTTTTAAAGGTTTTTTCACTTTAAAATATGCTATCGCTTTAAAGTAATAAAATATAATCTTACCACTTACAGGTGGTAATATTATCATTTGTCTTATAGTGGGGTTTAATCACTGGTCCAACTGTCGGTGTTTCGATAACAGATGACATCTGTGACGTTTCTGGACGTATGTAATAAGCGTATCTTTGTGTTAGTCTTTTAAAAAAAATTATAGATGCGGCAATTGAACAAGCATGATACTCGCAAAAAATCTTCCAACAAATTGAAACCTTATTATCATAATAATACCTTTAAGTAACTAGTCTTTCCGGAATTCAACCCCGGAACACATATATCAGTAAGCCGGAACGGTATCAACTGAGCTAAGGTAGAGACAATTTTTAATTTATACATGCTTCAAATATCAACAGAAGTTAAGTGTCAGAATATAAATGCACAGTAATTTCTAACCTTCAATGTGTTAAAATGAAATACCTCAATAATAGTCATAAGTCAAACCTCCATTTCCTCCGAAATTGTCCGTATCCCACTGTCATCCTACAACGTTAAAGTACTTTGGTATATTGGGACAACTATACAGCCTCTGGAGGCGGAAAAACGTCCCATGTCTCTGCGACGTTAGGGAGCCAAAACCAACCAGCATATTACCTGAAACAATTAAACAAGAAAATAATACGTACACTTTAGCTTATGAAACAAAATAAAGGCTAGCAATTGACAAATTGAAATACAAAATTAATATTTACATTTTTGCGTATGAGGTGGTAGCATAATAATTTCTAATTTAGCATGAGAACCAAAATTAATATTATAAAATTTAGCGCATGAAAAAAATAACACACCTAGTTTAGCATATTAAAAAAAAATCTTAGAACACCTGTACTACTTGAACACTTGGTGAAAATCTTTTTTAAACTCAACATCTTCGAGTGTTCTAAGTAAAAATATGTTTCAAGAATGAGTAACTGTGCATTTTTCTCCGTCTATAAATAGTTGTATTAGGCCTAAAGGTGGTCACCACACCAAGATTGCACCTCAAGGAAGGGGCTACCTTCACCGGGGTAACCCACACTTTATTCAACATTATATTGATGAAAGGACATGACGTCATCGGTCAAGTTAGACGTATTTAAAAAAATAAGTCATGTGTATATTTTCTTTAATAGTACCAACTATGACTATTAAGATATTTTATAATATTTAACAAGCACAGAGTGAATAATATTAAAGTAATAATAAGCTATCTTTTCTTTTATTTCCAGACGCTGCTGCTTATCAAACACGCTTATTAGAAGAAACTGGCCAAACAGCACCGATAAACGACAAATAACTCGAAGAAGACTCTTGTTTTTACCAATTAAATATTACTTTACTGTTTCAAACAATAACATTTAAATCATTAGCCATAAAATTTACTTTATAATTAAATATTATAAATCTGATCCTTAAAAAAACAGTAAAGATAATTAGTTTATATCGTATCACCCTTAAAGTGAACATTGTATAATTTGTAGATAAAGTTTCACTAAAAAATTAGTGGGTTGTAATATTTCTTGTTGGGTATATTCTCTTTTGTGAGTCTTCGTAATCCGTCAAAATTAGTTTCTCAAGCTTCAAACAGTCCTTCGCCAGCAATGTCGGTTACTTGAAGCGCAGGTAAGCTTAACATTACTATATATTTTAACATTTATTCAATTAATTAATTATCAAGCATTAATCATATATATTTATTATTATTATTATTATAGTTTTCCTAAAGGTAAACTAAGATTTTCAGACTATAAACATATTTATTAGTGTAAACATTTCTTTCTCTCGACCCCCCGAAGAGAAAAGAGTAGTAGATAGGGCTTCTTAAAACAGTGACGTCATCGCTCGTGGAGAGAGTGTATTGTGATTTAAAAGTGATTTTTTTTATAAATTTTTATCCTGCGGTGGTTTTTAATGGTGTGGCCCCACACCTGTGGGAGTCATTGGCCGGATTTGCAGGGTTTATTCTTATCCAAACTGGTTCAACACTACAAATTTTGTTCTATTTGAATTTTTATGTGCGAATTATTTGATTTTAAATGCGTGCTTTTTGATTGTACGTGTGCCCCATTAGTTTTTTTAATATGTCCACCATTTTATTGTATGTGTGCCTAAGTGTTTTTTTTATGTGTATCCCATTGGATCGAATGTCTGGGGCAGGATCGGGGCTGATGTGGGAGTTATTTTTTTATTGATAGGTGCGTGGAGTCACTGGCGTCTGACACACATACTCTGCCAATGATCAGACAGATTATAAACTAAGTCTTAGCTCTACCTCACTCAGCCACCAGAGAGAGACCTTTCACTTTTTCCCCCTCCTCCTACACTCCTCTCCCACTAGTGATCTCTGTGTCATACACCCCCGGGGTGTTTGAATGTCATAATCTCCACACTCCTAGATGAGAAATTTTAATGTCGTAACCGGATATCAATGACTCTATTGAAGAGTCATTAACCTCCCACTCCCAAAGAGTGTGACTTAATTGTGCCCATTTTTGTTACAATTACTCGTCGGAAAGTCCTCTGGAGTATTTACCCATCGGGTAGGCGTCGTCCGCCCTCCAGATGTGTTTCAAAATAATCACATTCTGATCGCTTTTCAAAGAGAAACCTATGCAAATGTGTTGGTTGGATGTACACCTTTGCCATGTATGGACAGTAATCAGTCGTATCAAGCTGGAATTGATCCTTGATATTTTTGTCGGGTACTTGATAACATGTACTTGCCAAACCCGAGATTCAAAGAGTTTTTTTCTTAGCACCGCCAATATCGTTAGAACAGTCATATATTGATCTTTCCACTCTCCATCCACGCATACGTTTCTTGCACGCGTATTTACACTAATGTGTGACCAAGTGGGATGTGTACCAGCATTTGCGTGAGAGTGTAAGGAGAGTGTTTAAGCACATTCACAGAATCGAACCAAGGACCCTCAGTTCTGTAGGAAAATGCATTATCAAAGAAAATGTGGTAGGGAGAGGTAATGTATAATATAACGGAAATGCTCTAGAATTTACCTGGAGGAAGAGAGGAAAACCTAATAACAATTCACCTTAGTTCTTAGATAAAATCATTTGATTGGGTGATTAAACTAGTTGAAGATTTATATCAGCATTTGCGTGGGAGTGAATTTGGAAAACCCTTAAAGGAGAGTGTTATAAGCAACTCCACAGAATTGAACCAAGGAATTTCGCTCAGTAGGTAAACGCATTACCGACTACGTTGACGATGAGCTAGCTAATATGGTAGTCTCTGTTTATATATATATATATATATATAATATATATATATAATGCTTGGGAGTGAAATAGGAAAACCCTACAAGACTGTCCCCAATTGAAATATTTCTGAAAGTACATCAGCACGTATACCCTATATGGATAACAGACCCCAAATAAACGGATAACGAGCCTTCATATTGTGCCCCTATCTACCAAGGGAGAAACACGTCCCCATCACGCGGATGAGAAAGCACTACTAACGAATAACTGTAAATCTATACGGTTTTACACTAACAGAGTTGGCTTTTCAGAAAATATTTGTCATTTAGGTAGAGTATTGTGGGCCAAGCGTGTTAAAACTCGTCTGGTTATTGAGCTGGTCTCCTAATTTCGCTACTTTTGAGCGTGTATAATCCCGCCCAGGCATTGACGTCTACACCCGTTGGTTATATAGGTATAGTTTGTGATGCTAGTGTCCTGAGGTAATTGAACCAAGCATTGGCGTTTTAGAGGGCTGTAGCATGGGGAATAGGAAGTGGAAAATGTACTTAAATTGACATGGAAGTAGAGAATAAAGCGTGAAGTATTGCTTCTCGTCTGTCTCACGTCCGCAGCACATGGCCTCTGAAATAACCATTATTGAATAGATAGGGTGGTTCTCAAACGGCTGTTTACCAATCGCACATCAATATTATCTTAATATAATTTCAAATTAATTTGTTCCATTTTAGATCATAGCTTCTTACTGGCTATTAGATCAATTTGCTACTTAAATAAACTTTTCTAAAAACACAGAAATGTGGGTGTAAATTTTCCCTTGATAATAAGTCTATAAAAAAACAATCAAAAACTGTCTAATCCTGATCGTTTTGAAGTGTAGGCTTCCTAAAATATTATAAATATAGGGTATATAACTGGCAGTCTTTCACTCAAATGATTATATGTTAGAATGTGGCATACAAACTAACTTAATTCTATAACACACAACCCCACTATTTGGTTCGTTAATTCATCTCTGGGAAAAATCACAGGAATAATAACAAGTAACCTCAGGTCAAGAGGCAAACACTTTAACGACTACGCTGACGTTGAGCTAACCCATTCTGATGGGAAGAGCTTACAAACACATCCACAACATATGGAGACCTGAGAGTACATCAGCACGTTTAGCTTAGTGGGAGAACAGTCTCGAAATGATCCGATAAAGGGATTTCATAATGTGCCATTATCATCTAGGTAAATACAGCCACGCTCGTCGGTCATGTAGATATACTATTGTGGTGAATGTGCTGTGAGGTATTTGAACCTAACATTGGCGTTTCGAAACAGATCTTTCGTATCAGTAAAGTATAGGTAGGCAATCGTGTTCCAACTCGTCTGGTATTGAAATGCTGCTTTACATGAATCGGTCAGTCCTCGGAAGTAATGATACAGCCCTGATTATATACACTCAGGGGGCCCCTCTTCAAATAAAAGCCTTAAAGTGATTTATAATTTACAGTTAGGGGCCGCTCTTCCGACAAAAGCCTACACAAATATGCTTTGTAAGATATCTACCTTTGTCATGAATGGACAGGTATTTGCATGGATTCCTGAGAGTACATACATAAGCACGTCTACACGGTTTGATGTCATTTGACTGGGCAATTGAAGTGGCCCAGGAGGTGTACCAGCATTGGCACTGGAATGATCGTCATATCGCCCTAGTTTATTCACTGTAAGCTGAGAATAGGCTCACCGGGTCTAATTATGCTTTTGTGTTGGACGCACAAGAACTAATTAGGCTATTGTGCTAGGAATGAGCAAGGCCAAATTAGAGGAAGCGTACCCAAATTTTCACGGAGAGATAGAATAGAAAACTTATTAGAAAACTCTCTAATCACGCCCGACACGGATGAAAACACCAATCTCCGAACCATTTTCTAAACTAGAGAAGTTACTTCTTCATTCAAATAGCTAATCATTTTTGTCCTCACTAGACTGAGTTTGACCCCAGTTCCAGACACACTGCTTCATAGAATATCTGGAAGCATGGGGGATTTAACACAGTATCTCCGGATATATAGTCAGACATTCTCACCTCCATTCCACAGAGGAGGCCATGAAATCATTAAATAATATATACACATGTCATCAATGATAAGAGTAAACAAATACGTTTGCGTTTTATAAAACGTCTTACTTTACCGCACCGGAGACTGATAGTCCTCAAGAGGTGGATAAACTCGTCTACAAATCCGTCTGTACTGATAAACAACGCTGAAAACTAG
Source organism: Timema cristinae (assembly GCA_039000515.1). NCBI lineage: Eukaryota > Metazoa > Arthropoda > Insecta > Phasmatodea > Timematidae > Timema > Timema cristinae. The sequence continues at coordinate 59,661,702 of JBCFYV010000001.1, forward strand.
CACCTTTGTTGTTACTACATTTTGCACACGTTTACATGGCAGTTAATTGTTGCCTAGGATATCACCCTCCAATTTTATATTGTGATAATACTTTCCCTTAACAAACACAGAAGGAAACAGTCTTTTACAAGCAGGTACCAATATGTCGGTGGAATTGGTCGAGTTGAGGCTCATGGGACACGTCATTAGCGCAAAACCAAATAGTCTGGTTTTCCCGTTCGAAACTTGAATCAATAATTCTACAACCTGAATAATGTTTAGGTTTCTATATATATATACAAAAGTATCTTCACACACAAAGGCGTTTATAACTGCACAAAATATCTTGAAGTAGCAACGATATGAAAGGAGCCTGTCTATTACTGCACGTCATGCACGCTATGCACGTCAAGGCTAACAATAACAACAGACTTGGTGGGAGACAAAGTTTAAATACCGTCCATCTACAATGAGTTCATTTTTTCTTAATTATTTCCCACTCTACTTAAAAGAAAAACTAGTACACACCATTAACCAAAGTGACGGGCTTACAATCATATATATCTTGTAACTGGTTAGGCGCTGCTATATACTCTAATTTGGTAGAGTTGATGAACTTAATGTACCCACATTTGCGTGGAAAGGAGAGTGGTAAACCATTAATAGAAAATTACTCTTAATACACTCGAAATAAATTTACTCTTTTAAGTGTACTATCACCACGTTACTGACTGTCCAATATATTTCGAGAGTAACGCTTTAGACACCGCAATCATCACTAAGGCTTTTTTAAATAACTAAAGACTTTGTAGTGTGAGCCTATATCAATTAGTTTCCCTCTACCTACTACATAAACTCCTACTATGATGTCAAGAGAAAAATGATAAACCTAAACTATTTGCAATATCGGTTAAAATTTACTTTTATAGTAATAATATTCAAATATTGTTGCTATAATTATCGTTGGTTGGTGCGTACCCAGTTAATTTAGTTTATGAGGGGCCTAAAAAATGCTCCAGCATGTGACTGTTTGTCCTACTACGTCCCTTAATGATTGGGGCAGGTGTTTTATACTAAATAAATAGTCTCTAACATAATTTTTATAATTCGAAACGTATCATGCTGTTAAACTATTTATTTAAATGGTGCAAACACTCTGGTTATTGTCTGTAGTTTTACCAATATGTAGTTTTTTTAGCACACCCTCTTACTACCCGTCTGGGTTTACATACTCAAAATTACAGCTCTCTTGCTTTTTTTACCCTCTTCATTCATTCTATCTTTCCCCTAGATATTGCACTGTAAGTTGAAAATGGCCCTATAAGTGACCGTATTCACCCTCTTCATATTATCTCTATAATTTATTCATCCTAATCGGGGAATATGGGATGAGGAAAGAGGTTTACCCAAAGTTTTGGAATCTATAATATATCCTTTAAATTGAATATTACTGCACGGATTTGTTTAGCTTACCCCTGAATATTTATTGAAACCTATAATATCTATTTGCAATACTCACCGAAACTTTAACTATTCTACATATCTAATATATATCCAAAAAATGAAGGAAGGCTGAAAAAATTATAATATGTACTAAGGTAATATATCTCAATTTTCCAGGTCTGGAAGTGGGGAAACCGTTTATGAAAATTAGCCCTAAGAGTAACTTGATTTGGGATCAAAACTTGACATTCCCAAAACAATTATAAAAACATTTTCTATAATGGAATCTCAAATGTAACTATCTGGTTATCTGGCAGCAATAATATATATAGAATATATGAACTTGAAAATTAGCTGATGTAGCCATAGGGGTGTTCTTTCAGATGTAACAAAGCTATGTCATTACCTTTGGACATCGTTTATTTAAAAACCGTTGATGGATGTGGCGTCTTAAAATGGAATGTGGCGAACATTGCATCGTTCAAATAATTTTACACCTGAAGAAAGGGTAATCACTTCCTCCTGTCTTCCTCAATATTTCAAATGCTAGCAAGGACAATGACACACAGCACTGTTCGGTAAATATTAATTAAACTCAGGAATATCATTTCAAATAACTCATAATCTATTTTGGGTTCTAAACTTCATTTTCCATTAGCAGGGCAGATGATTTGGTACATAACTCCGTTGAGAAACTTATACTGAAATAATTAGTGCGACTATCACAACTAATTATATTACGACCTAGACGTTTCATAACCAAATAGTTATTGTTCTAAGTCTTGTTTTGAGAATAGTTGATGCTGTCAGAAAAGCAACATATAGTGAATAAACTAGGGATACAGGAATAAAAGAGCAAACAAACACATAAAAAGTTCGTGTGAATCTAATAAAAAAATACTAGGCTTCTGATGGCTAGGTGATTGGGGTTTTCGTCCAGGTCGGACGTATGTAGGGATGCTTTTTCCTAATAGTCTTTTACTCTCCCTTCGCGCAATGGTGGATAGTGAGAAAACCTGACTGATGTTTAAACATTAACCTTCCCCTATTTCTATCATGAGCAAACTTGGTGAGTTGTACTATGAGTGTTAAGGAAGAAATGAAACTTGAATTTATTAATTTTATATGTAGCCTAATACTATTCATTATTTATTCAGGAGATAAATGTAAGGCAGCAAGCTTACCTTGCACTATTACACTTTGGTGTATCTTATAAGTTAGGGTCATACTATAATACGTCAAGGTAATACTGCTGCTACTTTCATGGTAAATAGACCTGCAAAGTAATTGACCCTCTGGGAAGTGTGCCGTCAGCCTACCGTGCAGGTGTAACCTGTGACATAGAGTGCCAATCGACGCAGTGATGAAACATACCCGCATTAGCATGAAGGGAGAGTGGGAAACACCAGCAATACACCCATTCAGAATCGAAAATCCTCGATTAACCCATGTGAGGGAGGCTCTTTTTAAATGGCAGCTTTGTATAGATTTCCAATAAAATTAGATTATTAATTTATCACTAATATATTATAATTATTGTAACAAACATACGCTATAGTAGCGAAGTTGAGTATAGAACAAGCACGTCAGACCACGAGGTCGTCAAAGCGGGTACTTAATTTTCAGCAAATGGTGTGCGGGTGTGTTATTTAACAACAACAAAAATTGGTTTCTAAAATGTTATTATTAATTTGGTTTGCAATAAAATTAATTGGCTCATCGATTACCAGGGTTATTGAAAGCTTTAAATTAAGGGATAGGGTGATGACAGTAGTTTAAAAGAAGGGATAGGGTGATGACAGTAGTTTAAATGAAGGGATATGGTGATGACAGTAGTTTAAATTAAGGGATAGGGTGATGAAAGTAGTTTAAAAGAAGGGTTAGGGTGATGACAGTAGTTTAAAAGAAGGGTTAGGGTGATGACCGTAGTTTAAAGAAGTGAACCCACATTATAATAAGAAATAAAAAAGCGTGAATTCACGAGTTAGTCATATGCTCGTGGATTAAAAAGCTTGTGCCAATGAAATGGATTAAAACTCCTGTAGAACATTTCGCTTCATCTATATGGAACTCCATGAAACATTTTTTCTATTGATGAAAGATTTCAAGGAGGAACTTGACGTTTAGCCCATTCACTCAATTATTTGGTAGAAGACACATAAACACGAGGGAATTTTTTTTTATGGAAAGTCACTTCTAAAATAGATCAGGACAAGCTAAGAGGTGCTAGAACTCCTATTGACAAAGAGTCCAAATATTTACCCAGCATTCCTACTCTGCCCACACCATCAAACACAATAACGTTCTGCATGTTGCTGGCCTCTTCCAATAGCACAACGTTACAACGTTTGTCTTTCTCGAGCTAGTTTAACTACTTGTTACGATTGTATTCCTCTCTCTCTCTCTCGATCTGGTTTAATGTACTTCACAATACTTCCTCATCCAAACTGTGATCCTGGCGAACCTCTGTGACTGGAGAGGATGTAATTTGATGACATTAATGTTTGTGAAGAATAAGTTTAGAGAGTTTTGCATATGATCTGTCAAGAATGACACATTAAAATTACATATTTATTGCTATTGATATATGATTCTGCCAAAGAATTTGCGTGAATAAATACACCTGTCCCCGTCTCGCGAGAAAAAAAAAGCACTCGTCACTCAATAAGCAGTGCCATTTACTCACAAACTATGCTCATCTTAAGGGTATTATAATCTGTTTAAACATGTTTCCTTCTTACAAAGTAAATGTGTTTCAAAATATCAAAACTATTCCACCAATCTCTCACCGTTTGCGCATATGACATTACTTTGCGAGAAAAATCACGTAGTGAAGTAAGGATACTAAGGCTACGCCAACAAATTATATTCAGTTAGTACGTTAAACATCACACTTTGTCCCCCAAGATATGTCATACAGCGTGATTTGGAATTAAATCATTTATAGTCCAGATAGTAGGCCGAGTTTGGAAGGAAGACATTACCAATACTTCCCAAACCGTTGATATAGTCATTGGGTAATTCACCCATAATTTTAACATTTGGATATGTTTTGTACATGGTTAATTCCTGGATATTTATAGGTTCTTCGGACTTTACCTTCTCCTCCGAGGATGTATCCATTGGAGGAGGGTACGCAGGTGATCTCTGGATGGTGGGTATGCAGGTGACTCTGGCATTGAGTAAACAAGTGACTCAGAGGGTGGTGCAGTGGTTGGGAAATCTTGATGGGTGGGGGGTGTTGTTGAGCTTGGTAGGGTGGTGGGTGATAGTTCAGACGGTGCTTGGACAACACTGCCACAACGTCCCCCTTGTGGAAATTTTACACTGCACATGTTATATCACACAAATGTGACTCCTAGATTCTCTCGTATGGTATTACTTTTGTCGCGCTTATAGTGTGGCATGTAAAGTCATAGAATTCGATGTAGCCTCGCTCCTGTGGTACACCTTCTCGTGGTCAACTACATTGTAAAATACATGTCAATAGTTCACAACCACACTGTGAATATTTTCTGTGGTAATATAAGCAGGGCCTACAGTCGTATGGCCCCCAAACGTTAGAGTACTAAAGCCTGTTCTAAGCATGGTGAGTATACCTATTCCCTTCTCAATTTGTTGAGCCCCCAGATGTGAGTCATAATGGTAGTAGCTCACACTTTATGTTAGACAGCCGTCGAGAGAGGATGCCAGTGCACGCTCCCACCCCCAGTAACGATGGACAGAATTAAACTGGATAGGATTGAAACATTGTATAGGAGGTGGGGGATCAATCAAATTAACTCATTCTCTTCATGACCGCCATCAACAGAGGAGTGCAAAATGCAAGGGACTGTACGTTCCTCACCAATAAAAACTGCCCCAAATAAACTTTAAACTCCAGCCCCAATCCTAGCCAATAGAAGCACATGTAAATAACCAATAGGGAACACATAAAAAACCAATGGGCACACATACAAATAAAATGAGCACACATTAAAAAGATCAAATAGGACAAAATGAGAAGGATTGTACAAGTTTGCGTAACCCCCTAAAAACTAGGTCAATCATCATTATGTCACCGATAAAAATCAAACCAAAATAAATCAATCAGGGTTGCGACATCACACACCACAATGACGTCACACTCACAATACCCACTCTCTCTCCACGTGTGAAGACGTTACTGTTTTAAGAAGTCTGTATACTACTGAGAAGTAGTGTGATCGTCAAAAAATGTGTACACTAGATTTTTAGGCGTTTTATGACCCTCTGAAACAAAAAAAGTGATTTTTGCATTTCTGTCTCTTTGTCTTTCTCTATCTCGGACTAGAGCCGAAACCATTTTATTGATTGGGTTAAAACTTAGTAATCAAGATAAAGTCACACCGAGGGGTTTTGGAATCAGATATCCAACCCTAAAATTAAGGGTGGTTTACTGAAGGGCTTAAATAGAAAAAATTGTATTTCTCAAAATCAACTCTAACAATTTTGATTGAGTTTTATATCTAGACACTATTTAATATTACAAACAGTATGGAAATTTTAATTTTTCCATGAAAATGACTTTGAGGTCTGAAATCTTCAATTTTGATCATATCTCTGTAATTATTTGAGATACTAAAAAATGTATCATTATAAGGATGTATTATCATTAAATATACAATTCTTTTGTTTGAAATATATTTTTATAAAAGCAATAGTTTCCGAACTATAAGCCAATATACATTTTTATAATCATGTCTTGGAAAATAAAATAATTGATTGTTATGCTCTTTGGTGGAGTGTGATGCTCTTTATACAAATTTTACAAGTTTTTAAAAACTGTCTATTTTAAAATTAAAGATAGAGAAAGTCTGTGCGATGCACCCAATGATCTCTCTACAACGTGGATAGCCGATCCGATGTTGGTCGAGTGAAGCCGACTAAGAGCGGACGGTGCCATCTTGCTCTTAACCAGTCATGCTCTGTTGTGATGTAATCACATTGGATTTGCTTGTCTATATTTGGACTTTTTTTTTAGGTTTTTAGGTTTTATTTATTTATTATTGTGATGCCTACGTGTGTAGGAACAAAACTACGAGATAAAAAGGATTCTGTGGTTTTAAGGTTGTAAAGTTTCGATCGGTGATGTTAATATATTGATTGTTGATTTGTAGATTGTTGTTGATTGGTTGATTGATTGTTTTCCTTACTATTCAATTCAATATAAAAAATCAATTTAGTATTATTGGACTCAATACATTTTTTTGAGTGTAATATAAAAAAATCAATTTAGTATAATTGAATTCACCACATTTTTTTGAGTGTAATGGTAGAATAAATGTAGCAGGGGTGGCCAACTTTATTGGAACTGAGATCTACTATTTTCCTCAACTCCTAGTGATCGACTTTATGATTCAATTTTTTGGCCTCAAAAACTTTAAATCATAGCCATACCTTTGTCGTTGATTTCCTATAGGTAGAATCTGTGGATTCTCTGCATGTGTTTGAGTTTAAGGCCGTAGCCTGGGATTGCTTGGTGGTTCAAACCCCCCCCCCCTCCCTTTCCCCCGAAAGTTTATGAACAATATATATATGGGTTTATTTATGGTTCAACAATTTCAAACTTAATATACACGTACAAATTAGGGGGCTGTGTTACGATAAAAAGCACTTCGAGATCTTCTAGAGGTGTTTAATCCTATATATTATTTATGTTGTCAATATCCCTTTTTCTATACTAATACAAGGCCTACAGCGATGAATAGGGTATCAGTGGTTAGGATTATTTACCGATTTAGGACATAGTTTACTCAGTCTACGTTAAAACACATTGTTTGTTTCAGTGGCGACTCGTGACCAAAAAAATAGGTGGTTCACAATTCAAATATTCTAAAATATGATATATACATTTTTAATATATCATACCTATCTATATTTACATATCGTTTTACTTAGGCTAATATTTCACAGCAGTACGAGGGTGTGTGTAGCTTCGAAACAAATATAGGATTCGACTTTTAAAAGAAAAATCCATATTATACAATTACAAAGTTTTGACGGTAAAAATATTGACAGCTAAAAATATACCAAATTTTTAGTAAATTACTGACATTCTGAGCTGTTATTTACAGTACATTACAAACCAACATTAATTTGAAAAAAAAAAAAAAAAAAATTGAACACACCTACACTATTACAATCTTTTACTTTGCTGGCGCAATCATAAATAATTAAACACCTTAGGAAAAATTACTCACATAATAAATGAAGATATTATTTACAAAACACCCAACAATTTAATCTTAAACGTCTCAAGCTACTTTAAATAAAAACTCCATTCTTCTTTCTTTAGATTTTGCGAATTTCTCAATGACTCTAGAGTTAAATTCTGAAATGTTCATAATAAAGTTTCTTTCGACAGACAGCATGGCAAGAGCTGACAACCTTTCCTGGTGCATAGTATTTCTTAAAAATGTTTTGACACGTTTTAGTGTAGAAAAACATCTTTCTGCTTCTGCCGTTGTCATAGGGATTGTTATAATAATATTTAAAAGTTTTAGGCATTCTTCAAAAATTTCACTTAAATTGTTTTAATTTATAAATGGAGAACAAAGTCAAAGCGCCAGTCATATTTCGAAATTCATCCCTGACATAAATGTTACTTAGCTCTGTGCTTATATTTTTTGCATCTAAAAATGGGTATGAATTGGTTGTGAGTTCTAAATAGTTATCAGGAAACAACTTACAATAATCAGAAAACTTTTCTGGCAAAAACAAATTTGCAGCAACAAGATGACCAGTAAAGCTGAATCTGTCTTTTGCTTGACAAATGATGACATCACAAACCTCTTTAGCCTCTTTATTACGAGTGTGGCTCTCATTTCGTCTCCGCTTTATTTTATTTTCATCAAGATCATCAGTTATATAATTTTCATTTCTTATTTTGGAAATTTCCTCTATGAAACAATCTATTTTGTTTTTTACAAACGCTGGATCAGTTTCCCTTTTTTGCAACTGGTTATACAATATATCTACATGAGGCATTATTTTATGAAAAAAAGTTAGCCAAAATATAATAACATCATCGCTTAGTGTTCTCTTCAGACCAGACGCTTGTTCAATTGTAGCTATATGTTTAATGTCATATCTCGTTTCTATTGTGTCCATGCACTTGATAAGCTCTTCTCTGTATTCGCAAACTGTGTTTACTGTTCGAGAATGAAAGTTCCATCTTGTAGGTGCTGATCGTGGTAAACGTTTACCCACAACTTTATCTAAAATCGCTGTTCTCTGAGAGGAATTAGAAAAAAATGTTCAAAATCCTCTTAAACTGGCGAAAAATATACGGACATTACGATTAATTGAAGCTGAATTTGACATTATTAAATTTAGTTGATGTGCATGACAGTGAACATAATAAGCAGCGTTAGGATAGCTCTGCTTTATTTTAGCCTGAACATCATTGAGAGATCCACTCATAACTGAAGCACCATCATATGCTTGTGCTATTAACTTATGAGGCTCTTTCTCTACATGTTGATCTATTTCCTCTTTGAGACAATTTGACAAAGATGCAGCGTCATGAAATGGGGGATTTACATAGTTCCAAAATCTTTCCACTGGTTTTCCTTTTACTATATACCGGTAAATTATAACCATTCGAAAAGTAGCCGAGATATCAGTCGTTTCATCAGCTATAACAGCCAAATAACTGGCATTATTAATTTCTTTTGAAATTTCTTCATGACAAATATCCAGCATGTATTGAAGTATTTCATTCTGAATTGAACTAGAGGTGCCTTTAAAAACTGTAGACTTTTCTAAATTCCCTTTCAAAGCATCATCCAACTCCACACTGAAATTGACAAGTCCACGAAATATTCCAGGGTTAGAAGATGAATCAGTTTCGTCATGACCTCGAAGGGCCAGTTCGAAAGCGCCACAGAATCGAATACAGTTTAGGATAATATTTAAAACATATCTGTTGTTAGTCACTTTTTTATTGTGAAGCTCGATAGCTCTTCTGTAGCCAGAATCTAACTGTGATCGTATGTTGGTCTTGCCAAGTACAGCCAAATCTAAAGAATTGTTCTAGTGTAACAATTATATTTCATTCTTTTTAATTCGCTCACTTAAATGGTTCAAATCAGTCATACCTAAATTCGTTCAAGATAAGTCACCACCAAAGAGTAAACACGGAAAGCAGAACAATGCATTTTTTACATCACAACCACATAGCCATGGATGCTTTTTGTAAGTTTCTGCGTTGAATTTTCTAGTAAACTCTCGATTTTTAGTTTTTGTTAGTTTTTTCTAGAACAATATTTGGTGTCGGTCTACCAAGTTTTTTAATTTCTAATTTTTCTTCTTGAGTACACAAAGAAATATTTTTTTTTGCAAAATGTTTTGCACAGAATTCATTTCGATATTTAAAAAAACCACTAACTCGAACTCGTTCACAAATAACAACTATTTACATAAACCAAGTTTTTTTATAATTAATGTTTTGCGCAAAATTCTTTTTTATAGTTAAAATAAGCACTAAATCAGTAAATTATTATGAATTAATTAACTACTATTTAAATAATCATTGTACTTAATTAATTGAATACAGATTAAAAAAAGAAAAACCACACTTTAAAAACATTATAACTGGTAGTAATGCTTTGGTTGATCAAAACAAATCTCCAAGTTAGCTATCAAGCTGCGCACCAGGCCATGTGTTAAAGGTCCACTTTAAAACTAACTTGCAAGGTCAACAACCTCTCTTCTTCTCGATGCGCATGCTCAGATGGTTGCACGCCCCTAAAGTTTAGAAGAAGCACTAGGACAGCGCTATCAGTCAGGAAACGGGTGGAATAGTAAATAGAATGAAACATGCAAGGTCATAGCTAGTTTTAAGAAATATATTCTTTAAAAAAATCGATTCATTAGGAAATGTTAATTGTTATTATTTAAATAAAATAATGTTAAATACTATTTTGTGTGAAATTATAAGTGGTGCACTTGCACCTGCGCACTTAAGGAGGAGTCGCCACTGGTTTGTTTAAAACTTAAGTTAAAGAAAAATTTAACAATACTTTTGTATCAATTACCGAAAATAATAAACTATTTGCTATTTTGTATATACACTTCGCTGAGTATTTAGTTTCGACAACCCATCAAAAGATTTTTTGTGTGTGTGTGTGTGTGGGGGGGAGTGAAGGTTGAATATGTGTAAGTTTCGACTAGGCTTACTGGTATTTATAATTTTTCTTAGCCTACGGAAATTATGATGTTATGTTGCCATTAAAAGCACTTCAAAGAGATTCTAGACATGTTTAATAATTATAATTTTTCCTAGCCTCCAGCAGTTAGGGGGCTATGTTGGTATAAAAAAACATTTTAGAGAGCTTCTAGAACTGTTGATAATTTAGAATTTTTACTATATTCCAGCATTTTGGGGATGTGCCAACCAACCCCCACCTGAAATTAATGGCTGGCTACGGTCTTGTATGAGCTATATGATAAAATTTGGATAATATTATGAGTTTTATTGAATATTAACACTTTAAAACTAATTCGAAAGCTATTAACTAATTTACACAATTAATGTGAAGTTTTTGCTTTCATCTCTTCCGCCAAATCCAAAAAGTTTGGTGTATAAGTGAGCAATGCCAATCTCAGACAATCTTCAGTGTGTTGATCTGTTAAATTCAAGCGATGTTAAGTTGCATTTGTTTTAAATACGAAAATGCTGATTCGTATAAATAAGCAGGAATGTAAAAGTTCGCTTCATTTTCTCAAATTAGGATACGTTTCCTTTGAAACAAGGTTCCAAAAATATTTTCTGGAAAACTGCCTTTCAGAAATATGTCACATTGATGTGTAATTATTTCATTTTTCTTTGTAACTTGGTCCAATTGAATTAGTTCTGAAAATTTATTTGCGATTGGTTGTGTGTCTGTATCCTCCTTGAATTAATAAATGGTAAACTGAATCAAATCTTCAATTTTCGTAAAGTCACTGAATCTGGTTTTGAAGCCATTAAGAACAGTTTGGATTTAGGTTAAATATTTTCCCGAACACATGTGTTTTTGTTTTTTTAATGAACCGTTATATTTGTAAATCTAACAAAACCTTTATTTACGATATCCTTAATCATAGCCAGTGCTTGGTTCTTTAAAGCAGAGACACTGCTCATCAAATCACTGATTGTTTTATAATTTGCTTTTAGTTCTAAGTTCAATAAATTAGGTTTTCTGGTAAAATCTGCGAAAAATTGCAGATTACATAATCAGTCCATATCACGCAAATTATGATAATCATCACCTCTCTGTTCAAGAAAATTGATAATATCATCCAACAAGTCACGAAATATTTATAAGAAACTGCTCCGATTGAGCCACCTAACATTCGTGTGCCAAACCAAATCTTTTTCTTTATCTTACAATTGCATTTTAAAAAGCTGCTTTTGAAGAGATTTACCTCTGATGGAAATGACGATTTTAAAATCAATATCAATGACACATTTTATATTAAGCCTCTTACTAGCTAAAGCTTGCTGTTGAATGATGCAATGATAGCTAAGAAATCTGGAAAAATCTTCATCTTTTTAACACAAGTCCACAGACAAAGTAGATACACAGCTTTACGGGAGATTTGTTGCGGATGTCGAGTCAGGTAGAACTTAATATATCCAGTGATAACAGCGCTTCCAAGTGAGAATTCTTTAAAGCAACTCACTTGCAAAATGTTTCTCATGAGAAAGACAAGCTGAGAGCTAAGAGCTGCCGTCTCTCCGAGTACAATAATCCAGGTAGCGGTAAGGTCTTACCCCGCCTGACCCTGTCAACCTTTCATTGACCAAAACTTGTCAAACAATTAGGAGTGTTGGACCCAAATATACAATGCCAGTGCTTCTACAGTTTAAACGTGACATAAGTCTTGTAAATGCACTTGTAAATTAATTATTAAATATTTTGTGACCAGCTTCTGCGGTCACCATTCTTTAGAATTCACTTCTTCGCTAGACTGGACTTCAAATAACTGGTATATCAGTGTTCGAATCCCGATCGGGTGTACTGAGAGTGTTTTTTCCTAATATGCTTATAATTCTCCTTGAACCAGTAGCGTCTCGTGACCAAAATTCTTAGGCAAGCTTGGAAGGGGTGCCCTCAAGCTTAAAAGGGGAGGTCCCAGATTAAAAGAAAATAAGTTTTATGCTTCAAGTAGCTATTTGGAGTTTTTTTAATAATAGTTGTGGCTTTGGGGGTCCTTCTGTTCTGTGATTTACATTATTGTGTTATTATTTATTATAGGCATATACTTATAAAATTTCGTTTGTTAGCTTTCACTGATATACACATCAAAACAAAAGCACCTATTACAATAAACTCCACAAAACTCTAAATCCCGGTACGCACAACACTACTTCTTGTACAAAAATTTGTGCAAAAATTTGTACAATATATTGGTCACATAGATTGCATACAAATCCTAGCCAGTGATTGTTCATATGGCATTTGTGATTGCAAACAATATTTGATTTTTTTTGCGTTTTTACCTTGTTTATGGAAAAAAATGTTTGAATGATTTGGAAAATATTGATATTTAATGTAAATAATTTTTTAATCATTCCTAAATATGATGAAATATTTTTTTTCGATTAATTAATTATTTTTCTTTAAACGGTTTAAAACCTTTATATTTGGGGTTTAACCTCCTTAAATGATAATTATTTGTTTGTTTTCAAGCATTTAGCTGTTTTTCTTACTATCACTTTCCTTAAATTATAATTATTTGTTTGTTTTCAAGCATTTAGCTGTTTTTCTTACTATCACTTTTTTTTAAAGTAACCATCTGGCAGAACAAGTTTTCATGTTTATAACTCAAAAGTTGTGCAAGAAAAACTGCTGATATAGGTAGGACGCGTTCTATTTCCTGAAATTGTATACAATAATTTGTGCGAAGCAGATCTTGTACAAATTTTTGTGCTCACACGACGCCATCTTCAATCTGCAACTTCGTGTTCAACTCTATGTACAATAAGTTTTGTCATGTGTACTGGGCTTAAAGATGTGAGGGCACGGGGTCAGTACCTTGAAAGAATGGTAGTGACTTCGGTTCTAGTCGTCACCTTTTGGGCAAGAGAAGTCGTATTTCGGCTGCTTTCATTTTTACCTGATATCCGCAGCTCTTCCCCTTCTCTCGCCTCTGAAATATATGACGTCACAAATATTAACTACACTAGCTAGAGCAACGGGATGAAATTCGGACAAATATCGACTTTCAACCCCCATTAGATGGACTAGTGCTCGTTTAACATGCATGTTATGGTCACTGCCATGTGTGGAATTTTTTATAAACCCACTGATGCTTGAATTACATTTAAATTACTACCAGGAGAATATTTTTCAAACATTAAAAAAAATATTACATATCTTCAATCTAAGGCAAGCAGTGCTTGCCTTGCTCTCCCTGATGAGACGCCACTGCCCTAAACGCAAATACGGACATATTTTCCAAACATTTTACCTTCTTTATTCCTTATCCTTTGGAGTAAATACGCGTATAGCTGTAATGGGAAGTAAGACATAGCGCACAAAAATTTGCACACTAATCTGTTGAATTTTTTATTTCCTTAAATCAATCTGGTTTACTTGTAGCCACACTTAACTTCTATATTTGTAATTTGAGCTCACCTATGCTGTTAAATGGAACCCTCTTACGAGTTAGCCTAACAGAATGAAAAACTTTACTATATGAGGCATGACAGGTTGCACTAGGTGAGAAACGGTAATGAAACTAAGAATCCGAGTGATTCCATTTAGCCTGACACTGCAGTTTAAGACCCTGAGATTTCCTAGCAAGGATTACCTTGTAATGAACTCCAATAAAGCGCAAGGACAAACCCTGAAGTCGGCAGGAATTAATCTCTATGATGAGTGATTTTCCCCCCGACATCTATATGTGGTGATCTTCGTATAGCAGCAACTTGCACCTGCTTGGTCTTGCTGGTAAAAGACTAACACCGTTTACAAAGATGCTTTGTGTCAAAATGAGTTTCTCTATTTCCTACACATATTAAAGATATTCTGTATAGGTCATCTTAAATCCAAAACAATTATACTACACTGCGCTTTTTTAAATCTGCAGATACATCTTTTGACAACTAAAAATTTATATTCAAATTATTCTCTACCTTAAACGTTGTGTGATTTATTATCTGCAGTTGCGTTACGTCAGGGCAAGCAAGGCAAGGACTACTTGCCTTTCATTGAAGATATGTGATTATTTTATTTAATGTTGCAAAAATATTTTCCTGGTAATCATTTAAATGTAATTCAAGCATCGGTGGAGTTGAAAAATGACAGTGACCGTAACATGAATGTAAGACGAACACTAGTCCATCTAATGGTGGTTGAAGGTCGGTAGTTGTCCGACTTTCATCCTATTGCTCTAGCTAGTTTAGTTCTTATTTGTGACGTCATAGATTTCAGAGGGGAGAGAAGGGGAAGAGCTGCGGATGTCAGGTAAAAATGCAAGCAGCCGAGCTACGACTTCTCTTGCCCGAAAGGTGACGACTAGAACCGAAGTCACTACCTCTCTCTGCCTCTTTCAAAACAATGGGATGTTATGGAATGAAGGGGGAAATTAATATTTTCAAGGTACTGACCCCGTACTCACACATATTTAAACTCGGTACACACGACACAACTTATTGTACAAGTAAGCTCTGCTTTGCACAACTAATTGTAAACAATTTCAGGAAATTGAACGTATCCAATATCAGCCATTTTTCTTGTACAACTTTTGAGATGTAAACACGAAAACTTCGTCTTATAGACTGTTACTTTAAAAAAAAAAAGAGTAATTGTAAGAAAAACAGCTAGATGCTTGAAAACAAACAAATAATTGTAATTGAAGGATGTTAACGATGTGCACAGGCTGCTAGGGACAGATATATTCCGATAGAGTGTAGTACTATCGGTTTGTCGTGCTCGTGACGGCCCGGTTAAAGAGGGAGACAGTATCATTACCTCTCACTCTTAATTAACTTCTCGCTTTGAGTAAAAATAAAAGTAAGGAAAGAGGGGATTAGTAACCTAACAGGGAATGTTTACAGAGGGGTTTGGTGGAATACAATGCTACCGTTAGAAGGACAAATACTTTTAACTACGCCTAGCTCAAGGGTGGATCCAGGGCTAGTTGTAGGTGTGAATTGGTTTTCACAAGGCTCCTTCAAGGATACATTTAATAATTTTGATTAATAAAGATTTTAATTTATAATATTTTAATTATAATATTGCGAGTTTAAAAAACTAGTTGAAATTAACAATTAATATAATAATACTTTAAGAAAGAACACAATTTGGATTAATCAATTTGTAATTTTAATACAAAAATAACATAAAACAAAAAGTTGCCGTCACAATAAAAGTAATAAATATACTCTTTACTTAGGTCTAAAGTGTTTTAGTAATAAAAGAAAAAATGTGTATTTTAATACTAAACTTAATTTAAATATTGGAAAATTTTAGTTTTAATCCCTTTTCTTTGCTCTAGAGCTAAGTTGAAAGAGATGTTGCCTAATTTTGATTAGGTCGTGTAGGAGATAGGATGAGGAAGGTGTTAGTAAGTCATTCTTTACAACTTTAAAGTATTGGTTTCAATATTTATGATTATTTTCTATGCAGGAGGGGACGATTGCACCCAACTCCACCTGGGTCCTCCCCTGGCCTAGCCAGGGAAACTCGAATAAATATATTACTTTTAATGTTAATGAGAACAAATTCACTCTGAGGTGTGTAAAGATGATTACATACTCCAACAAGTTAATATACAAAATTAAATACACTTTTTGGAATATGTGGGATAAAAATGACATTAACTAAAGGTTTTTTTCATTTAAAATAAACACTTTTAAAAAAATATGATATTCAACGAAATACAATAATTGTAATGATCTTGATATTTTTTGGACACAATTATAATTAACTAAGACTGAATGCCATTAATGATATGATTTAAATTTCTAGGCCTAAGTACTATAGTTGTATTTGTAAACAAAATTAGTTACAGGTTCATATTGTTTACACTGTCATAATACAAACTGGTCATTAAGCTGTAAAAAATATCTCGAAGGTTAGAGACATGTGGCCGACACGATTTGGAACAACTGGTTGACAAGTTCATGCTTAGGTGGACAAAGTGTCAGCAACTGGCCTACCAATTGGGGCTCCAGCTAACTGATCGACAGCAACTGGTTAACATGTGTGGAAAAAGTGGTCGACAGACAAGTGACTGTCATGCAAAAGCATTGTCGATCACATGGTCGATGTGAGTAGGAGCATGTGATAAAGAGCCAATTGGTCGACAAAAAGTATACAAATATTTGGAATGATTGGTGGGTTAATTATCTAACCCTACTATGACCTACTGGTCGACTAGCCCATGCATACGAGGACAAAGTGATATACACACGAATAGTTGACCAATTTGGGTGCATAAAACTAATCAACAATAAACTGGTCGATACGTGTGAACAAAGTGATCGACAGACAAGAAATCTACACGAAGTAGTACTTAGACCAAGTTGTTGATAAGGGTAGGACCATGTGCTAGACGACCAACTGATCGACAAAATATTAACAAACATTTGATAGACTAGGTAACTAGTGGCCGTCGACTCGTCGAAAAATACGTACATAGAACAACAAAGTGATAGACAGCCAACTGGTCGACAAAAAACAACTGGCAGACATACGTTGAGATGGATCCATATAATAGTGGACCACAATTAATACATAGCGAAAAAAGAACTCGCTAAGCCAAAAGCTAGGTGTTCTATTTTTGTATCCAGGTGTTCTTTTTCCACTATATATTTAGTCACATTACAGTAAACGTCTGTCATTCGTTAATAATAACAATGCCAATCGATTAAAATAGTGCGTTTTACATAACATTAAATAAACAATGTCCCTTCTGTATAATGTACAAAATAAAAACAATTAAATGTTGGTAAATACACCAATCATATACATAATATACAGTGAAAATGTTAACCAAATTATTGTAAAATAATAGCAGAAAAGGTATGTTCTCTAAGAAGAAAATACAAGGAATTAATAAAAATATTAAAGTTATTATTTTTATTACGATAAAATAATCAACAAAAATATACACAATTCTCTAACCACATCACTCACAAGTAGCCTTATTAACGTTGTTATCTCCTGATTAAATATTACCTTATTTGGAAAGATTCTCACCTGGATTATTTTTTAATTGAATGTATTTAGAATCTATTTGAGAATATCAGAAGGTGTGAACTACATCTAGAAGAGGGCTAATTTATTCCAAGAAGGGCAATCACCCCTCTCTACACTCCACTTATCGTTTGATCTGTCCCTAATTTGAAGTGGTCCTTTCCCCCTTTTTTGAAACTATACTCTTTTAAAAGATATTTAGAATAGTCCCCCCTACAAAAGTAAGGGAGAAGTGCAGTTTCTGGGGCGCACATTAATCAAGAGTTTAATGGTTCCTGAGATGACACGATAGGTATGTTGATGTGAGATGGGGAGGTGGGGAGGTGGTGGGGATGACTGAGAGATGTGATGGGGGTTTAGGAGGGTTCCTGAGGGGTGGAGGGTGTGGGAGGGGGGTGAGAAGGGTTGGAGTACTCAGATGTGAGGGAGCACCTGGGTGAGGGGTGGAGGGGGAGACATATATATTTTTTTGGTGCGGGATACGAGGACACAACTGTTTTTTTGGTGCAGTTTCTGTGACTCATTTGCATAATGATCTCCTGGGATGCTGGAGGAGGGGGGTGGTGGGTTGAAGCAGCTGGGAGGGAGAGGACTCGGGATGGCTGAGATGAGCGGGGGAGACTATAAATATTTCACTCTACCTCCACGCAAATGCGGGTTCATTCCCGAGGGTTGTCTCACGGCCTGGATGTTTTTTCTCCTGGACAGCTACGGGTCTTGAACCCTAGTATCCACTCTACCTTCACACAAATGCGGGTTCACTTCCCAATTCCTACGCGGGAGGGCAGCTTATGGACCAGAGATATGACAAGTATATTCTCTCTCAAACCCTGATGGTCAGCCTAGCAAAGATTGGGAATTAAGGATATGACAAGTATTATTCCCTCGTGTGTATGTGTGTATGTGATGCGTATGTGTAGGTATAGGTGTAGGTGTGTGTGTGTGTATGTGTATGTGTAGGTGTAGGTGTATGTGTATGTGTATGTGTATGTTGTGAATAGTTTTTTTTAAATGATGGATTCTATTCTCGAAATGGTAGTAAAATGTATCATGGATTGGGATCCTGGGTAGTATGCTTGTTGTTCTTGGGACTGGGAAGGTTAGAACCCCCTGCCAGTGCACCGTGGATTAGGAACCCGCATTCACGTGAAAAGAAAGTTGAAAACCATTTTGGAAAATTCACCTTAGTACACCCTGGATCTCCACGTCATCGTCAGTCTAGTAGCGCCTTACACTATACCTCCACACAAATGCGGGTTCACTTCCCAATTCCTACGCGGGAGGGCAGCTTATGGACCTGGGGATATGACAAGTATATTCTCTCTCTCAAACCCTGACGGTCAGTCCTAGCAAAGATTGGGAATTAAGGATATGACAAGTATTATTCCCTTCTAAGTCAATAATCATTTAATTGTTTTCAAGTTAAATGAGTTTAAAAGAATTGTTTACATCATTAACTACCAAAACAGGGTCGTGTGCGTGTGTGAGTGTGTTAGGATAACTGAACTTAATCTAAGACAATAATCGTTGAATTGTTTTCAAGTTAAATGAGTTTAAAAAAAATTGTTTACATCATTAACTAACAATACAAGGTTGTGTGTGTGTGCGTGTGGGTGTATGTGTAATTATCTTTAAATGAAGCTGGATTATGAAGAGTTGATTTCCCCGAAAAAAACGAATGATATTTCTTCGCATACATATATTCAGTACAAAATTCTCCCTCTCTCTCTCTCTCAAAGTCTTAGTCTTTTCGGTATGGAGGAGGGTTGATGGAGCACCCGGGCGAGGGGTGGAGGGGGAGACTATTTTTTAAGGGTTATCCCTCTCTCTCTCTCTCTTCCATCATCGTGATGTAGAAGGGTTTGGGAGGGCGGCTCGGGATATGACAAGTATATTCTCTCTCAAACCCTGACGGTCAGTCCTAGCAAAGATTGGGAATTAAGGATAAGACAAGTATTATTCCCCCTCCCTAAATAAATAGTACAGTTTTTTTTAAACCTAGTATATTCTTAATATTACATTGATACATATATATTCAGTACAAGATTCTTTCATGTATAGTCTTAGTCTTTTCAACATACACATACGTATAGTCTTTCACCACTTGAAAAGATCGTATTTGTCGTCGCCTAGATAGATCAGTCCGCGCTGCGACGCGTTAAACCGACTTCTGTATCTCGCGCCAAAGTTTTTACCTGGAAGATGCACTTTACCCACATAGTCCAGCGTCACGATGTTCGGCTCGTCCTCCGGCTCGCTGATCTCCTCGTCTCCTTCCAGGCGAAGAACGTTGTAGGCCCGATACTTTTCGAGTTCAGAGATGCTTTTGACACGGTCGAGTTCCTCCCGCTCGATCCGATCAAGCTCGATGCACAAAGCGTCTTCCTCGAGCAGGGGAGCGTCTTCGCTGAGAATTTGCGGCTCGTCCCCTTCCTTCAGCTTGTAGACGGCACATGATGTTGAACAGTTCTCGACGGACTGACTCGCCTCGTACATTCCCGGATTATGGCATCCGAGCCAGTGCTCCGAAGAGTCGCAACACTCGCTGTAACCCTTCTCGGCTCTCGCGATGTAGTATTCCAAGCTGTTGTCTGAGATCTTAATTTCACTCATGTCCTCCAGACGATAACCCAACCGTCTAAACATTTCGAATGAGATGCGTCTCCCTACCTCCCGGTCGCTTTATATGCTCGGGACGGAGGGGGGGAACATACCCTCGCCTCCCTCTATATCCTTCGCATCGATCCACGAATTGCGTGTAGATCACAGAAAACAACTTAACGGAACAGGATACAGATCTAGAGGTCCCAGGTTCAATCCTCGGCACTTTCACAGGAAACAACTTAACGGAACAGGCTACAGATCTAGAGGTCCCGAGTTCAATCCCTAGATCACAGAAAACAACTTAACGGAACAGGATACAGATCTAGAGGTCCCGAGTTCAATCCTCATATATATAGTGTAGATCACAGAAAACAACCTAACGGAACAGGCTACAGATCTAGAGGTCCCAGGTTCAATCCTCATATATATAGTGTAGATCACAGGAAACAACCTAATGGAACAGGATACAGATCTAGTGGTCACGGGTTCAATCCTCACCTCAGTACCGGTACAAACCCTTCCTTCACCTCTGACACGACATCTTGTGAATGTGAGGAATGACAGGTTATCACCGAGGTTCGCATTCCTCGTTAAGCTGTAGGTCCTTCATTTCATCTCACAATCTCCCTACCATTACACATTAGCGTAAGTAAGACGTGATGCTAATAAATATAACTCCCTGGTATTGATGCAGGCTAGTGCGTTCTTCCTATTACAATCTGACTATATCTAACGGTCAACAGAGCTATGTGTGACATAGTGTGTTCCTCCTATTACAATCTGACTATATCTAGCGGTCAACAGAGCTATGTGTGACCTAGTGAGTTCTTCCTATTACAATCTGACTATATCTAGCAGTCAACAGAGCTATGTGTGACCTAGTGTGTTCTTCCTATTACAATCTGACTAAATCTAGCAGTCAACAGAGCTATGTGTGAGCTAGTGTGTTCCTCCTATTACAATCTTACTATATCTAGCGGTCAACAGAGCTATGTGTGACCTAGTGTGTTCTTCCTATTATAATCTGACTATATCTAGCAGTCAAAAGAGCTATGTGTGACCTAGTGTGTTCTTCCTATTACAATCTGACTATATCTAGCGGTAAGCAGAGCTATGTGTGACCTAGTGAGTTCTTCCTATTACAATCTGACTATATCTAGCAGTCAACAGAGCTATGTGTGACCTAGTGTGTTCTTCCTATTACAATCTGACTATATCTAACGGTTGAAAGAGTTATGTGTGACCTAGTGTGTTCTTCCTATTACAATCTGAATATATCTAGCAGTCAACAGAGCTATGTGTGACCTAGTGAGTTCTTCCTATTACAATCTGACTATATCTAGCAGTCAACAGAGCTATGTGTGACCTAGTGTGTTCTTCCTATTACAATCTGACTATATCTAACGGTTGAAAGAGTTATGTGTGACCTAGTGAGTTCTTCCTATTACAATCCGACTATATCTAGCAGTCAACAGAGCTATGTGTGATCTAGTGAGTTCTTCCTATTACAATCCGACTATATCTAGCAGTCAACAGAGTTATGTGTGATCTAGTGAGTTCTTCCTATTACAATCTGACTATATCTAGCAGTCAACAGAGCTATGTGTGACTAGTGTGTTCTTCCTATTACAATCTGACTATATCTAGCAGTCAACAGAGCTATGTGTGAGCTAGTGGTTCTTCCTATTACAATCTGACTATATCTAGCAGTCAACAGAGCTATGTGTGACTAGTTGTTCTTCCTATTACAATTGACTATATCTAGCAGTCAACAGAGCTATGTGTGAGCTAGTGTTCTTCCTATTACAATCTGACTATATCTAGCAGTCAACAGAGCTATGTGTGACTAGTGTGTTCTTCCTATTACAATCTGACTATATCTAGCAGTCAACAGAGCTATGTGTGACCTAGTGAGTTCTTCCTATTACAATCTGACTATATCTAGCAGTCAACAAGCTATGTGTGACTAGTGTGTTCTTCCTATTACAATCTGACTATATCTAGCAGTCAACAGAGCTTTTGTGTGACTAGTGGTTCTTCCTATTACAATCTGACTATATCTAGCAGTCAACAGAGCTATGTGTGACTTGTGTGTTCTTCCTATTACAATCTGATATATCTAGCAGTCAACAGAGCTATGTGTGACCTAGTGGTTCTTCCTATTACAATCTGACTATATCTAGCAGTCAACAGAGCTATGTGTGACCTAGCGTGTTCTTCCTATTACAATTGACTATATCTAGCAGTCAACAGAGTATGTGTGACCTAGTGTGTTCTTCCTATTACAATCTGACTATATCTAGCAGTCAACAAGTATGTGTGACTTGTGTTTCCCATTACAATCTGACTATATCTTGCAGTCAACAGAGCTATGTGTGACTGTGTGTTCTTCTATTACGAATCTGACTATATATAGCAGTCAAAGAGAGTGATGACTTAGGAGTCTTCCTATTAACGAAGTCGAAAGAAACTAGCCCGCAAACAAGAAACTATGGGGTGATCTAGGGGAGTTTCCCCATATACAAATTAATATATCTGATTAAACGTACAATTTGTAGTAGGGTCTACATATTTAACATTGAATATTGGAAAATAAAAGTATATGTTGAATTTGTTTTTTAACTATTATAACTGTTTATTTGCAACAACAGAAATGTTTAATTTTATGTTCTTCTATGTTCAATATGATTTTACGTTAATGATTGAATTAATGTTTTTAATTACAATTTTATTAAATCAAAAGATTTAACGTATTAACTTGTAATGAAAATTAAATTGTATAATCATAGCGTTCAAAAGAATATGTAATGACTAGTTGGATTATACTATTCATTGACTATTCTAGCAGTAACAGAGCATGGGACATGAAGAGGATAAATAATTGAAAACAATCATAATTAGCATGTCAAAGAGTTAAGTGTAATCTAAGTAGATGTTCTACTATAATTAGACTATATTTGCATCAACAGAGTTTAGTGTGTGAAATAGTGTGTTTTCTATTACAATTGATATATCTAAGAATAACAGAGATATGTTATCTATGTGAGTTCTTTCTCTTACAATTGATATTCTAGAGTAAAGAGTATGTTGTGACTAGTTGTTTTCCTATTTAAATCGACTATATCTAGCATTAACAAGTATGTGTGACTAGGTGTTCTTCTATTACAATTGATAATCTAACTTAAAGCTTAGTGAACTTGTATGTTTTATATACATAGACTATATCTAGCAGTAACAGAGCTAGTGGAGTGTGTGTTCTTTATTTTACAATTGACTATATATAGCAGTCAAACATAATCTTTTGATGACTGTGGTTTCCATATTACAATACTGAATATATCTAGCTCACAGGTATAGTTGTGAATGTGTTCTTCTTTACAATATACTATATTACAAGTAACAATACTATTGTGACTAGTGTTTTTATTACAATTACTATTTTAAATTGTTGTTTTGTTTTCCTATTCAATCACTAATCACAGTCAATAGAGCTAGTGTAATTTTTTTTCCTATTACAATACTGATATTTTTTCAGCATACGAGCTATTTGTATTTGGTTGTCTCTATTACAATTGAACTATATTAGCAGTTCAACTAGACTTTTCGTAGATAGTGTGTTCACCTATTAATTATCTGATATATTAGAATCACACTAGCTATTGTGAGTTGGGTCTTCATATAATCGACTATATCTAGCAGTCAACATTAGATATTGTGGCTATGTTGAATATGCTTCCTATTAAATCGGCTATATCTGCATCAACAGCTTTGTGATTGTGAGTTCTCCATATTCAATCTGCAATATCTAGAGTCAACATGAGTATGTGTGAGTTTAGGAGTACTATCATGATGATCAATCGAGTCTCATCTTTTAGTTCAGCACCCTTATCACAGGGATCGTTATTGTTGTACGTAGTGAGTTCGTTCATTACAACAGGCAGTCTTGCTAGTCAACAGTAGCTATGGTCTGTACAGTGTTGGTTTCTTACCTTTACAATCTGAACTGATAATGCAGCCGTACAACTACCTTAATTTCCAAAGTGGGTCTCCGCTATTAGCATATCAAAGTAAATCTCTTGCGGTCCATCTCGATGATGTGACTAGTGTTTCTTCTATCACTATCGACTATTTTAAGTTGAGGCTATGGTTTACTAGTCGAATTTTCCTATTCCATCTGGACTATCTATCTACGTAACATCTTGTTAGATATGCGTGTTCCTCCTATTACAATCTGACTATATCTAGCAGTCAACAGAGCTATGTGTGACCTAGTGTGTTCTTCCTATTACAATCTGACTATATCTAGCAGTCAACAGAGCTATGTGTGACCTAGTGAGTTCTTCCTATTACAATCTGACTATATCTATCAGTCAACAGAGCTATGTGTGACCTAGTGAGTTCTTCCTATTACAATCTGACTATATCTAGCAGTCAACAGAGCTATGTGTGAGCTTGTGTGTTCTTCCTATTACAATCTGACTATATCTAGCAGTCAACAGAGCTATGTGTGAGCTTCTGCGTTCTTCTTATTACAATCTGACTATATCTAGCAGTCAACAGAGCTATGTGTGACCTAGAGTGTTCTTCATATTACAATCTGACTATATCCAGCAGTCAACAGAGCTATGTGTGAGCTAGTGCGTTCTTCCTATTACAATCTGACTATATCTAGCAGTCAAGAGAGCTATGTGTGACCTAGTGTGTTCTTCCTATTACAATCTGACTATATCTAGCAGTCAACAGAGCTATGTGTGACCTAGTGTGTTCTTCCTATTACAATCTGACTATATCTAGCAGTCAACAGTGCTATGTGTGATCTAGTGAGTTCATCCTATTACAATCTGACTATATCTAGCAGTCAACAGAGCTATGTGTGACCTAGTGTGTTCCTCCTATTATAATCTGACTATATCTAGCAGTCAATAGAGCTATGTGTGATCTAGTGAGTTCTTCCTTTTACAATCTGACTATATCTGGCGGTCAACAGAGCTATGTGTGAGCGTGTGTTCTTCCTATTACAATCTGACTATATCTAGCAGTCAACAGAGCTATGTGTGAGCTTGTGTGTTCTTCCTATTACAATCTGACTATATCTAGCAGTCAACAGAGCTATGTGTGATCTAGTGAGTTCTTCCTATTACAATCTGACTATATCTAGCAGTCAAAAGAGATATGAGTGAGCTTGTGTGTTCTTCCTATTACAATCTGACTATATCTAGCAGTCAACAGAGCTATGTGTGAGCTAGTGCGTTCTTCCTATTACAATATGACTTTATCTAGCAGTCAACAGAGCTATGTGTGAGCTTGTGTGTTCTTCCTATTACAATCAGACTATATCTAGCAGTCAACATAGATATGTGTGAGCTTGTGTGTTCTTCCTATTACAATCTGACTATATCTAGCAGTCAACAGAGCTATGTGTGATCTAGTGAGTTCTTCCTATTACAATCTGACAATATCTAGCAGTCAACAGAGCTATGTGTGAGCTTGTGTGTTCTTCATATTACAATCTGACTATATCTAGCTGTCAACAGAGCTATGTGTGAGCTAGTGCGTTCTTCCTATTACAATATGACTATATCTAGCAGTCAACAGAGCTATGTGTGACCTAGCGTGTTCTTCCTATTACAATCTGACTATATCTAGCAGTCAACAGAGCTATGTGTGTCCTAGTGTGTTCTTCCTATTACAATCTGACTATATATAGCAGTCAACAGAGCTATGTGTGACCTTGTGTGTTCTTCCTATTACAATCTGACTATATCTAGCAGTCATCAGAGCTATGTGTGAGCTAGTGCGTTCTTCCTATTACAATCTGACTATATCTAGCAATCAACAGAGTTATGTGTGACCTAGCGTGTTCTTCCTATTACAATCTGACTATATCTAGCAGTCAACAGAGCTATGTGTGACCTAGTGTGTTCTTCCTATTACAATCTGACTATATCTAGCAGTCAACAGAGCTATGTGTGACCTAGTGAGTTCTTCCTATTACAATCTGACTATATCTAGCGGTCAACAGAGCTATGTGTGAGCTAGTGCGTTCTTCCTATTACAATCTGACTATATCTAGCAGTCAACAGAGCTATGTGTGACCTATTGTGTTCTTCCTATTACAATCTGACTATATATAGCAGTCAACAGAGCTATGTGTGACCTAGTGAGTTCTTCCTATTACAATCTGACTATATCTAGCAGTCAACAGAGCTATGTGTGAGTTTGTGAGTTCTTCCTATTACAATCTCACTATATCTAGCAGTCAACAGAGTTATGTGTGACCTAATGAGTTCTTCCTATTACAATCTGACTATATCTAACGGTCAACAGAGCTATGTGTGACCTAGTGTGTTCTTCCTATTACAATCTGACTATATCTAGCAGTCAACAGAGCTATGTGTGACCTAGTGTGTTCTTCCTATTACAATCTGACTATATCTAGCAGTCAACAGAGCTATGTGTGATCTAGTGAGTTCTTCCTATTACAATCTGACTATATCTAGCAGTCAACAGAGCTATGTGTGACCTAGTGTGTTCCTCCTATTATAATCTGACTATATCTAGCAGTCAATAGAGCTATGTGTGATCTAGTGAGTTCTTCCTATTACAATCTGACTATATCTGGCGCTCAACAGAGCTATGTGTGAGCGTGTGTTCTTCCTATTACAATCTGACTATATCTAGCAGTCAACAGAGCTATTTGTGAGCTTGTGTGTTCTTCCTATTACAATCTGACTATATCTAGCAGTCAACAGAGCTATGTGTGATCTAGTGAGTTCTTCCTATTACAATCTGACTATATCTAGCAGTCAAAAGAGATATTTTGTGAGCTTGTATGTTCTTCCTATTACAATCTGACTATATCTAGCAGTCAACAGAGCTATGTGTGACCTAGTGAGTTCTTCCTATTACAATCTGACTATATCTGGCGGTCAACAGAGCTATGTGTGAGCGTGTGTTCTTCCTATTACAATCTGACTATATCTAGCAGTCAACAGAGTTATGTGTGACCTAGTGTGTTCTTCCCATTACAATCTGACTATATCTAGCAGTCAACAGAGCTATGTGTGACCTAGTGAGTTCTTCCTATTACAATCTGACTATATCTAACGGTCAACAGAGCTATGTGTGACTAGTGTGTTCTTCCTATTACAATCTGACTATATCTAGCAGTCAACAGAGCTATGTGTGACCTAGTGTGTTCCTCCTATTATAATCTGACTATATCTAGCAGTCAACAGAGCTATGTGTGAGCTTGTGTGTTCTTCCTATTACAATCTGACTATATTTAGCAGTCAACAGAGCTATGTGTGACCTAGTGTGTTCTTCCTATTACAATCTGACTATATCTAGCAGTCAACAGAGCTATGTGTGAGCTAGTGCGTTCTTACTATTACAATCTGACTATATCTAGCAGTCAACAGAGCTATGTGTGACCTAGTGTGTTCTTCCTATTACAATCTGACTATATCTAGCAGTCAACAGAGCTATGTGTGAGCTTGTGTGTTCTTCCTATTACAATCTGACTATATTTATCAGTCAACAGAGCTATGTGTGAGCTTGTGTGTTCTTCCTATTACAATCTGACTATATCTAGCAATAAACAGAGCTATGTGTGACCTATTGTGTTCTTCCTATTACAATCTGACTATATATAGCAGTCAACAGAGCTATGTGTGACCTAGTGTTTCATAAGTTATAGTTCTTGAAATTATACATTAACACTAATCACTTACACTATAGAGTACAGGACGTTAATATTTTTTTAATCACTTACAGTATAGAACATGAATATTTTTTATACATTACGTGAATTTTTTTTTTTTTTTTAGTTTCAATCACTTACAGTACTGAACATGAATTTTTTTAGGTTTAGTTCTATCACTTATGATTTTTTTCACATAGACGCACTGTTCACTATAGAGTTGACTGTCTGATTGAGTAATGGAACCATGGAAGAGTATTGACAGTTCCTGGTACTCTATATCTTTTGTCGTCGATAGAGCATAGAGCGACCCTATTGAATTTTTGTGTGTAAAGTTTGAATCCTACTGCTCTTATTGAACGAGCCTCTTTCATGACTATCGTCTCATCTGTCAAACAATTACGATAATCCTCTAATGAAAGCGTTCTTAACGCGCTACTCTTCACCCCTTTAGCCTTGAGAGTCTCCCCAACTCCTTGTACCGAGAATGAATAGAGTTTAGGACGTAAACCAATGAACTCAGTGATGATCAGACCTCGAGTCTCGTCTTTTAGTTTACCGAGCACCCCTTTATTCACTACGGGCATCCTGTAAATATTGTCTTGTCCGTAGGTGGAGGTGTCCAGGTAGTCATTAGCTAACAGGGCAAGTCTCTGGTATGCATCCTCAACAGTCATGTAGTAAAGAAGTGAGTCTGTATCAGTGTATTGAAGTTTTAACGTACCTTTAGGGAAGGCAGGGATCATAACCTGGTAATGCAGACCGTACATCACTACCTTCGAGATTTCCAAAATGGCGAATCCCGCATAGATAGGCATATCAAAGTAAATCTCTTGCGGCTCCATCTCGATGATGACTAGGTTTTCTGACACTATCGAGCAGTTTTTAAAGTTAGGACTGGCTATGAGGTTACCCGCTCCAAATTTCCCATCCCACCTGGTAGCTATCTTTATCGTACGGTAAGCCCTCTTGTTAGATATGAGGCGGCCAAATGCGGCATTGTTCATCAGTTTGAAAAACATGTTTTCAAATTGATTACTCGCTTTACACCTCATTTCCGCGTTCAACCTGATATACGGAGCCATCCACGGCGCTTGCTTGAAACTGAGAACACGGTGAACTCTCGTCAGTTTCAACCCGTTCGCTGAACATAGCTTTAGATGACGGTAGTGAATGACGTACCCGCTCTTATCAGCTAAAGTTGTTAACAGTTTCTCATGTTTCCCTACGGGTGGAATCCCTTTCTCAGGACAGAACGGCAAATCAGAATGAGCGTCGTGCACATCTTGCGGGTATTCAAGATCTACCTGCAAGATATAGCCCGTATCCGCATCATCCTCTACTTTTAGCACGTCCAATCGAGCAATTTCGTCATCTTCGAGCCACCTGAACTCTCCATAGGGAAGTGAGGACAGCATACTAAATGAATAGAGTCCATTTACGTCTAGATAGACAATGTAGGACTCTGGCTTGGAAGGATCAAACGCCTCCATATAGTGATTATTCGCTACAGCATGACGATTAGCCACAAAACATATCCCCCCGCGGATAGCCCCCTCAATGAATTGATGAGTGTCCACATTATCGATTAATTCGAGCTGTACCCGGGTTATTCTCAATAGAGCCTGGTACGCTAGACTGGGAGCTGTAAGGGACCATCCGTGATCGAGCCTATACGTTTTCATGCAGAGATCACGAAAGTTCTCAAAGACGTCCCCTAGTAAAGTTACATCCGTGCACAGGTAGAGGTTCGAATAGTCCCAAAGATTCTTACATTCGAATACTCGCCAAACCTCACAGGAGTGATCATAGTCTTCCTGAGAGATATGACTATCCGTGAGCGCATTGTAAAATTTATCTTTGCTCGGTAACTGAGTCTCATCTAGCCGCTCGAATGAATCAATATAATCATAGGGGAACACTCCTTTTCGTGTGACT
Source organism: Timema cristinae (assembly GCA_039000515.1). Lineage (NCBI taxonomy): Eukaryota > Metazoa > Arthropoda > Insecta > Phasmatodea > Timematidae > Timema > Timema cristinae. The sequence goes on from JBCFYV010000001.1 coordinate 59,691,582, forward strand.
AATTTAAAGCGTTCATCCTCAGGATGGCACTTACGCGTGATTTTAAGTTGCCCGGGTTCGAGGTAAGATACGCATTTCTCCAGGGAAGTACATAGAAAACTGAAACTATCTATAATTTTAATTGTAATCCCTCGAAACCCGCACCGAATATATTTCATGATTACTTTGAATCTTCCCATAGTCTCTCCAATAACTCTGACTTTTCCTGGATTGATGAGAACGCTCTCCCCGTGAACGGATCAGTTTCTCTACGTTCAACGAGTGATTCGAGAAGGAAAAAATTGTCGTAGCAACGCGCGTTATGGATTACTACGCTCAGGTGACTCGGGTTCTTGTAATTATTATTGCACCCTGCGTGACTACTCCCACGATAAAGTCCAGTCAAGTGACAATGATCCATAACCCTAATATCATCATTCTTGTAGGGCTTCTCGCATATATGGCAATGAGAGGCTGTATTATGAGCGTCTCTTTGAGCAGGAGTTAACGCTTTCATCGGTACAACGGTACTATAGTACTCTAGTACACGCTTCGCCGTATCTATGAGCGCCTCAACAAATTGGTCAGTACAATCTTTCCCCGTGAAGTGACAGTACTCTGAGAGACTATCGTCAAAATTACATTTAACGTACATTCCTACAGAATAAGCTACATGATGCTGAACAATCTCGGTATAAGAAAATTTTGGGTCGGGATCACTCGTCTCTATAGGCATAAGTAGGCTCTCCAGGTCCGCATATACGATAAATCCTGTTTTCTCCTGCTGCTTATACTGAGTGAACGTGAGGAATTTATCCTCCCCTTGAGGGAATGTACTCCTAACCGCATCGAATTTTATACACGCCTCTTTATGTTTTGTGAGTTTGTTTTCAGTCAAAAAAGCGGACAGGCATCTATCACAAAAGTATCTACGTCCTCCGTTAGACGTTGATGATAGTTGAGGGTTTATTAACCTTGACAGATTTTTAATCCAGCTGAAATAATAAGTTTCTGTCCCGTGAACTCTTATCATAAATAAATGAACATGTCTAGCACGCTCTTTAGCACTGACGTGTACGGGAACAATTACTAGTTTTTTTAGAGGTGTCAGCTGAGTCAATATAAGAGTCACTCCCATCATGCTTTGCAGTGTACACATTTATAGATATATCGTTAAGCTTTTCAAAGCGCTCGATATATCTCATTTGGAAAGGGAGAGGGATCCCGTCTAGATTCAACACGTCTCGAAAATTAGGGTAAGAGGATAAACGTTGCGCATTTCCCGTCGGTTCAAAAATACCTGATAAAACAGATACAGGGAAGCAATGACCTTCTTCACATTGCACATTTATCAACGCTTTGCGGTTGGCTATAGTTTCTGGGATTTAAACCCGAGCCCCGATCGTGAAAACCGTGTTTTTAGAGAGATTATTCTCATCTCCAATGTACCGTCATACATTCAACCTGAGTCTCTAGAAACAAAACCTTCAATTTGAGCAAGGAGGGGGAAAACTACATTATTCTCATATATTTCCTCCAAGTTTGTATGGCTAAATATACCGCATAGACTAGAGTTGAAATACCCCTTCTTAATTCTACCTTCGGTAGGATGTCTAAACTCGCAAATGAGACTGCAATTTACCTTTATCGAGTCATTTTCAATTGTTTCTTCTACCGTCTTTACGTATATACCTCCGCACGCGACGAGAAACTGAACGGGGTCCTTGTAAGGCAATTCATTAGTGATAGAATAGGTTTTTTACGGCGAGTGTACGCCTGCTCAATAAGTTTAAATGAGAGAGACCTAACGGTTCCAGGTAAAGCCTAAACTGGGTAAATCCCGTACCTAAGTCACGTGACTGAGTCAAAAGTGTCCGGATCTGTCCATCTATATCCTTATGTCCGAGTATCAAAACGCTCGAGGTCTTAATCAACCCTGGCGTATGCTCAATATATGCTTTATATACTTGTGTTGTGATATCACGTTTTAGATAATTAATTAAAAGTTGCTCATTCGAGGTTAATTCACGGAGAGTATACACTTTATTTCCATTTATTTGTCGAGATATAATGATGGGGCGAGAAAAGCGCGCTCTTTTAGCTGGAGGTTCTGCCATTTAGCCTCCTCTTCATTTAGGTACAGTCCCCTCCAAGATAACGTCAAGTGGGCTCGAGATGGCTGTAAACAAACAAACAGGAACGACTATGAAGAGTAAGTGCGTAAGACAGACTCCTTACCCCCTAGACCATCAGGCTACCTAGCTGCTTCAGTCACTGCCTTACTCTCGTATTGGGAGGGTCAAGGTTCGACTCTCGCCCAGGATGGTTTTAACCTAATGGGTTTTTCTAGTCTCTCTCTAACCAGGCAAATTTGTACACATTTCCTCTAAAAATATAACCTTATTAATCCCTAAACTGTATAACCAGAACGGCTAGTATGGAAAGCTTTTTTAGTTTACTGTAAATACAGAAAGGTTTAAATGTTTCTTTTTTTGTTGCTGAAGGTTGTTCTCCCTCGTTCCCTTCCGTTAAAAGAAGAAAGACGAGAAAAAAAAATGTTTATATACTCCCTCGGTCCTTTCTGTTAAAAGAGGGTGGAAAAGTGTGTTTAAACTCATTTTAAAAACGACTCAAGTAGGTGTTTTTTTAAAATTATTCACTCGTGTTAAATTCTCGATATTCCTTTAAAGCATTATTAACCATGACGAAAATGTACTTAAACTATTCACATTTAACCTGAAAACAATTCAATGATTATTGACTTAGGTCTTACGAGGAATAGATTAAACACAATTATCCTGGGAAGTGAGGTTTGAACCTTGTATTGTTAGTTAATGATGTAAACAATTCCTTTTTTTAAACTCATTTCAAAAAAACTATTCATTCGATGATTATTGGCCAGGACCGAGGATTGAACACTGGACCTCTAGGTTTACCAGGTTTATTAATGAGTGTCAATTGAAGGATGCTGTTACCCAGTTCACCGTAAATGTAACCATCAAGGCCTAAATTTTGATGACATGTCATCTTTTTTTGTTACATATAATGCTCATAATTACATAATATCTGTTCATGAACCTCTGTGGTTTTGGAATTTAAGGTCATATTTCCTTGATTTGTTTAATTTCTTAGGTCTGATTAGGCCTATTCGCGTAATTCATGTTGAATAAGTAACTTATATTTAGTGTCACTTTTAATAAATAATCTTGAGCAATTGAGTAATTGATATATTACTCCAATTTAGTTAATTAAACCTAAGAATCATCGCAAGTTAATTGTTTAATTTTTTTTAGGTCTGATTAGGCCTATTCGCATAATTCATGTTGAATAAGTAACTTATATTTAGTGTCACTTTTAATAAATAATCTTGAACAATTGAGTTATTGATATATTACTCCAATTTAGTTAATTAACCCTAAGAATCATCGCAAGTTAATTGTTTAATTTTTTAGGTCTGATTAGGCCTATTCGCAGAATTCATGTTGAATAAGTAACTTATATTTAGTGTCACTTTTAATAAATAATCTTGAACAATTGAGTAATTGATATATTACTCCAATTTAGTTAATTAACCCTGAGAATCATCGCAAGACCTAACTCGAGTAAGGAATGGGTGTAATGAGGTGGACTGGATAGAACTAGCTAAAGATAGGGGTAGGGTGTAATGAGTTGGGCTGGATAGAACTAGCTCAAGATAGGGCTAGGGTGTAATGAGTTGGACTGGAACTCAAGATAGGGATAGGGATGTAATGAGGTGGACTGGATAGAACTAGCTCAAGATAGAGCTAGGGTGTAATGATGTGGACTGGATAGAACTAGCTCAAGATAGAGATAGGGTGTAACTATTCACATTTAACCTGAAAACAAGATTAGGCCTATTCGCGTAATTCATGTTGAATAAGTAACTTATATTTAGTGTCACTTTTAATAAATAATCTTCAGCAATTGAATAATTGATATTTCAATAAAAACTATTCACATTTAACCTGAAAACAATTCAATGTTTATTGACTTAGATTAAGTACGGTTATCCTAACACACACACACACACACATGAGTTGGACTGGATAGAACTATCTCAAGATAAGGATAAAGTGTAATGAGGTGGACTGGATAGAACTAGCTCAAGACGAGATAGGATGTAATGAGTTGGACTGGATAGAACTAACTCAAGATAGGGATAGGGATGTAATGAGGTGGACTGGATAGAACTAGCTCAAGATAGAGATACGGTGTAACTATTCACATTTAACCTGAAAACAATTCAATGTTTATTGACTTAGATTAAGTACGGTTATCCTAACACACACACACACACACATACGGGTGTAACTATTCACATTTAACCTGAAAACAATTCAATGATTATTAACTTAGATTAAGTACGGTTATCCTAACACACACACACACACATGAGTTGGACTGGATAGAACTATCTCAAGATAAGGATAAAGTGTAATGTGGTGGACTGGATAGAACAAGCTCAAGATAGAGATAGGATGTAATGAATTGGACTGGATAGAACTAACTCAAGATAGGGATAGGGATGTAATGAGGTGGACTGGATAGAACTAGCTCAAGATAGAGATAGGGTGTAACTATTCACATTTAACCTGAAAACAATTCAATGTTTATTGACTTAGATTAAGTACGGTTATCCTAACACACACACACACACACACATACATACACACACACATGCATACACACACATACGGGTGTAACTATTCACATTTAACCTGAAAACAATTCAATGATTATTGACTTAGATTAAGTACGGTTATCCTAACACACACACACACACACACACACATGAGTTGGACTGGATAGAACTATCTCAAGATAAGGATAAAGTGTAATGAGGTGGACTGGATAGAACTAGCTCAAGATAGAGATAGGATGTAATGAGTTGGACTGGATAAAACTAACTCAAGATAGGGATAGGTATGTAATGAGGTGGACTGGATAGAACTAGCTCAAGATAGAGATAGGGTGTAACTATTCACATTTAACCTGAAAACAATTTAATGTTTATTGACTTAGATTAAGTACGGTTATCCTAACACACACACAGATGAGTTGGACTGGATAGAACTAGCTCAAGATAGAGATAGGATGTAATGAGTTGGACTGGATAGAACTAACTCAAGATAGGGATAGGGATGTAATGAGGTGGACTGGATAGAACTAGCTCAAGATAGAGATAGGGTGTAACTATTCACATTTAACCTGAAAACAATTCAATGTTTATTGACTTAGATTAAGTACGGTTCTCCTAACACACACACACACGCACACACACACACACACACACACACGCACACACACACACATACACATACACACATACACACACACCCACACACACACACATACACACACGCACACACATACACACACGCACACACACACACACATACACATACACATACACATACACACACACTTACCTTCAAAGTTCAGGATGGCTGTTTTGGTGGCGGTAGAGAGACCTTTGTAAACAAGTAGTAGATCCGCTTTCGAGATATCCTCTATCTGAGCGTCGCTGAGCGTCGAAAATCTTCGCGGCAGCCAAACTTGATACTTGGCGTCGAGTACAGTAAGTATACGACGACCGAATCGCGTATTTACCGATTTTATTGAAGAAATACGGTACGCGTGACCTATCTCCAAGTCAGTCAATTTACGTGGAAGTATCTCATTACTTCCCACCTCCGTCAAAAATGCGGCCACAAATTCTGACGGCATGGCTAATATAGCTACCGGTTAATGATTCAACAAAAAAGGGCTGACCACCCCTATTTATAGGCTTCAAACCACGCCTCTCCCCCTCCTACAAAGTACACGGATCTAGACCTTCAATGTGAAAACTACTTAACACAAATCTCTGTCACGAATTAAGTATTATGATTCTAAGCATGTCACTTGGAAAGAAATTTATGTTCTAAAGTTTGTGAATCAGATAATACCTTGACTGTTATTAGAATATACGGCTCTTTCAAGAGCAGCTGCCACAGCTGTGCACCGCAGTCACTAGGTCAAGCCCCTCACAACACACTTCACCGTGTGGGCACCTTATAACCCTGCCTATAGGGTCTACACGCTACGTCACGATGATGAAAGAGAGAGGGATAAAAAACATCTGGTCCGTGCGAGAGATAACCCCTCAACCCCTCGCCCGGGTGCTTCATCAACCCTCCTCCATACCGAAAAGACTAAGACTTTGAGAGAGAGAGAGAGAGGGAGAATTTTGTACTGAATATATGTATGCGAAGAAATATCATTCGTTTATCAAAGAGGTGAGTGTTATACATTTCGGGGAAATCAACTCTTCATAATCCAGCTTCATTTAAAGATAATTACACATACACCCACACGCACACACACACAACCTTGTATTGTTAGTTAATGATGTAAACAATTTTTTTTAAACTCATTTAACTTGAAAACAATTCAACGATTATTGTCTTAGATTAAGTTCAGTTATCCTAACACACTCACACACGCACACGACCCTGTTTTGGTAGTTAATGATGTAAACAATTCTTTTAAACTCATTTAACTTGAAAACAATTAAATGATTATTGACTTAGAAGGGAATAATACTTGTCATATCCTTAATTCCCAATCTTTGCTAGGACTGACCGTCAGGGTTTGAGAGAGAGAATATACTTGTCATATCCCCAGGTCCATAAGCTGCCCTCCCACGTAGGAATTGGGAAGTGAACCCGCATTTGTGTGGAGGTATAGTGTAAGGCGCTACTAGACTGACGATGACGTGGAGATCCAGGGTGTACTGAAGGTGAATTTTCCAAAATGGTTTTCAACTTTCTTTTCACGTGAATGCGGGTTCCTAATCCACGGTGCACTGGCAGGGGGTTCTAACCTTCCCAGTCCCAAGAACAACAAGCATACTACCCAGGATCCCAATCCATGATACATTTTACTACAATTTCGAGAATAGAATCCATCATTTAAAAAAAACTATTCACAACATACACATACACATACACATACACATACACATACTCACACACACACACACCTACACCTACACCTACACATACGCATACACATACACACATACACACGAGGTGAATAATACTTGTCATATCCTTAATTCCCAATCTTTGCTAGGACTGACCATCAGGGTTTGAGAGAGAATATACTTGTCATATCTCAGGTCCATAAGCTGCCCTCCCGCGTGGGAATTGGGAAGTGAACCCGCATTTGTGTGGAGGTATAGTGTAAGGCGCTACTAGACTGACGATGACGTGGAGATCCAGGGTGTACTGAAGTTGAATTTTCCAAAATGGTTTTCAACTTTCTTTTCACGTGAATACGGGTTCCTAATCCACGGTGCACTGGCAGGGGTTCTAACCTTCCCAGTCCCAAGAACAACAAGCATACTACCCAGGATCCCAATCCATGATACATTTTACTACCATTTCGAGAATAGAATCCATCATTTAAAAAAACTATTCACTACATACACCTATACATACACATACACCTACACCTACACCTACACATACACACACACACACACATACACTACACCTACACCTACACATACACATACACATACACACATACACACGAGGTGAATAATACTTGTCATATCCTTAATTCCCAATCTTTGCTAGGACTGACCATCAGGGTTTGAGAGAGAATATACTTGTCATATCTCAGGTCCATAAGCTGCCCTCCCGCGTAGGAATTGGGAAGTGAACCCGCATTTGTGTGAAGGTAGAGTGGATACTACGGTTCAAGACCCGTAGCTGTCCAGGAGAAAAAACATCCAGGCCGTGAGACAACCCTCGGGAATGAACCCGCATTTGCGTGGAGGTAGAGTGAAATATTTATAGTCTCCCCCGCTCATCTCAGCCATCCCGAGTCCTCTCCCTCCCAGCTGCTTCAACCCACCACCCCCCTCCTCCAGCATCCCAAAAGATCATTATGCAAATGAGTCACAGAAACTGCACCAAAAAAACAGTTGTGTCCTCGTATCCCGCACCAAAAAAATATATATGTTTCCCCCTCCACCCCTCACCCAGGTGCTCCCTCACATCTGAGTAATCCAACCCTTCTCACCCCCCTTCCCACACCCTCCACCCCTCAGGAACCCTCCTAAACCCCCATCACATCTCTCAGTCATCTCCCCACCTCCCCACCTCCCCATCTCACATCAACATACCTATCGTGTCATCTCAGGAACCATTAAACTCTTGATTAATGTGCGCCCCAGAAACTGCACTTCTCCCTTACTTACAAATTATTTAGAACTTTGGATGTTCCTAGAACCTATTTTGAGTAGCGTCCTTCGGAAAATTTTTAAAAATTGGATACCTCAAGAAGCTATTTTTAATAGTCCTCAACCAGTTTAATTTTGTAAATTTAGATCTCCTGAAAGCTATTTGAAGGGGTTCTCCTCCAAAAATGTTTAAAATTTAGGTGATTCTAGAAGATATTTAGACTGCTCCTAGCTTGAATTTTTTTCGTAAATTAGATGCCTCTAGAAACTTTGAGGTAATCTTCTCTGGAAAACATTTGATAATTGAATGTATATAGAAGTTATTTTGTGGTTAATGCAAGATCTTTCAACTTCATATTCGATTGTATCAGAGGATTTAAAATATATTTAGGTGGGTGGGATTTATTCCAGCTGAGACTATTTTCAGGGGAACGAGGTCTCTCTTGACCCCACCCCACTCGGTTCTACTACCATAGATTGCAGTACTACACAAATTTATTAGATGTGTCCATGCAAAAAAAAAAAAATGCTGACCAACTCCTGTTGGGAGACTTTACCACGATCCACCATAGACAGGACCTTTCTCTCCCCACTGAAAACGAGGGTACATCCATGATATTACTCTACATTCTCAACGTATATTTTTTAAAGGTCCGGATCAAAAGGCCATTATTGCTCGTGTGATGTGTGCTCAACTACAAGTGGAGATTAGGCAAGATAAACAGTAGTATGCATAGGCCTATACATTTACAAAAGGTGCTTCACCCAGTGGCGGTGGAACTTTATTGTGTAGGAGTGTATACAATTTTTTTAAAGGAACTTTCTTCCAATTAATAGGAGATCTGGGGACTCATCACCATATATTTTGTGAAAATTGAATACCCCTAGAATCCATTTTGAAAGGTCCTTGTCCATTAATATTTTGAAAATTAGACTCCTTCCAAGATATTTGGAGTGATCCTCCTCTAGAACTGTTTTGAGATTTGGATACCCCTAAACGCTAATTATAGTTTTCCTTACCTATAATATTTTTAATTTAATTTTTCCAGTATATATTTAAAGTGGTTTTCCCCATGGCAAATGTTTAAATGTGTATGCTCAAAAAACTATTTATAGTGGTCCTCGCCTTTAAATTCTCAAATGATGGCAAATTTTCAAGAACATTTCCCGGGATTTTTCACAATTTTACTGGTGAGTGGCCACCCTGAAAATATTATTTGCGGTATATCCATCACAATTAACTACAATTAACTATAAATAACACTCATATCACCTACTGACAAAATATTACTTTAGCTCTATCTCTCACAATTCATTACAAGTAACATACTTAATTCACGTCCTAACAAAATATTACTTTGGATATATACCTCGCAATTAATTACAAGTAACATTATTATTATTATTATTATTATTATTATTATTATTATTATTATTATTATTATTATTATTATTAGCACCGCGTCTTACTACCCGTTCGGGTTATACGCACTTAAGCTAATGTGTAATGGTAGGGTGATTGTGATATGAAATGAAGTACCTACAGTTTAACGTGGAATCCGAACCACGGTGGCGGCCTGGAGTAACATTGTTAAATCACTTATTGACAAAATATTACTTGATATAAGCTAATATATCTGTTGCCAGCAGCACTGTGTTGTTTTAATCTCAAACAAGTTCAAGATATCTATTTAGAGCCAAATCGTCAAAGCGATTTTTCCCCCAAGTTTTTGAAAAAGCACTCTTCGATAAACTACCCACAAATGACAATGTATTAAAAAAACAAGTAAACTTATAAAATGTTATTTGTCATGTTAGACATTCCCAAGATATCAATTGGGAACTGAATCATCGACTCTCTTTTTAAAATATTTCAAGTTTTTGAAAAATCACTCATCACACTTCAAAATTTTACTGACCAAAAACCAAATAGCCTCTACGTTGTTATTTGTGAGATAAATTACTCCCTAGGTTTGCATTTTAATCAGAATCTTTAGATCCAGTTTTGAAAAAAAAATTGCATTAAAAAATCTCTCATTTATAAACTATCCTTAATTTGAAGGCTAAGGTCAAAATAAAATAAACATGTTGAGATATTGCCCTATAACTTATAAATATCAAGTTTGAAAAATTCAATCAAACCGTATCCGATCCGTGGCCAAGGACAGGTTGACAGATAGACATGGGGACAAACAGAATTGTGAAAACTAGTTTTTTGAGTTCGAGTTTATAAAAAGAGTAAAAATTCATCAATATCTTGAAATAAATTTTATTTCAAGATTACAATACTTTTATCTTGATATTAGTAACTAAAAGAGTGACTACCCTGGTATGTGTTTGGACACTACTCAGCAACAAGAAAACTGCTATGAGGGCTGTCTGTCAATTCATGTGTAGCTAACATTGTATCCCTCTCTCTAACACCAACAATCCTTATTGAGGACTGTCTGGTTTGTTTGCAATGCATGTGTAGCTAACATTGTATCACCACTCTCTAACACCAGCACTTGATTGGTGAGGAAGTAGACTTGATATTTCCTAGTTTATAAACTAAACATTTTAATATTACAAAGCTTATACTATGCTTCGTAACCTTGAATACAAACACTTGAACTAAGACGCTTTAGCTTTTACTCTTTGAAACACATTTATTGTATGTTAGTATTTTTTAAATATATTACTAATATAGACGCCTACTACATCATGCCTGTTCCATTCTATCTTGTTCCATCAAATTTACCCTTTCGTTAAGCCAGTGGTGTGCCTAGACATTTCCATCAGGGGGGCCACTAGGATTTTACCAAGTTCCCTCCCATATCATCATCTGATATTTTTTTTAAATAAGATTTCTCAAAAAGCTATTTGGAGCTTCCCACCCCCAGATAAAAAAAAATAGATGCCTCTATTATTTATTTGGAGTTATACTTATATGGATTTATTTTAATTAGATGCTTCTAGAATCTATAGGTTAGCTTCATAAATATTTTCAATTGTATTTAGAGTTCAATGTGTTTTTCTCCCAACAAATAGTTAATTTTTACGAGTTGTTTTGAGGTAATGCATTGCTTGCCATCACAATTGTCACAAAAATTAACCAGAGTAAATTCAAGCCCATTTCTTATTTCCTTTTCTAGTTTATAGTGACCTAACGTACATGATTTGGAGTGTTCATCTAATTTAAGATCAGTTTAGAAAAAGGCATTACATCAATAATTCGGTGACCCGTAGTGGAAGAATCCTGTGTTCTTTCAACCTTTCAATATTTTCTATGAAAAGTGCTGGTAAGGTTTTTTCATTACTATAGTCATATTTTGAAATAGAGTTTTCACTAACTAGTGAAGGATGTTCCACATTCGGTAGTAAATCCTCCAATTCGTCATCTTCATCAAAAAAGTATGTGTCTGCCTGCATATATTTGGAATTGGAGGTTCCTGCGGTTGGTGTAAAGTCTTCACTTTCTTGGGAAGTCCTAAAAACTATTAAATATATATATATATTTTTTACATAGTTATTTATTTATTACAGAACGTCTTACCATTCATCTAAGCTATTCCATTTAGTTATTATAATAGGGTAAGAGTGAGTAAAGTAGATAAGAGAGGAAAAGTACCGCGTTTGTGTGGAGGAAGCGTGGGAAGATGTTACTAAAAGAAGCTTTAGTAGATTACACCAAGTCGGAATTCAAACCTTGACCTCCCGCTCACTAACAAACTAGAAAAACATGTAATTTATTCGGCATGCATAATGATTAGGGCTTATAGTCACTAACCCATAACTTATAAATTATATTATAATACAATCATCACCTTATATTTTGTGTATATCTAAGGACTATTTTAAACTTTAGGTAGCCAACACACTCGATTACAAAAACTTTCCATCATTTCCGTTTGGAACCAATTTAACGCGGCCACATTTCATGTACAAGACTGTAAATTTTTTTTACAATTTATTTATCAACATAAATATATTTGGCACAATTTTTGTCATATTCGTAGAATTAAAAAAAAAAAAAACAAATAAAATACGCCTACATATACTTTAACAAACACAAAATACAAATATTAGTTGTAATATTTTCAAACTACAGTTACCTTTTAAGTGATTCAAATTTGTTTCCGGTTAATTATGATTCTTCTTTCTGGATTCTCCATCTCTTTAAATCTCTGGATTGTTTTCTTCTTTTGAATACTTTACATGGAAATGAACGAGGCTTAGACATTTTGTACACAGTAAAATTCACACAAAAGTTGATTAATATCAAGACCATAGTGGGAAATTTTATGAACAATATATATTGCTTTATTTATGGTTTAAACAATACCAAAATTAATGTACAAGTACAAATTAGGGGGCTGTTTACCATAAAAAGCACGTCAGAGAGCATCTAGAGGTGTTTAATAATTAGAATTTTTTCAGCCTTCGGAAGCTATGGTGTTAGGTTGCCATAAAAATATTTTAGAGAGCTCTAGAGTTGTTTAATATTTTGATTTTTTTTCTAGCCTATGGCAGTTATGATGTTATGTTGCCATAAAAAATGCTTCTAGAGGAGTTTAATATTTAGAATTTGTCCTAGCCTCCATCAATTGGGGGATGCCCCGACCCCCTGAAATTATTTGCTGGCTAAGGCCTTGATTAATATAATTATATTTATGCTAGTTAAATGGTAGCCTACCTCAAACTAAAATATAAAACTAAACAATGTCAAAGAATACTGGTAACAATAGACTGTACAGCTTTTACACATTAAATAGCTAACAGGCAAGAACAGTCTAAAATATCAGAATATTACCTCATGTTTTTGTACCTCAATACTTTTCTCAGCTGGTTTTGAAAAGTTTGCTAGTGATCTTCATCCCCCTCATCACTCCCCGCCGCCCACCGCTGTCAATCAAAACACAAGCGGTCTCTCCTACCTGTGTTTGGTTCTCAATGGTACGGCCCGGTTTGGCTGTATTTATTTCTGTGAAAATAACGTAATTTCTGGCTATTTCCTATCCAGTTTTTAAAATATGATAGTAAAGATTGTATGAAAAATGTCAAATGAACCAGTATTTATTGCTTAATAAGTAGAGTTAAATTTAATTTCAAAATACAAAGTAGTTTTCTAATAGGAAATTTATTTGTAAACGAGTGAGAAAGTCTGCCACCGATTCAGTTTCATTATTTATTAAATACAAATTAATATCTTGGAAAATATGGTACAGAACGTGCCTAAAATATGTTTACCATATAGTGCTATACTATCCGGACATCCACAAAAAAAATTAAGGCTTTTGCTTGTATTTCTTAATACTTGGATACGAATTATTATTATTAAGTTAAATTAATCATTATAACTATTTAATCAAAAAATTCATAACCATTTTGCTCTATTATTACTTATTTTAATATTTTTATTCTATTAAAAGACTCACAACAATAAAAATAAGAAAATAAAAAATAAAATATTATCACTCTTGCACAGCCTTAAACCCTAAATCTAAAGGTTTTTCAACCGTTAAAAAAATGAAAAAAATATTATTTTATTTTCATAATATTTGGGAATGATTAAGAAAATATTTACATTAAATACCAATATTTTCCAAATCATTCAATCATTCAATTTCAATAAAAAAGGAAAAAAAGCCTGGTTTTTATTCTTTCAAATATCGTATGCAACCACAAATGTCGTGTGAGCACTCACTGGCTAAAATTTGTATGCAATCTATGTGACCAAGATATTGTACAATTTTTTGGACACATTTTTTGTACGAGAAGTTGTGTCGTGTGTATTGGGCTTTAGAGTTTTGTGGGGTTTGTTGTAGCTGATGTGTGTATCATTGAAAGCTATGAAACGAAAGTTTATAATTAGTATATGTCTATAATAAGTTATAACACAATAATGTAAATCACAAAAAAAGAAAGAGATCCAAAGCCACACCTTTCACAAAAAAAAACTCCAAATAGCTTCTTGAAGCATTAACTTTTTTTAAAAAATCCAGGACCTCCCCTTTTAAGATTAGTGTCAACCTTTCCAAGCTTGCCTGAGAATTTTGGTCACGGGACGTTACTGATTATCTGTTAAGTGAATTAAAAGCAACTGGACTAGAAACTTTTTTGTTGGTAAAACTGACGTTAACGTGAACAAATCTGTGGTCAAACGCTAGCTTAAATTTAATTTCTTCGTATCAGTCAACAAGTCACTGTGAAATGAAATAAAAAGAATAGCCATTAGTTTTTACCTCTATTTTCCCACAAAGTCAAGGCGTTCCAAACTAAGTTGTTCTTCGTAATCATCCTGGTTAAAATGTTTCAAACATTCTTAATATGAATCCAAACTCTTCTTACCATTCAATTTAGTTAAACTTCCAGATTTTGAGGGCGGGCGGGAATGACAACTAATTGGTTAATATTTGTATTCACTTAGGTTTTGGTGGCTTTGAATGAATACAGGGACAATACAATTTTTACCATCATTTCGTTATTTTTTAAGTTATTAAAAAGACCTACATGACGGTGCATTTCTTTCAGGAAAACGATCAGCGTGGAGTAGAGTAGTATCATTAACTTTTCTTCTACATTCACCAAAAATTAAAATCATTTCCAATTTTTGACCAGCAGAATAATACTCCATTGCTCACAATACAGATTTACAATAAGCGAAAATACCTCACGTTATGAAGAACCTTGTATGCTGTTTATTGTTAAGGTTTATTCATAAGCATCGAAATGTTAATTTGGTCTAGACATTATGTATGCATATTAGGTAGACCAATTATTTAACTCTTCGATCCTTATGAACGAACGTTAGTTCTTAGTTTGTGGGAGCGTTTTGTTAATGTTTTTTACACTCTGTCAATTATAGTAGGCAATGAATTGAAATAAAAACATTTCCAAAAACATCGTAGTTAATTCTTTAATTAATTAAATAATATAATCACAAATAGACCTTGTGTAAAAAGTGTTTCAGAAAAAAGTTGCTTGTTTTTTCATTGTATATGATTCTGCAATAATAAAAAAAAGTCCAATTTGAAAAATAATAATTGACCTTGAGCTGCTCTTTAAGACGTCCAATAAATAAATAAATGGTACGGAGCTCATCACGGACTTTCTCGATCTATTGTTTAAAAATGGAGATATTTACTCAAAACTCGTAATATATGTGAAACAAAATAATATACACTAGCAAACCCAAGCACAAATTGCACCATACTTATGTACAACTTTTTTCTTACTCCCGGTTTTAAATGTCATAATTTTATTTTGAAGGAATTAATGTCCTCATTTGTATAATTGAACCGATAAAAAAAGCTCAATATTGTGATTCGTATTAAAATTTTAACTTCCGGTTAAAATTTTCTATATTTTATCAAATCTTCATGCCATCACATTCCTATTAAATTCTTCATTTAAAAATTTTTACAAATAAAAAATGTAAATTTGGACTATTGAGTCTAAAATGGAGATAGATAATTGTTGCGCAAACATTTCTCCTAAAGGGTTTAAGGAAAAACAACATAATCTTTTAGAGACTAACTTATATTTAATTACTCTATGGCATTGGAGAATTATTGCGTTAAAACTTAAGTAGTATCTCTTTACAACTAAAGCTCACAAAATTGTATTAATATATTTGCCAATATCTCAGAAACTTTTGGTTTTATAAAAAATATATTTCAAATAAAAGTTTTTTATTTTTAATAGTACTACAATTTTGCAATGAGAAGTTATTTAGTATCTCAAATAGTTGCGGAAATACGAAAGTTTCTGCGTCTGCGCAGTACACTAAAAGTCATTTTCATGGTAAAATGAAAATAGCCAGTTTATTTATAATCATAATCAATGCCTGAATACGAATTTTAATAATAATCGTTAAAGCCGATTTTGAGAATATTGATTTTTTTTTCTTTTTGCTCTTTATTAAACTACTCTTAATTTTAAGTTTAAAAAGACACACAAACAGATGCCATTGCAAAGACCATTTTTAGGATTCAGTGGGTCATGCATGACACGTCAAAATCCATCAACATTTCAGGTAAAAATTTTTTATGGTCGCAGTATTTTTTTTTTTGTGTGTGTTCGAAAAGTTAAAAAAATATATAAATACATGTTTGCGTATAGCTTGAAAGTTATGTTTTATAAAAATATGCTTCAAATAAAATATTTTTATTATAAATAGACCTACATATTTGTGATGATAAGTAATTTCATTTATCAAATAGTATAGGTAGGAGATATTATCAAAAAAAGATAATTTACGCATCAGACCGGAGCGCTTAAAGTCATTTTGCCGAAATAGTGAGAGAAGCCAATTTGTTTAAAATATTTATAAATGTTTAGAAATGAAATTTAATCAAAATCGTTTGAGCCGATGTTGAGAAAATCTTCTTTTTCACTTTTTGCCCTTAATTTTAGGGATAGATATCCAATTCCAAAATCCCCTCGGGGCAGCCCTGTGAAAACCCTAGATACCAAGTTTTAGCCTAGTTTAGGCTCTAGTTGGAGGTACAAACAGACGGAAATTCAAAAAACAATTTTTTTGATTCAGGATGTCATGAAACGTCGACATTCATCAAAAGCGCGAGTTCACATTTTTGACGATCACAATACTTTCTCTACCTGTAAGATAGCGAGAAAGTAAAAATAGTTTATATCATTTTGTCAGCGTCTCAAAACCAAGCAACTTTGTCTGAAACTTCTTTTATTAAGTGTAATTTTTTTAACCCCCAGCTGGTATGGTGGGGTCAAACCTGACCCCAGCTGGTATAAATTGCTGTGTAGCTTGCTAGTGTGCAGCACCATTTGGTTGCCCTTCCAGGTAATCTCAGTATTGAGCATGCTCTTGGGGTAGAAACAACAGTTGTGTTTTTGCTCATTATCATTGTCATCATACAGTGTCCTTGGGGTCAGACTTGACCCCACCATACCAATATTGTGTGTAATTTTTTTAAGTGTATTATTGTCGTTTTAGTGATTAATGTTTTATTTTCTTTGTTTTATTATACTTAAGTGCTATATATATTTGTAAGACTATTATTTCGTTGTTTTATTTATTTTTATATTTTCTAAACGTGTGTTATTTTCGTTTAGGGATTATTTTTGGTTGATTATTTTACTTGGATTAGATTCAGACTGCTTGATTTATTTTTCACAATACTTTTTTACTAATGGCTGCGATTAACTTGAGAGACGATCCTGATGCTATTTTAGAAGAGATATTCAACGATGACCCTGATTTTGTGCTACCAGATACAGACTCTGAATATTCTGATGCACCTTCGGAACCTAGCGATCATAATACAGATTCAGAGCTTTCAGAAGCCGAAAATGCAGATGAGGATGAGGTTCAAGATGAAGATGTATTACCCGACCGTTCTATCCTACAGAATTATTGGTATTCAAAATCTAGATTCAAGTGGTCTAAAGTTCCACCTGCGCAATCTCGTACAAGACAACATAATTTAGTGACGCATTTACCAGGTGTTGTAGGAGATGCCAGAACTAACAAACTAAATGAACCAGTGGACGCTTGGCTTCTTCTAATTGATGAGGAAATGATCGATCAGGTTGTGGAGTACACTAATCTAAAAATAATGTACATGGTTGAAAATTATGGTGCTAATGCTTTGAACAGTCAATTCACAAATCATGTTGACAAAATTGAGATGAAGGCCCTATTAGGACTTCTCATTCTATCTGGAGTATTTAAATCTAACTTTGAGGTTGTTGAATTACTTTGGGCCACAGATGGTACTGGAAGGGATATTTTAGAGCAACTATGTCACTGAAAAGGTTCCTTTTCCTCCTGGCTAGCCTACGTTTTGATGATATCATGACGAGAGATGAAAGGAAAGCTCATGATCGTCTTGCCCCAATATCACAGCTTTTCAATGAACTTCTAGTGAACTGCCAATCAAATTATTCCTGTGCTGAATATTTAACAGTAGATGAAATGCTCGTACCCTTCCGGGGTAGGTGTGTATTTAGAAGATACATGGGAAACAAACCAGCAAAGTACGGACTGAAGATTTTCTGTCTTTGTGACGCGCGTACACATTATTTGTACAATGCTTTCATCGACTGTGGACAATTACAAGCGCCAAACCCACGTCGCCTGTTGGTGCCAACACGCACAGTTTTGTCCCTCATTGAGCCAGTGGTAAATTCCAATCGCAATATCACCGCTGACAACTACTTTAGCTCAGTGGAACTTGTGGAAGAGCTGCGTGGTAAGGGACTGACCTTTGTTGGTACTCTCCGTGCTAACAAGAGAGAGATCCCCCGGCCATTCTTGCCTAATAAAGACCGAGAAATTCTGTCATCTGAATTTGGTTTCACTGGAAATACAACAATAGTCTCCTATGTCCCAAGAAAATCAAGATCTGTAGTGCTCTTGTCATCAATGCATCATGACAAATCTGTTTTACCATGACCTGGAGCTTGGTCAAAAAGTATTGGAAAAACTGAATATTGCCTGCCTGTCAGTTTCCATATTTTATTTATTGGTTTATTTTTTTCAGCCTCTGGGTGAATGTCATACCTCTATTGATTTGGAAAATGAAGTCATAGAACCAGTTTGTGAAAATTCAAAGATTTTTAATTATTTTTAAAAATAACTTTTTTTCGTTGGTAAATAAGTGTAATTGGATTAATTTTTTGAAGTAAATAAAAACATTTAAGTAATGTTTATTTAAAATATGATGTATAAATAATTAATCTATATCTTCATATTTTTTTGATTAAATATTTTTGAAACGCAAGATTTTATTAATTTTTTTATTTACTGGGGTCAAAAATGACCCCACCATACCAAATGTGTCCGTATTTGTTGCCATACCAGCTGAGGGTTAAATATTTCGCTGTTCCAACTTTAAAAAACCACCCTATATATATATATATATGGTTACCCTAGTACACATTGAAGTATTGTTGTTTAAAATTCTGTTCTATTTAAAAAATTAACAAGTAAAACCTAAATAAATTATTTGTTCTTACCAAATGATTTACAATAGTAAACAGTACACGGTATTTGTAGTCACATGGCCTAAATTGGGAGGCGTGTCTTTATAATATTGTAGTGTTTTGGATTGTGAATGACAAAACGAGTACTGTACGCTGTTATGATTAGCTAATAAACAAATAGAATAGAGGCGCTGATCACATAAACGGTGTCAGAATTCCAGAGGGAGAAACCAGGCCAGGCAGCAGA
Organism: Timema cristinae; assembly: GCA_039000515.1. Lineage (NCBI taxonomy): Eukaryota > Metazoa > Arthropoda > Insecta > Phasmatodea > Timematidae > Timema > Timema cristinae. Next base: position 59,711,006 of record JBCFYV010000001.1, read on the forward strand.
ATCAAGAGTGTGTCCAGCTATCGAGGCTGATTACTCCCCATAGATTCTAGGGGGTCACTCTGCGCCTTTTAGGGGCTACGTGAGCTAGGATGCTAGCACGCCAGTACTTGTAATTGGGTGCTACCACTCGAGCCCATGGTACCGGGGTTCGGAGACCGTGTAGGATCACCTAGAAATCAGATAGGCCATTGGTTATACCTTGCAATACTTCGCTCTGTCACAAGCTTCCAAATAATCTTTCAAGTTATATTATGTTTTCAATATCACTATCAACATCACATTCGTAATAGATAAAGTAGTACTAATAAAACCCATAAAACCCAAGAAAAACGTCAATAACGAACCCACACAATCATGCATCGACTCACCCCACCCATCTTTGGTTGTAACGTATTCTGACAATCTTAGGCCCACATTTGAAAGGTATAGGGTGGTGAAATATTATTATGATTTGAAACGTTGAGTTATGTCCTAAAGTCAGCATTCTAAAACTGAAATATTATCGCCGTACGTTCACAAGATGACGTCTTTTGGAGGCTGATGGCGGGTACAGGCACTGGGACAACCTTGTTTTATTATAGACCTTCCCTTCATTCACCCTGAAACGTTCCATTATGCGCAGCTCATATTACATGGTCAATAAAGAAAAGGCTGCCATAATTCTTGGTTCCTTTATTGTATAAATTATCAAATAAGGTCATAACGTAGTTCACCAAGGCAAGACTATTTGATATCTTTATTTTTTACACTATGGTATAGCTTATACATTAAGGTAACATTTATTCTATCAAATAAGACTGCGATCTTACTTGGTGCCACTTTGGTATAAATCATAAAATATGGTCATAGTGTAGTCCGTCAAAGCAAAATTCCTATCCTTATAGGTTTTACTCTGGTATAACTTATAAAAGAGGTTCTTAATATAATTCGTAAGGGTTAGACTGCTATCTTTCTTAGTTCCACTATAATATTGGGTCATAGAGTAGTCTGTCAAGATAACACGACTACCGTTCTTAGTTTCACTCTGATATAGCTTATAAAACGTTCCACAGTGTAGTCCTTCTAGGTAGCACTTCTAACTCTACGTTTAAGCGGAGTGTACCTTCAGTGTTATCCTTCACATTTACAGGTTTTCCTCCGGGGACCTGTCCTCAGAATTTGACGATGTTCCGGACGATAGCTCCACCACGAGCAGCACCCATGAATCCCAGAAGTCTGCTTCGACTTACGCCCCTTCATCATCATCAGCTGCCCCTGCCACTCAGCCGCACCCGGTGCAGAGCCAGGGAAGTGGGGACTTGTCTTTGAACCTGCGGCCTGGATCTAAGACTACAAGCGCCCCCTCATCTCCTGCCAAAACGAGAGAGTCCCTGCTACAACGTGTGCAATCTCTTACGGGGGTGGCCCGAGACCAGGGAGCATCTATTTTAGGTTAGTTCACGACTCATTTGCACACTTAGGTTATACAATAACTATGCTTAAAATATCTATAGCCTGTAACATTTACTCATATAATCGTAGAGCCTTATTTTAGCTAATTTAAGTTGGGGGTTTTATAAATAAGCAGTTAAAGACATATAAATTAAATATATTTTACAATTTAACACTATCTATTTGTAGCATGTAATATAGTACATGAAACAATTAAATAGACTTACCACACAATTAGTTAAATTAAAGGGTTCGCGAAACACTTGCGCTGAATGATATTTGCATGGAGTGACACTTGTGTGGAACAACCCTATATCCAGCGAACTTTGTTGTGACTCCAGATCTGGTTGTAAGACTTACCTGTAATTGCCTATTTTTTATTTTTTAAATTCCTTTATATTCATATATACTTTTATTTTAAGAGACTCTCAACTGATAGGATATCGTTTCCAGGTAAAACCAGGGTCTGGTTTTCACTAACGAGTGCAATTTTGCTCCGGTGCAAGCCTAGAAATGGTGCAACTTTGCACCCAAGATACTCTCAAAAATGCACCTTATTATTTGCTCCATTTCCGAATTCACTAAACAAGACACAAACTGGTGGCAATATTAAGGTGACGTCACCATAAATGTCATAAAATGTGCTCTTTTCGACCAAGCGTTGTGAAGAATTTAATTCAAAGTCAAGGCTACTTTATTTTAAAACTCTAATAAAAACGACAGCATACACAAATATTTCTAAATATTTTGCTTGTAAATTAGCAATAAAATTAGAAGTGGCCTCTTTCTGGGTGATTTACTAAAACAATATTGGTACATTATTTAGCATTTATCTAAGTATTAGTTTAAAGCTTAATTTTCTGAATCCAGGCCATCACTTTAAGGACCTTTTTAAGATTTCCATTTTCTTCAAGTTTTTTCAAGGCTTCACTAATGGCGTTATCAGTCTGGATTGCAGAATTTTTCTTTTCTTGCCCTCGAAGTTAAGAGCTTTTCTGTCATAAGTGTGTCAGTGGTACTCAGCATCTTCTCAGAGGATGATGACCAACAAGTAGACATTTGGATGTGCCCCTGAAACCAAACGGTTTAGCCTTCGCTTCCACCCTTCAGAAACCTTTTTTTGTTAGGTTCTGTCTGCCAGAACAGTTCCATAGATTTCTTGGAATATTTTCGTTTTCGAGCCATTGATCGACGAAGTAATCATCGAAATCCTGGAGTTTTTCATTTTAGGGTGCGTCTTCTTGTATGAATAACCAATCATCGTCACTCTTATTTAGTGGCACGTGGTCCAGTGTACCACACATTAGAATGTGAAGCCAAACTTATTAATTTTAGTTAAACTCATTAACTAGACCAGGTTATTGCACTTTCATCCACAGACACTGGCTGAAATGATAGTTTCAACCGCAAATCTTTGCTGATGGAAACTAAGATTTTACTGACTGAATAATGACCGTCTCAAAATCAGTAACAAAAGACTGTGGATCAGCCAGGCACGCAGTTTTTCACACCTATAAATAATTGTGCTAGGCTTCAAGCATCTTCTTTGGTAGAATTGCTTATAAGACAGGCATAGCATTAGTTTCTTCCAAATGACTTCCTAAATCAACGTGGATAATGAATATTTGCCCAAACTGCTTACTGGAACTTTTGAATGTTCCATCAGTAAGAAAAGATTATAGGTTTTTCTTTATACTGGCAAACGTTTATATCCTGTCCTGAGGCCCACGATTGTCATCCTGATGAAGGAAATTTTATCCGTAGTTCATATTTAACAGTTGTTGAGGTAAGATGACATCTCCTGCATGAGCCGGATCTTTTATTGGACCCGGTTGTTTAAAGAAATCTATCAGCCTTGACTCACATGCAGCAGCTAACTGGTGAGCAGACAATAATAATCAGCAGCATTCTCCCTACTCTCTCTCAACCTATTCCTTACCATCTATAGCCTCCTAGCAAGTGTCACTACTTACAATAATCCTAGTTTCAAACTTCCAAGGTCACTCCCCGTTAATTTCTGTTAAAATCAAGCGTAATTAAATTTAAACTTTGGGCAAATGTCATGTACTCAAATTAAAAATATTCAACTCACCAACTATCCCAAACAGTCTCATTTACACCTGCTCTCCACACACAAACGATACACGTGCCAACTATTTGCTAATACACTAGTAGCTAGATGGCCCTGTCATCCCCGCATTTCTATTGGCCGAGACAGGTTATGTGACCCCTCCTCCTGTTCTGTGATTGGTTGTTGTTTTCCCCCCTCCTGGCTCTCTGATTGGCTGCTTCCTTCCCCCATACCCCTGACCTACTTTTCCCCCTCCCCCCTCATTTCCCCCTCCCCTAAGTCAACAAACCCCGGACATGTTGGTTCTTGATTATTAATGATTGCTAATTAATTATCGTTAATTGATTATTGTTAATTAATTAATTGGTAGGATAGAGGCGTTGGAGTTTTTATTGGTGGGATAGAGGTGTTTTTACTCATCGATTAGGGCGCTGTAGTTTATTTGATGAAGCATAAAGCGGCTCGCGCTCCATGTTAGGATTGAGGTGTTGGAGTTTTAGGGCGCTGTATTTTGGGGGAGCATGAGGCCTCGGCACGAACCTCGTGCTATGGTTGTCGGCGGTAAAATGAACATTGGTTCCTCCGGTACAAGGCTCTGTTCGGCACGAACCTCTCCTGACGAGCGTTCGAGGTAGAGTGTGATAAATGTTTCCCCTACCTTTCACTTCCCCCCAACCCTGGCACCAGGTTGGCGGGTCGACAAGTCAGGACAAGAATAGATCGTGTGGGTTTTCCCAATGACGTAATCATCGCGTGTTATGTCGAAACCCTGGTGCCAGGTTGGTGGGTCGTCAAGACAAGTTGAGACAAGAATAGACGGTGACCTCAGCAACCTGGGTTTTTTCTTATGACGTAATCATTGCTTGTTATGTCGCAACTCTAGCTGACACATGCATAATCAGGGCAACGGAATCCGCAGTTAGGGGCCGCTATCTCCGGCACAAAAGTCTACTTAAATTGTTTGTTTGGTATCGTCTTTCACAATGCACGGATGTGTGTATCCGTCATGGACCGGACAACCTGGTTTTTTTTCCTATAACGTAATCATTGCGTGTTATGTCGCAACTCTACGTGACATATGCACAATCAGGGGCCACGGAATCCGGGTGTAGACGTTAAAACGCAAACAATAAGTTTTATAATATTTATTCCCACAACACTTAAAAAAAGAAATTTAATATCTGCAAAAATATTTAACTTTTACAAAAAAATCACAAGTAATACACTAATGAGGATCTTGAAATTATGTTGTTACGTTTTAAATATGAAACTATATATGCTGGCATAATATATATATAACATTTACGCTAAAAAATTTTCCGCTTCACAAAAAACTATTTAAATATAATGTATTTAACATATAGAAAAACCCACCTCAGTGGAGTAGTTGGTTAACGCGCTTGGTGTATTGAGCTCGGCTGCTGAGGACTAGGGAGATCGAGGTTCGAATCTCGGTCTGGTGAACTGAGTGTGGTTTTCCACTCGATGATCATGGTTTATTCTTCAACAAGTTTATGAAGAAAGGTATCCACAACATTTTCACCGCTATAGACGACAGGAGGTTTCACACATTTACCTTCGGAATCGACTATTACATATGCAAATCCTGATGGCGTATGCTTCGCCATTTTTGTAGTTGATGAGTGATCAGGGTATGCAGATTGCGCTTATAAGCTATATGAGCTTGTATTTATAGGATAGGAGGGAGGTGTGGGTGTAGCCGTTAAAACACAGACATAACAGTTTTACAATATATATTTAAATCGTGAAAAAAGTATACACATAGTGTAAAGTATACTTGTATATATATATATATTTAATATATATATCGATCGAAGTTAAATAAGGTTTGCTGTAAAAATCAGCGATTATTAAAAATCAACCTGTTTATTTTATATTTATATAAATTAAACTGAGTTTATAGTCGCATCACTTGGTTTTAAATGTTACTAAAGGAATAACCCAAATGCTTTACAGGTATTTAATTTGAGAAAGTAAAACCTCTTTGGTAGCAAATTCGTTCTCTTTCCTAATTTTCTACAAATATATATATATATATACTATAATTTAGTTTATATATATGTATATATATACATATATATGTATATATACATAATACATATATTCATATATATGTATATATACATATATATACTATAATATATATATATACACTATAATTTATTTTATATACATACATATATATACATATATATACTTATATATACTATAATATATACACTATAATTTAGTTTATATATACATATAGACATATATACATATATGTATATATACATTTATACATATATATATATATAAACTAAACTATAGTGTATATATATATATACTAAATTGTAGTGTGTATATACATAGACTAAATTATAGTATATATATATATATAAACAAAATTATAGTGTATATATATTTGTAGAAAATTAGGAAAGAGAACGAGTTTGCTACCAAAGAGGTTTTACTTCCTCAAATTAGATACCTGTATATATATACTATAATTTAGTTTATATAAATACTATAAATTAGTTTAGTAAACTCAATTCAATACCTTGTCCATAACATAAAGCATACCAATCTAAAATATTCTAAACACAAGAGATAAAAGGTTTGAATTTGAAATATCTAAATCGTTGTTTTTTATGATTATGAATGGACATTTAATTTTAATGATTTTGAATACAATTATTTTCTAAAATCTTAAATAAAAAACATTAAAATATATTAAATAAACTATTATCAGTTTTAATAAAAATATATTGAGCATTTTACAAAGAGTTAAATTGGATGTTTGCACAAAGATAATAAAAAATTTCCCAATAATTTAACAAGTATTTGATTAATTTAACAAAATATACCATTGATACGATAATTTAAAACAAGTTTGAACGTTTATAGAAAAATTTTAATATGCATAGTAATTCATGTATAATTTTACTAAGAAATTTAATAAAATATCAACACAATTTTACCATCTAGGGTTTTATTTTAAAAACAGTTTAAAGTCAAATAAAAATAGTCTATTTGTCATTAAGATATTCTACTTGTGAAATGTTTTGAAAATATTAAGTTTCCGAATCAAATTTATAATGCGAACTCAAAATCTTCCCGTACATGACGTAGTTTCTATTTTACTAATGTTTTCAGTAAAGGAACAAGCACTCATTTCTCCAAACCACCACTCCAAGTAGTCATTTTTTTAAATCAGCTCCTCATAGCTTGGCATTTCGTGAACCAACAATTTATTTTCTTTGATACTATTCCTTGGATGATTGGTTTTATCTTCATGAGCTTGAATTTTTGTTTTATCGAAAAGGTGCGGGTTCATGGTTTTATTACTTTTGTTGAGACCAGTTTCCAAATATTTCTTAAATGTTATGATGATGTTTATATCTTCTGTTAAATGGAATGTTTTAAATTTTGAAATATTAGATAATTTGTTGACTTTAGACCTCTGTACAACTGGTGGGGCAACATAAGTTTCATACTTGCAGACTTCCTCATCTGAGGGAAAAACATTAATTTTTCCTATCCACTCCTCCAAGTGGTCATTTTTTGTAATCAGCTCCTCATAGCTTGGGATTTTGTGGACCAACAATTTATATTCCTTGATATTTTTCCTTTGATAGATAGTAGCATTTTTAATAGCTTGATTTGTTTTTTTATCATAAAGATGAGGGTTCATGATTGTATTAATTTTGTTGAGACCAGTTTTCAAATAGTTTTCAAATGTCATTATTATTTCTGGATCCTCTGCCAAATGTAAGATTGTTGCAGAGTGTTTTTAGTGATGTTCTATCGTAAGTTTGTGGGTCACCTTTTCTCCTGATATATTTGGTGATGGTTTCCCGTAAGTTTGTGGGTCACCTTTTCTCCTGATATGTTTGGTGATGGTTTCCCGTAATGGCACGGATAATCTTATCTAAAATTATCGTGCGTAATACTTTCTCTTATATCTCTCTTAAATCTCAGCTTCTTTCAGTAAACCTTAATCGTCATTCACAATGAAGTAAATATGATTGGTATTTGTTGCCAGGAGACGACATAATGTGATTCATACATTGTAGGTTAGTTTCCTTGAATACAAATTGTTGAACCGTTCATTATTTAACTAGCAACCCAGTTTGTACGCATATAATTATATTAATTACGTTATTGGGGCCAGGATATGGAATGTATAGTTGATAAGAAATGTACCCTTATTAAAGTGGAGCTAGAGTGGTAAAATATTTAGTAAAAACCTAACTTCAATAATCCAGACGGGATTTTATTCACAACCCTGCTGGTACTGGCAAACTAAACTAAATGAGGTTGATATTTTGATCACGTTTCAATAGGCGCTTGTAGTTTATAACAATTATTAAAATATTTTTGACCGTTCAACATTTATTTTAGAATGTTTTCTCTCGAATATATCTCTATCTCTTTCACCTCAAGTTAACTAAATTTTCTCTATTTTTGTTTCATTTTACACTCTTTATTTGTTTTATCAATCTCTTCATTGACTTATTTAGTTATCTTTTCAATTTATCTATATATCTCGCTCCTCTTTTAAAACTCTTGCATATACCTTTTTCCGTTTCGTTTATTCTATATTTATTGGTCATATCGTTCTTCCGTGAGTGCTGTCACGTTTTAATTCTTAATAAATATAGTTTCTTTACGCTTTTAGGCCATCTTTAAATCCTACTTTACTTCTTATTACAATATTTCTTCCTTTTTATTTTAGCACTGCATTTTACTACCCATTAGGGCTATACACTTTTGCCCTTATTACGCTAATGGTTTTAAGAATTAGGAAGAATATATTTAGAGTAAGTGTACCCACATTTAAGTAGAGGGACTGTGGAAACCAACCTCAGTACACTCGACCAAGATTCAAACCTTGATCTCTTAGTCATCAACAGTGTAGTAACTTATACTTCGATAGTGAAACCTTAAAACATGCGGCCACTGAAGCGGGTCATATCTCTATATTTGTCTTTGTATGACATTTAAAAAAAGGTTCTCAGACTTTCGATGTTTGCAAGAACTCGTCAACAAATCACACCGACCAGTGGATAAATTAAATCTTGTCTTAGTGGGGGTGGATACTACTGCTATTCGCCTCCAGAAGACAATGAGGTTACTAGGCGACAGCCTTCTATGCTTGCGTCAAGAGTTAAATCATCGGTCACGGCACAGATTTTTCAAACCCATCCTTTACCTCTAACAAGATGTGTATTGTGAGGAATGCCTGACCTCTACAGCGGTCTGGATTCCACCATTTTCATCTCACGTAAGACGGTGTGATAAATGTGTGTATCACCTCATAACGCTGCGGGTACAAGCACGCTACTTGCTTATTACAACATATAAAGATATAGCAGGGACTTGCGGTACTTTCCACTCTCCCTCTATGCAAATGCAGGCGCACTTCCCAATTCCTAACCTATTTGCGTAATTAGTATAGCAACCGCTTAAAACGCTAATTACAAAATCCGACTTTCTCCCATCTTTAGTAGTATAGTCTATTGCTAGAGTAACGCCTTAAACCATGTGGTCATTCTTTATGTTAAGAACTTGCTGTTACGTGCAATGTTAAGCTAAATACTTGTTTTCATATTCGTTATATAGATACAATTACCGAGTCTAATAGATTTTCCGTTCTCCCTCCTTGCAAAATGCTGGTGCACTTCGGGAAGTTTTTTCTAATAGATTTTCCATTCTCCCTCCCTGCAAACCCTCCCTCCACGCAGATGAAGGGACATTTTTTCTATTTGTCAGTTTGAAATCAACACTATGTAAGATTATCAAAATTTATATGTTTTAAACGATGTTCTACTTTTAGCAATCGTCTTCGAATACTTCAGCTCTTTGTGTTTTTGAGTACTATAAATTAGACTGTCTACATTTTTTGCACAAGCCCTGGACAAGCACGTGAGACATTTTTAAAGATGACCAATGTTGAGTTGAAACTACTAACTAGCATTGAAAAGTATATAACGTATAAAATTAGTAATTATGACTTTTTTCGGCATCTTGTGCTAGCACGAGCATATCTATATTTAATTAACGGTATTAATACTACTTATACAATAATTTAAATACGCTAATGAGACAGAAATAATGAAAGTGTTTATGAGGGAGTTGTACGGAGGGAGAGTTGGAAATATCCTCAGTTTAATAGGATAGTGTTCGAACTCCAACCTCGTCAATTAACCATACCAGACGAGCCCCGTTTCGTTACTTGTACTTAAATACAACTACGAGGATCTTGAATTTATTTTAAATATTATAAGGAACAATCATGACGACTACATTTTATTAAATAATGTATAACCTTTACATGTGTTCCTAAGTTAAATACCTTGGGAAAAAATCATGGCGGCTATATATATATATATATATTTTTGTAACATAAATAATAACTTTTACATAAGCTTATAAGTAAAATATCTAGGAAAACGCGGGTATCACATGGACTTGTTTCTCACTCTCGCAAATGTTGGGTACATTGAGGTGGTCCTCTTAAAAGTACTCAAACATTATTTTCTTTGAATCACGTCTTACTAACCATCTAGCCTATCCGCATTAATTAAGTACGCCAATAATATAAGAATAAGGAAGAAAAAAATATTAAATGAATCAACATTATGAGTGAAGCTAAAAATAAACCTCAGTGCGTCCGACCGGATTTCAACCCATGACCTCTCCACCCCCTAACAAATCATAATAGGTGAGTCTGACGTTTGTTCCATGTGCTCATATTGCGGGAGTGCTGTGGCAGGGTGTGTGTGTGGGTGTAAATATTCCAGGGTCTTTCGTTTTTTACATACAGTTTATTATAAATATTAGAAACTCACTGTTCTTTTACATTATTTAGCTGAAATAAAATAAGCGTGGTAAGACTAGATATTTTGATTTTAAAAGGGGTCAGTTGAGCATTGCTCTTGAACATACATGTCCACTTTCCTAGCTATTATGTTATGGTCAGATAAATAACCCGAGTGCTGAACAATAACGTTCATCTTCCCTCCACGCAGATGAAGGTACATAGTTTTTTTAAATCACGCGAGGGAGACTACTAAATTATTCCAGGGTCTAATACATTTGATCCCTCACGGCCGAGATACATTCCCTCTGGTAGGAATCGGGTGCCTGCTTCATCGAGCTTTCAAACACAACTGATAGTCTAACGGTACTTTCTGGGAGGAGGACGCCAACGTGGCGCTGTAAGATGAGTGACCAGCCAAATAGGCTTCATTCTTGTAAAAAAATGTTGTATTCCTCTCTCTCACACACTGTATGAAGAATAAAAGTTTTACAGGGTACCAAGGGTTGTTCTTTACTATACAGACCAATTTTCACAGAAGTGTTCTTTAGGCGACAGCCCTCTATGCTTGCGTCAAGAGTTAAATCATCGGTCATGGCACAGATTTTTCAAACCCATCCTTCACCTCTAACAAGAAGTGTATTGTGAGGAATGCCTGACCTCTACAGCGGTCCGGATTCCACCATTTTCATCTCACGTAAGACGCTGTGATAAATATGTGTATCACCTCACAACGCTGTGGGTACAAGTACGCTACTTGCTTATTACAACATATAAAGATATAGCAGGGACTTGCGGTACTTTCCACTCTCCCTCTATGCAAATGCAGGCGCACTTCCCAATTCCTGACCTATTAGCGTAATTAGTATAGCAGCCGCTTAAAACGCTAATTACAAAATCCGACTTCCTCCCATCTTTAGTAGTATAGTCTATTGCTAGAATAGCGCCTTAAACCGTGTGGCCATTCTTTATGTTAAGAACTTGCTGTTACGTGCAATGTTAAGCTAAATACTTGTTTATATATTCGTTATATAGATACAATTACCGAGGATTAGCCATTTAATTTATTTGTACTTAGTCCGATCTTGCATCGGACGAGAGACTTATTAACATTGAGCACTCCGAAATTGTGTGGTGTTATCGCCTATTAAGGGGTAACTAACTAATCGTGCCGTTGATTCAACCAAACGGGTAGTAAGGCGCGTAGTTTACTTAACTGGTTAGTCTTGTCAGAGGTGAAGGAAGGGGGTTTGACAATGTGTGCACGGGTGTGTGACACTAGGTAATTACGATTGAGTTTCCATCTGGTCTTTCGCTTTTACATACAGTTTATTATAAATATTAGAAACTCACTGTTCTTTTACATTATTTATCTGAAATAAAATAAGCGTAGTAAGATTCTGTGCTAGATTTTTTAAAGGGGCCAGTTGATCATTGCTCGTGAACATACATGTAGATAATAATTTGTTATTAGAACCGAACGGGTAGTAAGTTTTTAAAAGGGCCAATTGAGCGTTGTAATTGGAACACGTCCACTTTCAGCTAGTGTCCAAACTTGAGTGACTTGCAACGGTATTTTCACTGAGGGGGGTAAGGGGGTGATGTGACAATCTGGCAAAGGCAACGACTCCTTGAGGTTCATCGCCCCCAGTATGAACAACCCCGGCTCTGGGGGGAGGGGTGGGGAGGGAGAATTCCCGTGCTCATGACCTCAGGAAAGTGAAATGGTGAGTTGGTCATCAGAAGGTAGCGTGCCCCTGCTGGAGATGGTTACGTCATTTGCTAGCCGGCAGCCGGGGGAGAAAGACTCTAAAATCGTAGAGTGCGAGCCGCGGGTCGCTTTATACTTCATCAAATAAAATACAGCGCCCTAATAGATGAATAAAAACACCTCTATCCCACCAATAAAAACTCCAAAGCCTCTATCCTACCAATTAATTAATTAACAATAATCAATTAACGATAATTAATTAACAATCATTAATAATCAAGAACCAACATGTCCGGGGTTTGTTGACTGTAGGCGAGGGGGAACTGAGGGGGAGGGGGGAAAGTAGGTCAGGGGGTGGAGGAAGGAAGCAGCCAATCAGAGAGCCAGGAGGGGGAAAAATAACAACCAATCACAGAACAGGAGGAGGGGTCACGTGACCTGTCTCGGCCAGTAGAAATGCGGGGATGACAGGGCCATCTAGCTACTTACACTTCCTTCCTCTACAAGAAACTAGATCCAAATAGAAAGGTTGCACCTCGGTCGCTATAATTCAGAACCGTTTTATGGCTAAGTAGATTGTTTTAATCGGTTTGAGAAGCCAGGTAAAGCAAACTTTCTTCATTGAGAGCCATCAAACTCATATGTGCAAAGAAGAAAATGTACGTCAATTACGGCCACGTGGAATAATAAGATGTTAGATCGTACGTTCCCTTCCAAGTGGCCACTCTTAATAGTCCTCTCCTTAGTTTCCTGATGGGTCCGAGATTAGGCCTATATATAATGTACCAAGAGTGGCAATAAAAATACTTTGTAAATTAAGTAAAAGTTGTGAAAAAACGGCCGGATTTAAAGTATTGTAAGATACCGGGCCTGTAAAACTGAATAAATAAAAATAAATCTTGGCAGGACATTGAGGAGTGAAGAAATTAATTTGTTAACTTTAAGGTTTTCTACAATGTAAGATAAGATTAAATGTTCTTGGGACTAAGTTATTATCTACTAGTATCTAAATTAAGTTTAGTTTCATAATTTGTATATTTTTATGGTAATTATAAGATTAAATATAAATTTTAAAATTTGGTTGGTTTTGGTTGTAAAACTATTCCCTAACTTTACTTTACCCACTCATGCCACATCTGACCGTATGCCATTGTAACATCGTCTTTCATCAAAACATATTTCCCTTTACGCTTGGTTTCACATACATACAGAATATCAATTTTCCTTCCAATCATTTACTCTAATATTCTAACAGATCATTTTCTTTACCACACACTCCTCTCACATTCCATGTTTCTAATATTCCATATTGTCGCCACTTTGTAAACCAATGGGCCCTTCAGTTTTAACCTCAAATGCCCATCATAGCTTTAATCATCCGAAGTTATTATTTCACAATTTCTTGTAGTAATTTAAATAGATTAGATGCAGTAATAGCCTTGATTTTACCCGTACCCATCACAGTATTAGCTTCTTACGTGTAAAAATGAGATACCGATCGATGTTGGCACATTTTAGACACTATACCACATTACAACCGTTGCTCAGTCTTACCTGAGCACTGTTCCTACAAACCAGTTTCCCTAATATAGAGACTTCTTTGCCGGCCAGTATACTGTTGCTCGTGTCACTACCACTACGAGGTAGGGCAATACACTGACACACCAATACACTATAATAATATATATTATATAATTTTGAAATAACATACGTAGCGTGTGTGTGTACACACACACATATATATATATATTCATTTTTATAAAGCCATTGATAGAATATCGCTTTGTCTAAATTTATGACACTTACTTTTCACTCTAACCCATCGGGCTTGTTTTAATTTGTTTTACCTGGGAGCTGGGTTCTATTTCAAGTTGCACCTGTGGCTACACAGTGTAAAGAGGAGGTTTGGCATGGAACCGTCCGCCAATCAGCGCTTAACATTTGGCATCGTTTTTCGTTAACTGAAGGGGTGATCTTGGGCACAGAAGTTTACTCTCAAGTCTCAACACTTTTCTAGTAACACGCGAGTTGACCTGACTTTTAAAAATTATTTCCAAGTCTTTTTTTACAAGCGTTTGATGAGATGAGATTAGGAATGAAAAAGTACCCATCCTAGTATTTTATTAACAAATTCCATGCCCCTACGAGATCTTCGTTGCTCTACTGAAACTAGTGACTGCCGTGGACCAACGACTACTATAGAAATTGTATGGTGAAGAGAATACTAGTTACACTGCTGGCCTATGTCACTACCATTAGGAGGTAAGGTGATGCACTGTCACACCAGGACACTATAGAAGATGATGACAACGTGGAAGCTCCTAAGAAAAGACGTAGAGAAAATGACTCATTGAATCCCAGAAAGAAATATGTGCGTCTTTATAATGAAATTATTGACACCATGGTTGGGCAAATGAAGCTGAAGTTTCAAGATCTTAATGAGCTCCAGTTTATTGAGCTGCTAGATTTAAAAAAATTTAGAGCTCTAATCTCGATTTCCTGACAGTTTATTTTTTTCACTTCAGTCAAGCTCCGGTAGTCTTTTCAATTTTGGTAATTTTCAGAGTGAATTTGTTTACAGTTTATCAGACTTTTCAGACAAGGCTGTGACTGAAATTATGAAGTTCCTGGAAGAAACAGACCTAGCAGTAGAACGCGTCCCAAGAAACATAAATTGTGTTGTTTTATATCAACAATATCAGTAAGCACATCCACTGTTGAGCGCAACTTCTCTTGTTTGAAACGTATTAAGACGACTTCGCGTAACACTCAGTATGAGAATAGGCTCTCCACACTTTCCCTGTTGTCAGTTAAAAAAGGCTTGCTACAAAGTTAAAACTTATTCTATGAAGCTGTTATTGACAAATTCATTCAGAAAGGTGACAGAAGGTTCTCACTCATATACACATATAGGCCAGATTACGCTATTTTTATTATTTTTTATTTACTTGTTTACTTATGTATTTGTTTAATTTATATCTTTATTTATGTATTTATTTGTGTCCATGTCTAAATATTGTGATTCGGTTGAAGGAAGCTAAATTACATAGCCTATGACCTGTATAAGTGTATTTTCTACGATACATATTGTACATTATATGAGGAGTATTCCTCCATAATGAAAGGTATCCTCGAACCTAGTCCTGTTTGAGAAAATTTACCGCATGCCACTGACTGGTACAGTTGATAATGTAGGGTGAGATGGCTGAGAAAGAAAGTGAAGGGAGAGAATCATATACTTCAAACTAGTGCTAGTTGCACATTTGAGTGGTCAGGATAAGTACCAAATTTTCCATCCTTTCAAGCTACAAAGTGCTGTGAGTTCATTTTGTTTTCACATTTTAAGCTAGAAATTTGTCCAAGGATGAAAAAATATTCAATCAAGACAAAAAGAAAGTTTAACATTAATGGTGTAAGGACGGACTTGGATGTAATGCTCACGTGATTGATCAAGACTGGGTCAAGACAATCACACTCATTTAGGTAGAATAACAGGCTAAAGAGTTATATCTAAGAAAGGTGATCTTATTAAACATGAATAACATTCATTGTTCGTAAAAGTAATATACTAGATATTTACCAAAACTACAAAACCATATGTGGAAGTACGCTCGAAAAATAAATCTGTCACCCTTGTTGTTTAAGTTGAACACATCACAATTCACAACATCTTAACACAATCAAAGATCAATACAGCTACAAACTGGTTAAGTGTTGACGAATTGACGTCACGATGTTCTCCTTTTGATGTGCCTAATCTTTCGCAAGCAATTCTTTTTCTCACGTTCGTGGACAGTGAGAAGAAAGCTGTCCGCGTATGCGCATGGACCAGAATCACCTTACAAATCTACCTGACATTTTATGGCAGATTACACCCTACTAGTACACTTTCTCCTGATATCCGTATTCACAAAGCTACTAGAAGTTTTCATTCGGGATATTATTTTCTAAATTTAGCGAATTTTTATTTTAGTTTGATGACTACCAACTGGTACTAATATTTCAACTCTCCCGATGGCACCCCCTTCTTGGCTGTCACCTGGAGGGGGACCACCCCACTCCTCCTCTTTGTACGCACTGGGATCATATATTCCTTTCTCTTCTTGATGTTGACATAAATACACAATTTCGTCACCGGTAACAATCTGATATAAGAACGATCGATGTTTCTGTTAAGCTAAACGATGACGCGCAATCAATGGTCACACGCTGATTTTTGTTGTTTCAGCTTAAGCGTCCCAGTTTTTGAACTTTGCCCTATGAATGCAAATTTCGTATGATGGTTGATTGGTCTCAATCTATCTCATTTACACATTCTCGAGTTGATTTATGTGGTTGTTATGGGTTGAAGCGTTTATACGGTCTTCATCAAAGTCTTCCTAAGCGTGGAGAATCAATCAGGTCAAAATGGCCCTTTTTTGAAACGAGAGAATATTTTTATTGCTGTCTTCGTAGACTTAGCTCTCTACCCCTCAAAATCCATTAAATGATACAATTATAAACAAAAAATTTACAGTAAAAACATTAGATCATTTAATCACGGGAGATTGAAATATAAGCCTGGCCAAAACAGAAAATTTTACATCTTACATCTGTAGATACAAGAATATATTGTATGTTTACATTTTCTATTTTATTGTCTACTAATTAATATTCATAAATTGACATAAGCTTTTAGATTGTTCAGTTTTCTCAGACATTTTTCTGTAATAGGTCACAACCCAACGCACCCGCTTATCGGACTCACAATTACACAACTAAATATTTCTGTCTGTCTACAATAACAAACACAAACACAACCTTATGTCGGAACTGAACATTTTCCATCTCTTGCGAGTGCGTAGTTACGTTTGCTTGCGTTCAGCCAATCAGAAACAAATAATCAGATCATCATATAAATCATATAAAATGAATACATAGTTAAATAATATAGGATAATATTTTCTTTTCTTCGTATAGTAGAATATATTACCTTTTAAAATTAACTAACAAAAACAATAATTAAAGAGTTTATAATTAAAACCATCTTTTTTGAGAAATAATAGTCAGAGAGGAAGAGAATGGCAGTATATTTTATTGGATATAAGAAAAAGTATTGATATGCAATAACAAATTATAAATATTTGTTAAAGTGTGTAAAGTTGAAGAATTTGATATTAAAAATAATAATCATAAAATATGAAAATCGACTAGAATGTTCAAGTCGGAGACTTTAATATAAAATATTAATTTCCATGAATACCAAAATTGACTAGAACGTCCAAAACTAGAGACTTTAATGAATGTTAGACATAATATTTCATGAACATGAAAAATAACTAGAATGTTCAAAGTTGGAGAATTTAATGTAAAACATAATATTTAATGAATACCAAAATTGACTAGAATGACCAAAACCAGAGACTCCAATAATAAACAGTAATATCGCATAAATATCTAAATATGGACATGAGCGCCCAAAGTGGACGATATCAAACTAAACTAGGATATTATATTACTAAATATATATGTACAGTACATATATATTAATAAATGGGAATATCTTCAAAATTGTTGATTCAGACTTATACAGTTTGAATGTCAATTATTGTACTTTTTGTTTTTGTATCAACGTGGTTAATTTGTAACCGCATTTCCATTCTGTTTAACTTTACTGGGAAACTTAACCTTTATTCCTAAGTGAACTTACCTTATATTTTCGCCGCCAGGCGGCTAAACTTGGGCTTCACTCTTGCCGCCTTTTTGGTTAATTGTTTGCATAATTAGCTAAGGAACATATTTTAGCGATATTTACTTTGATTGTATGCATTATCTTTTATTATTATATTAGAAGCGCACCCTTTATTTTTAGATTATGCATGTTACCTTAGTTACCTTGGCTGCTTTAAGCTGTTTAAAAGGGATGCTGAGCACATGTAATTTGTATATTAGTTTATGACTTTATCTCTTGGGGCTTCATTGTTAGACAGGGCACTTAAATTCCACGCTATTTTTTTTTATCATTAAGATGCATGTGAACTTATTTGTAGTGTTAAGATATTTTCTCGATGTTCTACTTTATCACGTGCTTCTATTTACGTCATTGCATGGAGTTTAGTACCAGAGGTGGGGAAACTTATTATGAATTTGTTGTGTGATCTTGGAATCCTTTGTTATAATAATGCCCAGAATGTTGACGCTATTATAGGCGAACTCGTGGATATTAAAGTCTTCATCATAGAACGTTCTAGTATAAATATAAATATATATACTATATATTATATATAGTATGTATATTATATATATAGTATATATATTATATATATATTATATAGTATATATATAGTATATATAGATTATATATATAGTATATATAGATTATATATATATATAGTATATATAGATTATATATATATAGTATATATAGATTATATATATACTATATATTATATATATCATATATATAGTATATATATATATATATTATATATATTATATATAACTATATTAGTATATATATTATATACATATTATATATTATATATAGTAATATTATATAAATTATGTAGCGTAAATAACAAGAACTGAAAACTAAAAAAACCTCTGGAGGACCAGTGTTACGAACACGGACAAATGGACTGTATGGTGGAATGGGAATGGGTAGAGGCAACTCACCTTCACTTTATGTTGTCTGATTGGTGTTGTCTTGGAATAGTCAATTGATTAACACACGCACACGAATAATTGAGATTGAACCACTTCCAGGTGAAAGTTCACGGAACCTATAACCATCACTTATGGGTCGATCAAGTCTCAACACACTTTTTTTTTTTTTGGACGGACACACCCTTTTACGGACGGAAGCTTAGAGCTTAAAGTGAAAGGTTGTTTAAATCGTTTATTGTGTGATTATCCGTGCTAGGAGCTAGGACGAGGGACGTCCAACCGGACACCTCAGCTGAGGATACGGCCTATCCTAGATAGACGGACAATATTGATCAAATTCAACGTTGAATAAGGTGAATATTCTACAAATCTGACTTTAACTTGAAAATACATTTACTGAAACAAAGAGACATACTAAAAACACAAATTTAACACAATTTACGCAAAGTGTTGTCGGCCCAATTCAGGGCCAACATCTTACAGAATGGACAAACCTACGCAAAATGACCTCATTCACCAAAAGAGGCATTTGACACAGGATTGGTCCAGGGATCTGGACGAGGACGTTGATATAGAACAACTAGACGAGGAAGGGGAGACAGTGAATTCGTTGCAGCAACGGTTCTCAAGAGAAAATTACTATTCAAAGCCGCAGAGGACAAACCTCCTAAGGCGGTCAAAGTTTCAAATCAATACGAGACTCTCTCAGACAACGTAGAACAAATGGAAACTACAAACGTAACCAAATACAAGCTCTAGCGGAACCAGCAACACTGGAACACAAAATTCCAAGACTAGACTACCACCCATTGTAATTGCAGGGACAGCGAACTACACTAATATTGTCAAGACCATGAGAACAGACATGATAGGGCCCTTTAAGGTGTTCTATATTAAAGATGGACTGAAAGTTCATACGACCACCCTTGAAGACTTTAAAGGACTACAAGCCCTTCTCAGAAAATCGGACAGGAATACCACACTTATACTCTGCCACGTGACAAACCCCTCAACGTTGTAATTAAGGGACTACCACCTAACATGCCGGTAGAAGATATAAAAGAGGAGATACTGGCGCTAGGTTATACAACAACTGACGTGCGACAATTTACCGCAAGGTCGCAGACAGAACACAACTCACAGGATAACGTAAAGCTACTTCCAATCTTTGTCTGTACACTGACGAGGACAGACAAGAACTACAAAATATTCCAAGAGACTGCCATAAACAATACAAGGGTTAAGGTTGAACATTACGTTCAGACACAAAACCACATACTCCAGTGCCACAGGTGTCAGAAGTTTGGTCACACTAAGAATAACTGCGCAAACAATCCGAGATGTGTCAAATGTATACTACCCCATTTTGACCTCGGATTGTCTGAAGAAAGACAATACTACGACTGCGAACTGTGTAAACTGTGGGGGCAGGCATACAGCCAACTACTTCAAGTGCCCAGAATACTTAAAGATGGTCGAAAGTAAGATTGAACATAGACAACAGAAACAAGACAAACTAACTACTTCGACGCGAACGGAGACTGTATCTGGGATCTCCTTTCCTCCCCTGCCTAACAAATCGATACCGACTATCAACATTAATGCTACACCAAGGTCATACAGAGATACACTAATGAACAAAAAAATAATCACACAACTGACAAAGGAGCCGGAACATCCCACTACATCCACTTCATCCACCCCGTTTGATTTCAAAGAAATTATATCCTTATTCAAAGAAATGAACATTTGTGGTCTGATTAAACACTTCAAACCTTACTTGCTCAGAATCAAACACGCAGAGGACACGGCGACCAAACTCATGATCATATTCGAAGCGGCCACCGACTTCTACTTTAATGACAACGATGAATAAAATAATAACCAGCTCAGGATCCTCATTTGGAATGCAAATGGCCTGTTGCAACAAAAGCATGAACTATAAGATATACTAAGCACATATGGGGTCGACCTGGCGCTCATATGCGAAACAAACCTAAAACCTGACAAACGACTTAACATTACAAGCTACAATGTGTATCGTACTGACAGGCAGCACGCTAAGGGGGGTGGGACAGCTGTCCTAGTCAAAGAACATCTACCGCACTACAGACCAGCTATCGACGATACAGAAAACCTTGAGGCCACGACAATAACATTGAACACCAGATCCGGTTACATAAATTTTGTGGCGGCATACAACCCGCCGTCCAAAATACTCCTGAAACAGGACTTAGAAATTGTCACGTCATCTGAAAACTACTTCATTGGAGGCGATCTAAATAGCTAAAACAGGCTATGGAACAGTAGGTTAACAAACAGAAATGGACGGATCCTGGAGGACCATGCAAGCGAGACTGACTACAACGTGCTGGCGCCAGATACTCCCACATACTACCCTGCAAACTACCTCAATAGACCAGATGTACTAGATATTATACTAACCAAATTGAAAATAAGAACGGACACATTAACAGTTATCCCAGAGCTCGACTCGGACCACAATCCTATTCTGTGTGAATGGGATGTCGACTTAGACCACCAAACCAACTGGCGAAGACCAAAAATATCCACAACCAACTGGGGAAAATACACAACGGACCTCCAAGAAATCATACCGAGGAACTTAGACCTACACTCGGAGCAAGACATTGACGCGACCATAGAACTTTTTACCACGACACTGAATGAAACCTACAAACTTAACACCACGCAAACACAAAAACCCCGAGACTATACAATCGACCACCCGGAACTCAACTATCTGCTAGCCCAAAAGAGGGAGGCAAGAAGGGATTGGCAGAGGTTGAGAACTCCCACGGAACGTGTTAAAAATAATCGTCTAAAGGCGATTGTAAGGAGAACTGTAAACATGATTAGAAACACAAATTTTAATACTTTTGTGACCGAAACAGCTGTCAACATGCAAGGGACCTGGACCTTAACAAAGGTGTTAAAAGGTAACTCAAAAAAATCAAGCACACCGGCCATCCACGGACAACGGGGGATGGCCTTCACCAGTATAGATAAAGCAAATGCCTTAGCACTTTCACTTGAAGACCAGTTCAAACCAAATCCAGTACACGACCGAAATTTCAATAGGGACGTCACAAGAACAGTTTACAACTTTATCCAGAGACCATAACAGACTTGCCAGCCCCCGTCACGGAGCAGGAACTTCGAACCGACATAAAAAACCTAAAACTGAACAAGGCACCCGGACTTGATGGAGTACAAAACGAGTTGCTAAAGAACATGCTTGAAGTAGCGATATCTCATCTCACACAGATCTTTAATGCGGCCCTCAGCATTGTTTACTTTGCAATGGCCTGGAAAGAGGCCAAGGTGGTATCTATACCGAAGCCGGGCAAGAACCCCATCTTTCCTCAGAACAGGTGACCCATAAGCTTACTAAGTACTACAGGAAAACTTTATGAAACACTAGTTCTCAAGAGATTAAAACGACATTCTGAACAACATGCAATAATACCGGACTTCCAATTTGGTTTCAAAATCAATACTCAACTATCCACCCACTTCTGAACTTCGTCGAAGATGCCACAGACAGCTTTAACAACAAACAATATCTATTAGCAATATTCTTGGATATTGAAAAAGCTTTTGATAGGGTGTGGCATCTAGGCCTTATCCAAAAACTGATAACACTCAACTTTTCTCAGGGTATTATACATTTAATATACAGCTACCTGCGCGATAGGAATTTTCGAGTCTCAGTCGAGGGCACATTGTCGGGGAAAGTTCGAGCGGAGGCGGGAGTACCGCAAGGGTCCGTGCTGGCCCCCTTCCTCTACAACGTTTACGTGGCGGACGTCCCAACCAAGGTTAATATGACAATAAGACTTTTTGCTGATGACACCCTGATTATAACTAGACAAAAAAATGTATACTACGCGTCATTAGCGATGCAGCGATACCTGAAGACCTTTGAATCCTGGCTCTCCAAGTGGAGAATCAAAGTCAACGCGACCAAATCTGCCGCCCTGGTCGTAGCCAGAAGAAGGCAAGTACCGCCGACCAATTTCACACTTTACGATGAGGAGATACCTTTCAAAGACGATACTAAATACTTAGGAATTCACATTGACAAAAAACTAAATGGGCGAAGCATGTCACTGAAACAAACAGGAAAGCGATGGCAGTGTTTATACAACTCTACCCTCTGCTGAAGGGAACCCGACTAACTCAACGAGCGAAGTTTACAATATTCAAAGCCGTCATACAACCAATATTACTCTACGGCTGTGTAGCGTGGGGTATGCAGCCAGGACACACTGCAACAAACTACAGATAGTACAAAATAGAATTCTCAGAACAATAACTGGAGTAGACTTACGCACAAGGATTGATCATCTCCACGCCATGACCCGGAACAAGTTACTCACTGAGCTCTTTCAGGAGTTCAGAATTAAATTCTACGGAAAATCAGCTAACCACGAGAATCCCATCATAAGTGCACTAGGGGACTACGATGTAAATGAGCGAAAAACTTACAAACGCCCGAGATTGGAGTAGAGACAGATTCACCCACATCTTCACTTTCACATTTTCATACTTCATAAAGTGTACATTTACTAATCAGCCATGTAATTCTTTTTCAGGAATCACTCACACCTTCACAATTCAATCACATCCATCATTCATTACTTGTAAAAAATTTCCTAAATTACTTTTTTTTTTCACCCTCATTCCATGAGGATAAGGGTTAGCGTATGCTGCCTGTAACTCGCAAAGCAATACAGCCCTTTCACAGGTGACCTAGCTTGACGCTTCTGTCAAGGTGGATATCTTGTGTCGGGCTACAGACAACTCAAACCGTGTACTTTGTACAATCAATTTATTGGTACCAAGTCATATGTTATCTAAAGTTCATGCAACGAGGATAAGGGTCTGCGACAACAGCCTGTAACTCGAATATCAAATCAGCCAATGCGTCTTCATCTTGTCAATGTAATTGTTGGCAAGTGGGGAGGTAACGGCAACAGGGGAAACCCAACCAATCAAGTCTCAGCACACTACTCACTAAATCGGCAGAACGAAAAACCGCGCCAGCGACACTTGGCGGGAAAACAATAGACCTAGAGGGGTCCAGGTATGTTCTTGTTGCCTCCAAGAGTGAGGAAAGGCGAATGAAGGGGGAAGGAGTCAATAAAATATAAGAAAAGACCAAAAAAACCGTCTAAACCACAACAAAAGGCAATCAGATCACAAGACAAAACAAAAACTAACTAATTTCGAGGCATAGAGAACCTAATAAGGAGCACATACAAAGAGTAGCATAGAGGACAGAAACATGAAGTAGAGACTAATGGTACTGATATAACAATAAACTATGCACAAAACATTTTACTATATATATATAATATTATATATATACTATATATGAATGATACCTATTATCACAGAACAAGGGTCAAAGGGCATAAAGTTAGGGCAATGATTATCGTGTTAATTTGTTTGACAGTATATTGAGTTGGATTTTCAAATTCCATGATGGTCAGTGTCCTAGGACTTATGGCTAAGCTGGGGCTATAAGGGCCGAGACCCCCCAGCCCTTTTTGATAATAAACATAATATTGTTTCTTTCTTTTTATTTTATAACATGTTTTGTAGAATAAAATCATATGTTTTGGAGTACCATTCTCTATATACAGTAAATTATTCGATTCGTTATACAGTATTCCAGTCTCACAAGGATTCATTACTCGCTAAAATTGTCACATGACTTTTTTATTTAAACTCCAATTTTTTCACTAAAACTATAAGAAAAACTTGAAATTAAACGGCTAGGAGCATATCAACCTAGTGATTATACATTTATGTAGGTAGATGGCTAGAAAAAAATAATTTTTTCTAATGTGTGGATTGGTAAACAATTGTAGTTAACTGTGAGCAAAGAAAAACAGAGCTTATTATGTTGTTATTATTTATTATTTGGTGGTGTGGGGTTATTGACAGTGGTAGGTTGTAAGTATCTTAAACATTTAAGTGAAATAATTAAAAAACACTAGTAATGTGCAATTCATTTGGAAAATGTATATAGGTTAAAAACATTTTGTAACACCAAATATTACACGCTCCGGTGGCTACGTGGTCTAACACATGACTCTATGAATAGATTAGACTGGCGATGACGGGCAGATCGATCTTTGAATCTTTATTGGGTGTACTGAATTGTTTCCAAAATCGTTTTACCACTCTCCCTACACGCAAATGTAAGTACAATTCCTCTGAACATAACCTTCATAATTCCTGAAACATTATCGTAATTTAGTATACAAGCATATAACCACAATGGTTAGTAATATTTCGCGCTAAAAAAAAAGTCAGTATTGCATCACAGACATTTTCCGTTGTCGGAGCCTAGTTTCAGTACGACAAAAAGGATCAAAACGTCATTTAGGAACACTGTGGGACAAGGCCGGTCAAATCCACTGTCTGATTTTTCATAAGGAATACATTTCTAAATGTCCAAACATCAACAACAGAGTAATCGATAAATTTGCCAGTCAGAAGAATACACGTGCCCAACTTTAGTACAAATAATTAAATAGTGTCATCCCTTGTTAAGTTTAAATCAAAACCTATATTATTTTATTTTTTCTGTTTGTAGATTTGTTTAGTGATTTTGTAATTCTAGTGATTTAAAAAAATAAGAAATCCTAAATTAATTTAATTAATATGGTAACACGTGGTAAGGAAAAATCATTACCGGTAAGTTTAGACCTGGCCCCATCAAAAATAAATACCACGCGCCGCCACTGTGCCTAAAGGGTAAATGTATTATGTTAACATCAGGACTCTTAGGGGAGGGGATGGCCACAGACTGGTTCAACGAATCGAAAAATTAACAACATGGTTTGGGGTAGCAAGCCTATTCTGTTATTTCTTCTTCTGGTATTTTTCTCAAACACAAATAGCAATTATTAACATGATCACATGGTTTTGTCACATCATATATACATAAAAAGGCACCCTTTTTAGTTTCTATTTCCTAAGATTCGTTGTGCAAGTTCAGGTATCGTACTTATCACTGCCCATATATAAAGTTTTGTACTTATATTATAACACAAAATATGTAGATCCCAGTTCCGGTCACCAATCTTGCAACCAAATTACAAAAAATATACTCGTTTAGTAACACTAAGAACTTACTTTCTCTAAGTTATCGTTGTAAAACTATTACATTCCTTACAAAAATTGGAGGGTGATTAAAACACGTCCTTTTGTTTAATTTCATTACAATATAATGGTAAGGAAAACAGAGTAAATAAAAACAACATAAAAACACACATTTCAACAGCTCACTCTATATCTGTTTCCACGTAGATTAAAAAAAAGAACTATCCTGTGAGCATAAACGCAAAACAAACAATACTCTCCAAAATACTATATGACACTAAGAACGTCCTCCACCCCCCCCCCCAATCTTAATTAAACACTATATTTAAAATCAATTCTAGTACAAACTATATTTTCGTTAAATCCAGCCATTTATTTGCTTGTGGTGAGTATAAAACACCCCTATGACACTCCACTTAAAACCCATTGTAAAAGTTGATCAGACTTTGAAGCTATTTAGTTGTACGATTTGCAACTATATGAGAAAGTGTTGTGATGTAATTATATGGAATTATAATCTCAATAATTTATCATTCACATATATATTCCAAATTACCATATTTTCAATGAGAGCGGCTAGTAAGATTTATTTGTGTTAATTTGTTAAGTTGCAAAGTATGGTGACATACTATTACGTCTCTGTTTAAAAAGACAACGCAGTTTTGTGGACAGAAAGGCACCTGGATGACCAAACCTTTTTTCTTTTGGGAAGCTTCGAGAAGGAAATGTCGCTTGATATACCCCTTCAGAGTACGCATCTCTTCACTTTCCTTCCTGACGAGGAGCCGAGTAGGTCGAGTCTATGACATCTTAATCGTGTTCTAAATTTCACGTGTCGGGCATTGTCATGCATATTACGTAATAGTCGGGTTTTTATTAAAATCTACAACGTGTGAAATATCTAGCAAGAAACTATTTATCTACTTAAAATAAAAATAGCTATAAAACAATAGAACTTTTAATTTATAAAATAAGACATCTTCCCTTTTTAATTATCATAATACAGAACAGCAAATTTGGACCCAATCCATCTCATATCAAATGTCACCCTAATGGTGGCGAACAAACATTAATCTATCAGGATAGTTCTTTTAAACGTTACAGTGATCGTTGCGGATAGCTGTGACGTTTTATAACAACAGATGTTCAGATTTATAAGATTTTATTTCTGCACAATGGCTTCATATGTCAAAAAAAAAATGCAAGTTTCCAGATTGTTTTAATGCTGACGTGTCAAAGTTTATATGCCCTCAAATTTCGAGAGACATGATTATGAAAAAAAACTTCAAGAAAGATATATGGTCAAAATAATTTTAGGAAAAAAAAAATCTAATGATAGATTTGTGAAAAACATTTTTGACCAAAAGATATTCTACGAGAGTGGATTGTAGCAAATAGTGATGAAATAATTTTGCAAAAGGGAAGTGTGCGAATGTTTTTTATAATTTAAGATAGTTTTCCTCTTAATTATTTCCACATGGTTGATCAATGTTTGCAATAAAAAAAACTTCTGCTATATATCACTGATATCTAACTGAATATATCAGTTACCACCACTCCTATGTCGTTGGCTACTTGTATGTTTATTTATAATTATTATAACAGTGATTTTTCTACTGCCTCAGATATTATTTATATACCAAAGTAAAAAAGTTTATTTTTTAATTTGGGATGTTGCTCTAGTACACACTGTATTTTCTCAAATCAGTAAATTACTAAGAAATTTCCATTACCATTTATACTTGCAAGTAAACGGCAAATCAAATGATACTATAATCATATCAAGGCCTATTTAATATGATTACATTTTGTAATATTCAGACATAAATATTAATAAATCAGATAGCTGAAGCTATCATCTAACATTTTAGTGAGTCTTAACACCACTTAGATATCATATTCTGAAAATTGAAAAATGACACCTGGACACGGGAATCGAACCCGGGACCTACGACTTAGTACGCCAATGCTCTTACCACTGAGTTATCCAGGATTCGTCCCGTGCCCATGGTCATTCTTCACTCATATTTTAAGGCAGAGTCTATGATGGACGTGCAGAAGTCGTCAGCTTATAAACATGTGATTATATGGAATCACAAGCCATCAGACAACGCAGCCACCTGCGACTCGGTAGTTGGCATTATGCAGCCAATTGACAATTATACGATAATTGTACGGGATTACATATATATATATTAATGAATCAGATAGCTGAAGCTATCATCTAACAATTTCAGAATATGATATCTAAGTGGTGTCAAGCCTCACTAAAATGTTAGATGATAGTTCAGCTATCGATTCATTAATATAATATATGCAATCCCGTACAATTATCATATAATTGTCAATTGGCTGCATACTGCCAACTACCGAGTCGCAGGTGGCTGCGTTGTCTGATGGCTTGTGATCCCATATAATCACATGTTTATAAGCTGACGACTTCTGCACGTCCATCATAGACTCTGCCTTAAAATATGAGTGAAGAATGACCATGGGCACGGACGAATCCTGGATAACTCAGTGGTAAGAGTATTGGCGTACTAAGCCGAAGGTCCCGGGTTCGATTCCCGTGTCCAGGTGTCATTTTTCAATTTTCAGAATATGATTCATACATATGTTTTTATCACTAGAATCCAAATCCAAACGAAGGACATTTATTTGCACATGAAAGGTTAGAAAGGTTAAGTAAGAAGGGGAAGATGCTAAAAAACCTTACCCATACATATTTCACTTATTTTTGTTCATTATTAAAATTTGATAGTTTGTTTTGTATCAATACACTCACAAAGATATGGAGAATCGACAGAAACTAAAAATTATATTATTTGCTTTCGAAATTATTTGACATCACATTAAAAAAGTAGCACTATTTGTTTGGTCTTTTTAGTGGCACTTGCCACAAAAGTATTAAATTATTCATAGAAGAATGAAACTGCTCACATCCTGACGTGTTAAACTCTCTTAATATGACTGTACTACAGCTTGGTAGTAATAATAGATATATTGCTGCAAGTAATAGTACTACAGTAATTTAATTAGATCATATTTAGGGATGATAGGTACTATCAATAATTGTCTTGGCATTAGGTCAAATATAGTATTTGAAAAATGTCTACTTGAAGCGGAAACAAACCTGGGACCATTATAAAGACGGAAGTACCAAAGTACTATGCTTAAATCTGATTTTTTTAAATAATAAAAAGATATTGAAACTTTATAGACTGCATGCAGGAACAAATGATTAAAAGAAATGAGTGGTATTGATTTGCCTCGGTATTGAGCCTTCTGCAAAACGTATCCTCTAAGATAGCTAATTAACACCACTCATACTTTCAAATGTAAATTAATATTTTTTAATGCCCTCAAAATCACACTTCTCCATTCACTCTTCACGTTTGCTTATTCATTCTTGCATTCTGACCTTGACCCTTTATTAAAGGAAAGACTATAGTTTTAATATTCAGACAATGCTACTCATCAGGATTAAATCAAGAATCCCCCCAGATGCTATGAGCTAGAGGTTTAATATTGATTGATACCTTAGTCCCTTCATATATCAATAAATTTTTTAAATAATAATTTATAACCATGTTTATATGATCAAATTTTACCAAACAAATAATTGCCATGAGATTTATAATACAGTATTTCAAATTTGAATTATTTTAAATCGACGAGCAAATGATTAATTGTAATTTGTATGTTATCATTTGATGTGGGCTATTCTTTTTATTCACTAGTTATCACATTCGGGATGAAATAATTACTGTTTAGCAGTAAAATGTAAACTTGGAGATTCAAACTTCTCTTCAAAATTTAAATTGCGCGCGCGCTATTCCGCAACGACACTAACGCCATTTGGTTTCAATGTCTGATCACTGGAACTCAAGAGTAGCAAAACCCATATATCTTTGACGTTGGTATAAAAACACCTACAGTCAACTCTAGAGTCTAGACCTTTTACGGTTCCCTGGAAAAGGGTCGTTATTTCGAAGGGGTCGTTATTGGAATTTTAACAGATTTTATTCCATTCATACGAAAAAAATGGCATTTTTTAGACAACAAATAGCGTGGGTCATCAAAAATCGTTCACAAAATCCAACCAAAAACGTAACCAAATCAAAATAACAATGTTAAACAATAGTATGGGTCGTCAAAAATTGTTCACTAAATCAAACCAAAATAGTAACCAACTCGAGAATCGAAATAACAATGGCAAAAGCAAGCCTGGCGCGTGATGTAGCGGCAGTCCGCGCGGGGAAACATTGTCTTGCTTGTGGGAGGGGTGGACAGAGTCAAGTGCTATTGGCTGGAATTGATGAGGTGGTGTCTATTTTTATACCTGACCCACCCCAGTTACTAGTAATACAGCGCTCATAAAGATAATTGCAATGCAGCGACCTAAATAAATGCAACAAACACATTTTACAGCCGATTTCCTTAAACTTTTCAACTTTTTTCCCACATTTTTCACGGTTCCTCAAAAAAGGGTCGTTACTTCGAGAGGGACGCTATTCCCGGGGTCGTAGACTCGAGAGTTGACTGTACTTTAGTTTGTTGACGCACACCCAGTTATGTCAACACTGAATTTAATTATTTTCACTTTCCAACTGAAAGAACTTTTAACTTTTTAAACATGGTAAAACTCAAGAAGATGACTATAATTTAAAATATATATAGATTTTCGGTCTACCTGTGCATAAGAAGATAATACCAATTTTACTAAATATAAATATGAAAACATTTTATTATTTAGCAATGAATACAAACTCCCGTTATATCGTAGTCTTCAGTGGTTACAATTAGAATTAATTGTCAGC
This sequence comes from Timema cristinae, assembly GCA_039000515.1. Lineage (NCBI taxonomy): Eukaryota > Metazoa > Arthropoda > Insecta > Phasmatodea > Timematidae > Timema > Timema cristinae. The sequence goes on from JBCFYV010000001.1 coordinate 59,741,647, forward strand.
TAAGTTCCAAGCTACGCACCAGAATGAGCCTCTAGCACGTGTTGATATAATTATTGTTTCCTTGGTTTTTGATTTCCTAAGTGTGCGATTCAATAATTTGTTATTCAATCTGTCAGAAATCAGCTGAGTTTGTGTTATTTTTAAATTCACTATATTTTACAGCTTGCTACCTGGACATTTCATTTGAATTTTAAATTATTGATTTTTTTAACAAAGATTTTTTTGAAGTGGACTCTTCTTTGAATTTGGGGATTTTATTCTTTGGATTCAAACGTTTTTTAAACGACGGGATACGGAAGTGACCGGACAAGTTAAACAAAAATGCTAGGCTTCAAATCAACCATCTTGAGTGATTATGTTGTAACTCTCGACCGCGGAATTATAAATTCAATATATTACGAGTGAGGAATGTGCTCCACATCAAGAAATGGTTTTAAATAATAGTCTGATGTGCGAGGAACTTATAGAATTGAAGGTGGGAGTGCAAATATTATTTCATCTAAATTACTCCGAGCAAAATCCCACCAGACATTTTCCAGTTATTTTTTTCATTTATGTGAGTTATATAAAATTTAATCCAAATTACATCTACCAGAATCTATAACCATAGGTGAGCCAACATGCATTAAATTCAAGCCACAATAATATATTTATCTAGATCAATTTGTCAATTAAGAAAATTATGATGCAAAATAACACAGTCCTGCGAAATTGAAGTTTTTGAAAAATACAAGAGAAGTTTTCGCTGAGTTTTATGTTATTTGATGTGCTGATTTCGAAAATGACCTCCATTTTATTTCCATCACGTCAGGATTTTTTGTAAAATTAATATCGATATTTTTGCTAAAATTCTATTGGAAAAGGAATTCTATCGAATACTTTTGCATGTAATATCTGTTAATAGTTTTTTATCCATTTAAATCTATGTAAAATAATCGATTCTTGGTGAGGCAAATTAATTTTTAAGCAATTTATTAATTTTTATAGGTTTAAATGGATGAAAACCACTTTGCCAGATCGCGCGAGCCGCCTCTGGTCGAGAGAAAAAGAAATATTCCCTTGAGTTTAAACTTTTTACATCAAATTATGGTGCAGTTTCTAGAAGAAAGCCACCAACATACTATTTTAATTTGTTTTTATTAAGATAACTTACATAAAATAGACGATTGACCAAGAGGAACAAATATTATGGGTGTGTACATGAAAGTTTGAAACAAATTTTAAACTGAGAAAAGAACAAAACAAAAGTTTATATTTAAGTACGTTTTCTTTTCCTTTGAAACTTCTTTTTGACGTTCTTCTTTTATGTACAATCTCAGGCCTATCTCGTGTTAACATCCAACAGTAGTCAGCGAGCTTGTTCTTGTCCCATCCTACTTGATATTTGTGCTCCATATCTTTGATGTCTTGGTGGAACCTTTCACCCTGTTCTTCGCTGACTGATCCTAAATTTTCGGGGAAAACACTCATGGAGCAACCAAACGCTTGAAATTTGTCCAGCGTATTCATAACAATTGCTTTATAGTCAGGATCCTTGTAATCACCCAGAAATTTACTGACGACATCTTTGAAGGTAATACAAGCTTTTTTTCCCTTGTTGTCATCTAGTCTCAAATTCTAAATTCTTCATAAGCTTGTGGATATCTGGACCAAAAAAGATTCTCTCTTTCAACTTGGCTTAGGATAAACTTGGAAACTTTTTGCACAGGAGTTTGAAACAATCACCATATTTTAGAATATCCTTGACAAACTGCTTCATTACACCTAATTTTGTATGCAGAGGGGTAACAATACATTTTTTTAGATCAAGTAAGCAGTTCCGAATCACATTCTTGGTGCCTGTTCAAGCTTTTGTTTTTTCAGCCATTCTTCTTAGACCCAACATTGAGTCTTATCGCCGTGAAACATGGTGTATATCCGCCTTGTTGACCAATAATCATAGAGATAACCTTCAAATCTCCGCAAATGATTCAACCGCGGTTGGCATATTTTATTTTGTTGAGGATGAGAGCCACGTTTTCATAGCGTTCTTTTAAATTCACCGAGTGTCCAACTGGTACAGATGCATACTGGCTTCCATGATGAAGAAGGACAGCTTTAAGGCTCCTTTTCGATGAATCTATAAACAGCCTCCATTCATCTTCATCGTATGTGATATTACATTTGCTCATCAATCCGGGAACATCAGAACAATAGACCAGGTTCTCCTCTTCCTCAAAATACTTAACAAATTCTTTTTCTCGATTCCTGTACCAATAAAAATCGGTTACTTTGGCCAATAAGTTTTTTCTTTCAATCTGGAGCCCAACAATTCAGCTGCCTCTTTCGAAAGGCCCAGATCTCTAGTCAGATAATTAAGTTCAACCTGAGAGAAGGGCTGAGGTGAATCGCCTCCAGAGGGCTTATATTCGGTATTGGAGCCGTGAACTTCTGGATGTTTCGAGTCTGAAGACTCTGAAGAGATGACTGACAATTCAGTTGGAGGCAAAGGCACTGGCAGATCAGGTCTATGAGGAACGGGTCGTATGGCCGATGAAATGTTATCAGGATAAGATATTAGCTTTTGATTTTTGCAGTTATACCCACGGACATGGCAGGAACAAAAGTAACAATCATCGAGTGGTTTTTCGGCTCCCTCCATGTCATAGGAATCCCAAATCGTAAATCAGTCTTCTTTCCTTTGAGACATAAGCGTAGACCATTGAGACACTGCATACAAACTTTATGAGAAGCCCACGATGTGTCCTGGTCTCCGAGTTTCATGCCAAAATACGTAAGATAAAGTTGTCTTCACATAGACTGTAATGCTCCTCATGTGATTTTTAATAACACTATATTCGCCGCATATGAAACAAAAGTCATTTGGCAATCTTTCACAACGTCTCGAACTCGAAGCCGTGTTTCACGAAACGCACAGAAAAAAGCAACCGTTAAAATTGATGTACTTACGGTAAGTACACGATCTTCTGGGTTAAAGAGAGATAAACTGAGTCCCTCATGCGGACAACTCTTTTATATCTTTTCTGGTAACTCCAGAAAATTCGAGAGAATTCAGTCTTAAGAAAGATAACACGTACAGGATCAAAGCTCGAAAAAATATAAGGTGACTTCTGATTACGCTCGCTTAGCGAGCGTTCCTGCGAGGTCAGCGAACCAAGATAAAGAACTGAGATAAGTATTCACACGACGCTATTTGTAGAGAGAGGTCACGTCTGGGGGGGGGGGGGGGACGGCAACGGGAGGTGTCACAGAGGGATATTCTGTAAGTTTCACCACGGTAGAATGATGGTCAGGAAGGGAGGGAAGAAATTCAACGCCGAAATTATTTTTTAATGGTAAATGTTCATAAAAATCCAATTCAAATTGAATTTTACTAGCAAACGTGACGTGATATAATTTTTTCATTTTTTTTCACTAAAAATATATAAAGTTCAGCTATAAATTCCCTTGTATTTTTTTCATCGTAGGCCTGTGTAATTAGTTATAATTATTTTTTTTCTATATCCTAATTTTCCGGCATTTGGTCCGTCATGGAAACATATATAGACTATGTTTTTTTTATAAAACTTGAATTGTGTATATCATAAAAATTATTTATAACTCTCATTGTTTAATTATAACATAATTTATCTTATTATGTTAAAGAATGGTTGGATTTTATAATCCAATCCAAAGAATATATATTTATTGTTTGGTATACAAAGTAATTTTCTTCCGGTCAAGTAAATACTATTAGACTTGTTTTCTGTAAATTGGAATGATTTCAGGTTATTCTAGCGTGTATTAGTGATACTTTACAGGAATAAGTTAAGGAATTCTAAATTCTATTAAAAATCTAAAACAAACAAAAGATTCAAGTTTTTTTTCTTTCTTTATGAAAATGTGTTACCCTCATACATGGTTTATTCTCAAGGCAGAATATTTATATTGTTGAGAATAATTTTTGTTTTCTGTGGGTTTTTTTTGGTAAGGTATTGTTGATATACATGACTAGGTATGAAGCATTATGATTGTGGGCTGATTGTCAAAATAACCAGGTATGTCAAACAAGATTGTAACTATCCTACCCCCCCACCCCATCAGTAGTCCCAAGATCATGGATTCTCGTGCAGTGAGCTTGGCCTATTTCTCAGCCGGAAGCTCTGAAGGAGGCGATATTTTACTTCTTTTTTTTCACAACTACTACCAACTATTAGCACATGCGAGAAGATTATGTAATATATCTGATAATTATGTTTTATCATAAGTAACCTATTATGTTTTCATGCAACACCTATAATGTAGGTCCCTTAGGTAAGGTATATATTATTTTCACAAATTCTAGACAGATACACATAAAACGTGTGGACACAAAAACCTATTTATGTAAAAATTGTGAATTGATGAGAAATTCCGCTGTCAATACCGAGATCTACAGACAAAAATGGACTAAAAACTGCCAAAATATATTATTTGGATATACAATAGTAGCGTGTACGACCACCTGTAACAGCCCCGAGGCTATCAATTAACCTACTTTCCACATCCGATTAATTCACCCACCCACATCCACCTCCCCGGATTATTTTTCGTGAGCAGTGTATTCTGATGTCAATTAACCTACTTTACACATCCAGTTGATTCCCCCCACCCCCATCAACCCCGGACCCACAGCGGGGGTGGAGGGCCACCTACCCACTAGTAAGGGCTGATGGGTTTAGCCCATTTTATTTTTATTTGTGCTCGTTAGATTTTAATGTGTGCCCCAGCCCAGTAGATTTTATTGCACACCCCATACTTTTTAATGTGTTCCCAATGGTTTTGTATGTGAGCCCATTGAATGGGATGGACGTGGGGGAGCGTGCAGTCTCGGGAACTTCTTCCACAACGTGCCGGCCCGTGAGGAAGGGGGGAGTATCTCTTGCCGATTGTCTAACATCAAGTGTGAGCTTTTGGTAATGTCTCGCTGTAATTTTCCCTGATCCCTTTCCACATCCGGGTGCCTCAGGTCATTACTCAGTGTCTAAACATGTTCAAACAGGAAAATACTGGCTGGCACTGGTTCAGTAAGGCGTTGTGACCCCCTTTTCACATCCGGGTGCCCCAGCTCATTAAACGGTGACTAAACCTGCTAAAACAGTAAAATACGGGTTAGCACTGGCACCGCTGTGAATTTCCCCTAACCTCCCTTCCACCTCCGGCGTCAATCGGATGTGAATATATAGGGGGGTCGCTTGGTTGTCTATTTATAAGCATCTATAGAACGGATCACAATAGACCAATTAAAGCAGCTGGTAAATATTGTTGACGCTGTGCGTACCGTAACATTGTGTGAACTAATCGTAAATCAAAAGTACCAGGTGGATAAACTGAAAGTGGCCAATACAAAGTTCGGGAGACGCCTAATAGCATATCTAGATGACGAGTTTTGTGTATTTTTATCCTGTCGTTTTGATACCCTAATTGATGAAGACGTCTGTGATCTTAATAAAGAAAAACTGATATTTACCTGCGCTGGAGTAAAACACACACTACCATTATGAACTTTGAAGGTGTTTAAGAGACGAGCAGCAGAATCGAACAGTTAACAACAACAGGTATTATCTTCCCTGGCAGTTAGAACAAGTTAACATAAATGCCAGAGTTAAAGACGTGTAGTACTTAATTGCACAGTGGACAGGTTAAAGACTCAGCTAATCATCCAGCACGTTTAGTGGTCAGGTACGCTCACCATGCTTAGAACCGGCTATATTAAATTAATGTTTGTGGGTCATACAATTGCGAGGCGTGCCTATATGACAGCATAAAATATTCACAGTATGACGTGAGCGTAATTTACAAAGTAGTGAACCAAGACAGAGAGGATCGAGGAAACATTGAGTTCTGTGACTCTACCTATCACACGATAAGAGCGACTAAAGTACTACCCTATGAGAGAATCGAGGAGACTTACCTGTGTAGTATGACATGTGCTGTGTACAATTTCCGCAAAGAGGACGTTGTGGTCTGTTGCCCAGGACTCCACAACACCCACCACAACCCTTCACGATGCCACATCCACCGACCCCACCCCCAGAGTCACCAGCATACCCACCGCAAGAGTCGTCTGCTTACCAGACATCAGAGTTACCCGCGTGCCCACCACCAACGGAGGAGGAGGTAAAGTTCGAAGAACCCATAAATTTCGAGGATTTAATAATGTACAAAACTTATTCAAATGTTAAAATTATGGGTGAAACGCCCAATGACAACATAATCGTTCTGGGCAGTTTCAGTAACGTCTTCCTTCCAAAGTCTGTCTATTATTTGGATTGTAAACGATTTAAATCCAAACCACGCTGTATGATATATATCGGAGGACAAAGTGTGATGTTTAAAAGTGAATCAAAATATTAGGCGCGCTCATGTTGCCATAGCCTCACCTGACCCCGTTACTATTCTCACACAATCTGCTGACGTCATCTGAGCTAGCGGTGACATTTTTAAACATGTATAAGATAATTCAGTTTGTGAGTAGAGGGCGTTGCTGCTTGAGCGAATTGGACAGGGATATTTATTTACACCATTTCTTTCGCTGCATCACCAGTTGCCATTATGTCATTTAAATGTAGCGGGTCATGTGCAAAGCTCTCAAATCTTATTCAACACAAACATCATTGTCATCGAAATCCTATAAATCCTGCTCACCAGGAAGCCTGTTGGGACTAGGAGGTATTGTGTACTGCATTAGACCAGATCGAAAAAGAGGAATACAATCGTGTCAAGTGCTAAAAAGAACTCGAGAAAAACAAAAGCTATAACGTTGTGCTAGCGGTAGAGGCCAGTAATGAGCTGAACATTATTGTACTTGATGGTGTGGGAAGAGTAAGAATGCCGTGTAAAAACTTTGGAGAGATTGTCAATAGACGTGCTAGCGCCTCTCAGCGTGTCCTGAAGTATTTTGGAGTTGACTCCTACTCATTTTCTAGATGGTAGATGAGATGATATTCTCTCCTGATATTTTTATTAGGCTAAAGAATGATTATATGTTTTTCTTGCTATCACAATTTTTTGCACTCTAAACTCTCAACTTAATAACCCGTAGTGATTACAAGACCTAAATAATATTAATATTGCTGCTTGTAAAAAAAACCTCCATGTTGTTGTTGGGATTGCACGCTATGAATGTTTTAAATTAATTGCTGATTGTTAACAACAACAAAAACCTAAGAAAACGTTGCTATTATTTTTTAAAAATCCCTAGAACATGCTGTTTGGAAATCCTTGGATATTCAAAGACAGGGAAGAGCTAGTAATATTTACGTGACAACTTTGCCGGAATGAAACTGGTAGACTGGTAAATGTTATACTTTATTTCTTACACATGTGTGTAATATAACGTTATCAAAAAAAAAAGGCTTGATTGTACAATATAAATATAAATATATATATATTTATAAATTAATGAGTAGAAAGGATAAACCAGTTTATTATTGCAAACAGTTTCACTGTTTATAAATTAACTAAATTTGGTTTAAGATAAGGTTGCAAGCTACAACCCCACACACACACACACACACACACACACACACACGTACACAAATACATTTAAATTATTATGATAAATCAAACTTATAATCACATGTATTCATTTCTTAACCACTTTCAATCTGCGCTATCTAGCGAATAAATGAGTTATTATGACTTTTTCAATATCTTGTGATAGTACATACATATCCATATTTAATTAATGGTATTATTACTACTCATACATTAATCTAAATACTCTAATGGAGTAGGAATAATGAAAGCATTTATGAGGGGTAAGTGTACTCGCATTTGTGTGGAGGGAGATTTGAAAATATCCTTAGTTTAATAGGGCATTGTTCGAACTCCAAACTCCTCAACCGACCTCACCAGACGAGCTCCGCTTAGTTACTTGTATATCTCACAAGACCTAAACAATATTAATGATTGTAATTTAATTAAAAAAACTTGGTGGTTTCTGCTGTATGCTTTAAGTAAAATTTATTAATTGCCTGCTGTCTGTTAATAAAATAACTAGTAAAAAAATGTGATTATTATTATTTTTTTTAAATCCTTAGAATATGTTGTTTGAGAATCCTTAGAGAATCAAAGGCATACAGGAGAATGCAATATACATGTATCAACATTGCCAGAATGAAATATTAACTAGCTAAAAGTAGTAAACTTTAATCTTCAGTGATTACAGATGTGTAGTTATTATAGATTTAGCATATATATATATATATATATATATATAGCCCTGCGTTTGTGGAGATCACGATAATTCGCGAATGTTAGATATGGCATTTTTTCTTTCAGATGTTCACATTTCAGGTTACCCTGATTGCAAATATATGCTCAGAATTGTCGCGATAATTCGCGAAATCGGCGTTTTAGCGCGATATTCGCGATTTTCGGCATTCGCGTTAATATTTTGGGATATTGAAAAATAAGTTTTTGTGTAATATTTTGTCTTTGTGACTTGTACATACTTTTCCCGGACCAGCTGCCGCTAAATCTTACTTTTTTAATAAGTTGACAGCACATTTTTTGCGGACTAGTGTTTTTTACCGTTTTGTCCAAACAAAATGTAATTTTTGGTTTTCACTTCAATATGTTTAGTTTACCTGTTTCAAATATTGTCCTGGTAGTCTAGTTTTAACCCAACAAAGTCACCTTAATCACGAAAGTTTGGTAAAAACCACTTTTTTAATGCTTTTGTCTTAATTCGATAATTTCGTCGCAAAAAAGGATTTTTGTAATTCACCGCTTATTCACCGCTTTTGGGAAACTTAAAAACGAAATTGGGCTCTTTTATTCACCATAAAAGCAGGGCTCTGTATATATATATATATTAGGGTGTCCCAAGATACAAGGTAAAAAAATTTTTTTGCAAAGTTGAATACGCATACCCTCTATTTTTTTTCTATTTCACCTCAGTAACTTAAATAAAAAGTATTATTGCAATAAGATAACGGTAACCCGTGCCGACTTTACTTCAAACTTGAACGTGAGATCTTGTACGGGGAATACCATGGAAAGATTGTAAAATGTATGTTTCTTTGGTACATAAGACACCATTTTAATCAAAGCAGATATTTATTAACATATTACAGTAAAAGAAACATTACTGATCATATTTTCGTTTCAATGTTTGCTTTTTACAGTCATGATAGATCTTCGTGTGTTCTTGTACGCAACGAAACAAAAATTGTTTTTGTTCCTCCTCAACCGTTATTAATCCATGAAAGTCCTGCATTAGTTTTACTGCTCTTTCAGCTGTATCGTTCACTGCTCTAAGTATTGATTTCGTCTTTTTTGCGTCTAGAAAAGAAGCGTTATTCTCCCATGAAGAGGGACTCTCGTTGAGAAAACTATCATCAATTTTGAGTCTAGAAAACAATGAATGGCTTTTGACTGATATGAAATCATCGATGCTTTTTTCTGTAAAAAAAATGTAACAATTGCGTGATATAAATAAATAACTAAATAAACAATTACAAAATCAATGTATCAAACTCACCATACAATGAACCACAAAGTTCTTCCTTCTATGGAATGTATCTTTTCTCATGGGACGAGAAATTTTCTCTATGTAAATTTGCCACCATTTTTAATTTTGTTTCTTCGTCCACATCATCATCAAAAAGTGCTAATACTGCTATTTCATCAGTCAAATACCATAAATGCTGGAGAAATTTCTGTAAAGCAGCTTTCGAGATATTTTCATTAACATTTTCGTAAGCTTTCAAAGATTTCAAAAAGCACAAATCTTTGTAGGGTGCTTTAACTGCCAAAATGCATTGAAGCCATGGTTTAACATAGATTGTTACGATAAACAAGCAGACATCTAACAGTTCTTTCGTATCCTTGGTGTTTAATTTCAGCTGAGAACTAAATAACGATAGTTTTAGGGAGTAAATCGCTCGGGCCATCCATCTAGCTTGGTGCATGGCACCCGGAGGTCTGATTTTAATTTTTTTTTCTGCATCTCCACCTATAAACACCATAGAAATTTCAATCAACTCTCGATAGTCCTCTCTGACCATAACATTTTTAAGTTCATCTCGGTAAAAGTCCAGCAAATTTTCAATTTTGGGTACGGTTCTGAACAGTTCCACTGTTTCTCTATAGCACTGTATTTTAGTGGAATCGATATTTTTCCAATTCTCTTTATGCTTTTTAAAGAGTGGAATATCAGGGCTTGTTGTCACTTGTTTAATTTTCAGATCGAACATGGCCTTTAACACCAGTTCGTATACATGATGGCGGCAAGTGAAAAAAAGCATTTCCCTATCAAATTTTTGCTCGAGGAGCGTACAAGCACCATTAAAACGACCTGTATTCGAAGCCGTAATATCACAACAGAGAATTTGGACCTTGTTTTCGAGATTACAATCTAAGATCGCCTTCCAAATAGCCTGCGCCTGTTCTTTGCCTGAGGAATTATCCAGTCTCAGCACAGCAATGAGTTGTTATTTTAGTCCAAATGAAATAACAATAGGCAAGCGTTCTTCTTTCGATTTTCGAGCACTCAAAGCAGGCAACAGTTTGCTATCCCAATGTAAGGTCACTACATCCGGTACATCGTTTTGAAAATAAATTTTTATGTTTTCCGCACGTTCCTTCCGTTTTTCTGTTAGGATTCTTTGAATTGAAGACTTACTTATCGGAAATTCGTCAATGTTAAATCCAAGTGCATCAATAGTAGCTTCAAGAATAAACACAGAATCTCGCATACTTAACTGACACCTGTCTAAAGCAGCAACTAACTTTGGAGTAATAAAGTCTTTCCTCAATACTGATTTACTTGTCCCAGGTTTTGAGCTTTCGATCAGTGTTGGGAAATCTTCTGAATCTATATTTTCACTAGAATTCGAAGAGGAATCTTCTTGCAATGGTTCGTTTGATGCCGAGGATGTTGAATCGGAAACATATTTTATTAGCCGATTGTCTTCTTTGACAGCTCGAAGTCACGCCCTTTCCTCTTTTTTGGCCAGATTTTTTATCCACTCCACCTAAGTGACCGGGTCAGCCCGGCTCTCTTTGGCGCTGCAAGAACATCCTATCTTCCTCTATTTTCATTAATTGAAGTGCATCAGCATGTGCAATGTTGAACAAATTGTCTAAATTAATTACAAATTATTGTTGTCGCCGCTTGAATACGTCTTGTAATTTCTTTGCATTTTTTTTGTAAGTCTCTCCAAACTTGATACACATTAACAAGCTTGCTCGCACAATTTGGCAACAATTTGGTAGGTATGCGTGCCTTTTCCCAAAATATAATACATTCGCGAATAGCGAGATTTGCACTTTCATTAACACTTAAATTCACTTCTCGAATATTGTAAAACAAAACTGCGAGAACTTGTCCATTAGACGGAAGTTTTGAACCCGTTATTTGATGTCTTATATTACCTATTAAAAATATCACTTTTTTAGAATTACACAATTCCACTGCCATGTTCTGTTCACTGATTAAAAACCATACAAACATTTACTAATTAAACAACTTGGAATTATAAGCACATTGACACGTAGACGTGCGCTGTCCTGAGTAAACTGCTACTGACATGTTTCACGGGTTGTGCAATCTCACTGTCGAAGCATTCCAAAACCTTCCTTTATCTTTTTTGTTTTATCTTTACCATTTGCAGCTGTTGGGTGCTCCGCTACAGACACGTGTCGTCAGCGTTCGCTCGCTCAAGTACACATGTACTGACTGACATGTTTAGATGCAAGTCGGCACGGGTTGCCGTGGTCCAAATTACATGAAACATTATTTACAATTGTTTTGACATAAAAGGAAAAAAATAAGAGGGTATGCGAAAAAAAAAATAATTTAATTTTTTTGGGACACCCTAATATATATATATATATTTGTTTGGGCTGTAGGATATGAGTATACAGGAGGGACAAGTATGCTATTAATATTATCATTTCCACCAGCTTCACTGCTTAAATATTGGTTTATAATTTTAAATAATATGGATTTAAAGTAATTGTATTTATAGATTAGGAGGGGGGTGTTTGGGTGTAGACGTTAAAACACAAACATAACAGTTTAAGAATATTTATTTACAATCATAATATACACAATTAACAGGTTTATTTGATCGTGTATGTGTTAATTCAACGTCACTCTGCAAGAACTTACATTTTACATGTTTTTAAATATATGTTTGTTACACCTTCATTACACTTTTGGGTGTTTTCCCTGTCAATTTTATCATTCAACCATGTCAAATTCAAATATTTACAACTTTCATATCCTTTACCATCCAACTATGCCAAATGAGACTTTATATAAATCTATGTAATTGCAAAAATTAACTCTAAGCTTTAAGACCATTTATCTTATATTTGTTTGATTATTCAATATTACATATTATGGTATTTTAAATTGTTATGAGCTTTTAAATGATAATATTTTAAAATGTTATTCTTGTCAGTGCATGTGTTTCTTATCAAATTATAATCATTCAACTATGTCAAATAAAACGTCTTATACAACTAAGTAATTGAAACTTGAATTTATTTTAAATAGGGAAAATCATGGTGGCAATAGATTTTGACGACATAATTTATAACTTTTACATAAGTTCATAAGAAAAATATCTAGGAAAAAATCACGGCGTCTATTTAACTTTTACATAAATTCATATGTTGTAACATTTTAAATATCTATAGATAGTGTGTTTATTAATTCCCTTAATACAAATAAAAATAAATTAACCTAGTTTATATTTCCATCAAACAATAATATAAATTTAATAAATTCATTAACAAAATAATAGAAAATTAAATGAACAGCTTCTATATTTCCTGCAAGCTGTTAAAGTATTTAAGTATTGAGTTACTATCAAACATAAGAATATTTTGTTATTATAGACCCTCAAAGATTTTCTACCTCTAATATACTACCCTTTCACCGCATGTGTTTCTTATTCAATTTTGACAATAATTTGATACGGGGTAGTAATTAAATTTTCAACAAGATGTAAATCTGTTCTAGCAATACATAAAGCTGTTAACACTTTCTATGTATAATAGTATCTATGTTTTATTTTACGTGTTTTCAAATAAGACTTTATTCATCCTCTTCTGACGTATTTAGGGAGGTTTTTTCTAATAGGTTTTACAATCTCCCTCCATGCAAATGTGGGTACACCCCTTTTAATTCGGCCTAAGACTGTTATAATATTTCTGTGAAACTTTAAATGATCATATTTTAAATGATCTACATTGTCACTGAAAGTAAAGAACCACAACAAACGGGGGTGATATCTCCTCCAGCACCATCATGTCAGAGGAACGGGTTAGAGGGGGAAGCACAGGTGTCCACGTCCACCACGTTCATATCTCCTCCAGCACCATCATGTCAGAGGAACGGGTTAGAGGGGGAAGCACAGGTGTCCACGTCCACCACGTTCATATCCTCATCCTCATAGTCTTTATCGTCGATGGAGGGGAGCATATGCGGCGTCAGTGGCATGTGGAAATGGCAAAGGACATCATGGACGTCGCAATCCTCTACTTCATCAAAGGGACGCTTCTTGGAAGAGGTGAAGGTACTGTCGCTGCATGTGATGGAGGGTGACGGCGGACATGTCTCCAAGCAGGTAGGGGGCAGGGTCAATCTACCCCTGTAGCACCCACCAACTTATCAGTGAAATCCTGACAAAGAGTCATCGGGCATGAGGAAGACCTCTGACTTTGTGATCTCGTTCTTCAGCAAAGATTTGTTGTTCATTTTCTCCAGAGTTTGAGTGAATGGAAAGGTGTTATCCTTGTCCGTATCATTCAGTACAGATTCCTCAGAGCTCCTGGTGTTGGTCCCAGAGATAGGACCCAGGACACCACCATCTTCGCAAGGAGTATCTCTGTAGAAACCAGACGGTGTATAGCATCATGGGTGGGAATGGACCTGTTGTTTCTATAACTTCTCTTCTCCGGCCTCTTTTTGCAGGCGTTTCATTGTGTTTTTGATCAGCACCGATCTTCTTAAGGAACTCTCGGTGTATTTTATTTTCTTCAGTTTGTTTTTAGAAATATTTATCACTGTGCGTCGTTCCTCTTTGAGATGGTATTGGGCACTGATCATGGTGGGCCTAACCTTGGCAATGATCCCATTTCCGCTGCACAAATTAGAGCCATATTTGTGAGTGGTGTCAAAAATGTCATCATCGCTGTTGCCATTGTCTCGCACTTTACCATCTCTAAGCAGAGCAGGAGTGGTTGCCTTAAGGTCAGGCGTAAAGTCGTTACTGCTGCGTGCACCTGCAACACATTCAGCTCCATCACAGCTTGGCTGTTGTGGGTCAATAAGCATGTACCGACGACATAGAAATAGTTTTACACGGTTGTGAATAATAAGTTATTGTTACGGTTATTTATATAGTAATATTGATCAAAACGATATACAAGAAATTTGTATATATATATATATATATATATATATATATATATATATAAGGTGCTCCCAAGGTGCATTAACACATAGCTTACCATACCAATGGTTAAACATAGATTCCCTTACCTAAATAAAAAGTATTGTAAACGCTAAAATGTATTATGTATAAGCCGGATGTAATGTAATATAATTGAAAAGTGCGCGCTACTCCAATATAACTCACGTTGAACATTGTTAATAGTTTTCTAGTGATATACAGTAGGTAACAGAGTAGATTATTTCATTTATAATTATTGGTGTAGTGTTTCTTCAACACTCTAAAGCCTATTATATAGTTTCACAAAGTTTAGGAGATTTTTAATGTTTCTATAGACCTATAATTTACTTTCACAAAGCTTAGAGGTTTTTAATAAATCTTTATTTTAAGATAAAAGCAAGAGAAAGTATGGGCGGTGCACTGTACCATTTATTTATATAAGTTATTGTAAATATATTATAATTATATATCTTATTAGTTTATTTATTCATTAACTATTGAAAGAAGTTCCTATTGTTGATGCCAAGCTGATTGCTATTTTAATCATATTATAAATACAAATATTAAGAAAGTTTGGATTTTAGACATACATAATAGTAATTGTTGTCTTGCTTTCTTCGAACCCAAGATTACTCCTGGAGAAAATGGGTGTCGATCATGAATATATATTTAAGTGTAGTTAAGAAATTAAACAAGATATTAAAGAATATTTGTTCAAACAGGGAATCATTTCACTATATTAATAATCCGACCCCCCTAGCCCTTCTAACCATCAGCATAGGTGTTTGTGCATTGTTTATTGTTAGATCAGTACCATTAGTCTCTACTTCATGTTTCTGTCCTCTATGCTATTTCTTTGTATAGTGCTTCCTTTATCTAGGTTCTCTATGCCTCGAAATTAGTTAGTTTTTGTTTTGTCTTGTGATCTGATTGCCTTTTGTTGTGGTTTAGACGGTTTTTCGGTCTTTTCTTATATTGTATTGACTCCTTCCACCTTCATTCGCCTTTCCTCACTCTTGGAGGCAACAAGAACATACCTGGACCCCTCTAGGTCTATTGTTTTCCCGCCAAGTGTCGCTGGCGCGGTTTTTCGTTCTGCCGATTTAGTGAGTCGTGTGCTGAGACTTGATCGACCAATAAGTGATGGTTATAGGTTCCGTGAACTTTCACCTGGAAGCGGTCCAATCTCAATTATTCGTGTGCGTGTGTTAATCAAATTGACTACTCCAAGACAACACCAATCAGACAACATAAAGTGAAGGTGAGTTACCTCTACCCATTCCCATTCCACCATACAGTCCATTTGTCCGTGTTCGTAACACTGGTCCTCCAGAGGTTTTTTAGTTTTCAGTTCTTGTGATTTACGCTACAATAGGTTTTCACTCTGGTAGTTTTGTTTCGAAAATCTATTAACCATCTTTTAGTTAAGAGGCTTTATTTTACAAACGTTTATTGTTTCAATATCTATTTAGGGTAATCTAAACAAATTCTCACCATAGTATCCAATTTAAAGGATATATTATAGTTTCCTTTATATGTGTCTGGCGTATTTATGGAGGTTTTCCATTCCCCCTCCATGAAAATGTAGGTACACTTCCTCTAATCTAGGCTTGAGACTGTAAGAATAAAACTTGTTTTTGTTTGACATGTTTATTAAATTAATTTTGCTAACTTCTCCCACTACACAAGTCTATAGCGTTGACTGATTGTTTTAAATTGTATTTGCGATTACATATTATTATGTCAACAAAATATAATTGAGACCATATTTAAAAATAAAACTTCTTTATTTGTAATTTATATTAACTCATAACCAGAAAAGACAACACTTTATTAGTGAAGTAAATTTGATACTCTTCCAACAGGCAAACTAACTGGTCATGTGTAGGTTGATTGCTACTCTTTCCCCGTATTTGAATATCTTGTAATTTACGACTAGGCTTGTATTCTACCATCACAACAGTTACAATTGATAAATAAAAATGAAGTTAGATCTTGTTGGTGAATTTGCTATATAAACACCAAAATTAGTTCCTTTTTTTACTTTCTCCTTGGGTATCAACAATAAAACAGGTAGTGACGAACTAAAAATTATATATCTTACCTTTATAGTTGATTGTAGATGTCATTTTTTTTCCTCTCGCAGTGACGTTGAATTAATACACTCACACGATGAGTAAATTGAATTCCTTTTTCCGACAGTATTTATACCCTTTCAGGTGATTAATGCAACTAATGTGGTGTGTCTGGATATAAGTCTCTGCCTTAATATCAATTATCTATCAAAAGTGACTGTTACGGACCATGAACTTAACGTATTAATATTGCAACCCCCTAGGGTGAAGATGACTGGAAAATCATCTGAAATAGCCTAATTTTAACAATATGTCTTTATTTGTAATAAACAATGAAATAGTACAATATAATAGTATATCAACAAAACATAGAGCGTGCAAGCGCGTCTTCCTTCCTAATATAGAAATAGATCCGTTTAGAGTACGAATACCTTAAATCAACAATGCAACAATGCAAAAATGCGACAATGCAACAGTGCAACAATGCAACAAGCGCGACGAATAATTAAACATACCAGACAACAATCCTAACTGACTTATATTAAAGCCTATGTTTCTAGGTTCGAAGAACATCCAATCTATAAAGGTGAGCTTTAAAGACCAAGAAATTCAAACTCCCGCGTAGCACACAGGCGTTAAGCGCTTACAACCCTCAACGAATATCATAATAGGATACAATAATAACGACCAATAGAGGACCAAGTCCCAATCTATCCTATAAGTGCCCCGTCTCCTAATATAATGTAATAATTACCCAGACGACACCTAATCCTAAGCATAACTCATGAATAAATACAAGATGGGTTGTAAGCCCAAGACGCAGAGTTTCACTCTGCACATTCAGTAGGATGTAAATATACCAACAAAGCCAATAGGTGAAATTAAATAGGGCTGGAGCCCAAAAAGACGGCAGAAAAGCGACGACATTTACGACTACAGCGAGAAGCGCATGACGTAGTAAGTTTAAATATTCAAAATAAGATTTTACGTGCAGAACTATAATTTAGACTGTTTTCCCCCATTACGCCGAAATATAATTTAGATACAAACAATAATAATAATCCCCTGCCCTACGTCGCTGTTCTCACCTTTCTTTCTTAAGTGATTTATTTTTTCCGTTCTTATACTCTATATACAAACATATTTAAATAAATAAAACATAAATGAAATAATAATATTTACCGACCCGTAAGGGTTCTTTAATATATCAGTCCTTCGAATAAATTGAAAATAAAAGTTGTTTCTGGATCCCCAAATAAGGCACATCTCGAAATATTGCGGTGGGGTTTTGGGCCCTCACCTCACTGCACATATTGCCTGGTCGGCTATCACTCACTCTGGGCCCGTAACAAACACTGGGCGACCAGCACACTGCCCTCTAACTCGGCCTAATGGCCGGCAACGCCCGCTATCTGGCCTCCCCTCCCAGTCTCACACGACTAGAAGGGGGGTCACGACTCCCCAGATTCGACTCCGAGGTCACCTGCCGTCCTCGACCCGGGGATTCACAACGCCGTCCCTGATTCGGCGGTAGGGATGGCCAGGAGCGTCGTAATCGCCGATGCCCCTGACAATCATGTTCGAGCTGGCCTGCGCTCGGGTGAAAAAATCTTACCGCCAGCCCACGGATACGGCTGTCCAGGGATGGGAGGCCTGACATGGTCAGGAGAATGCGGTTTGGGACGCGGGGCGGAGCCCCGAGGATCAAGCGAAGGAACCGGTGGTATACAGAACGAAGATGATTGTATCTGTATCTACGGAGATAGGAAAATACGGGAGTGGAATAGAGAAGGATGGACATCACACAGAGCAGGAAAAGCCTGATCTTGTGACCGTATTCCAACGGACTGACCGGGCGCAAAAGTGGAGCTAGCTTCAACATGACGCCCCTGGCCCTACACGCCGCCGAACGCAGGTGCGGGTCCCAGCTGCATTTCGCAACCAGGGTCACCCCCAGCCACCAGACTGACGGCGACCACTGGACCGCGGTACCCTCCACGCGAAGTGGCTGCAGGGAGCCCGTTCCCCGACGTGTGAACATAATAGCCTGCGTCTTTTGGGATTGGATGGTAAGGGACCGAGCACGAAGGTAGGTCATAGTCCCCGCAACGCGAAGGTAAGTTTGGCCAAGACCACCTTAGCATCCGGGGACTGCGCCAGGATAGCGGTGTCGTCTGCGAACTGGAAGAGAGCTGTACCGTGCGAGACGGGCATGTCTCGCACGAACAGGGAATACAGGATCGGTGAAAGGCAGGAGCCCTGGTGGACCCCTGCCCGAACCGGTCGGGGGAGGAAAGGGCCCCCTCGATTCCCACTCTGAAGGAGCGGTCGGCAAGGAAGGACTCGAGGAGATGGAGGATCGGAGGCGGGATACCCACCCCGGCGAGAGCGGTGAGAAGCCCACGGTGGCTGACGCTGTCGAACGCCCCTTTGACGTCCAACACGACGAAGCCCGTCCGGGCCCCGGTGTTGAACGCGCCGGTCACCAGGTACACCACCTTGGCGACCGCGTGGGTCGTCGACAGGCCCTTCCGAAAGCCGAATTGGTGATCCGGCAGGAGGGGGTTCACCTCCAGCCAGGCCTCCAATCTAGCCAGGATCATTCTCTCCGCCACCTTGCCGACGCAAGAAAGGAGGGAGATGGGTCTGTAGGAAGTCGGGTAGGCGGGGGGCTTCCTCGGCTTATGGATCGGAACGACATACGCTGCCTTCCAATGATCCGGAAAGTAGAGCAGTGTCAGGACGGCGTTAAGGATACGGAGGAGAAGTACGAACGCCTTGCGAGGTAGGTGAGTGAGGAGAAGGGGGGAAACCCGGTTGAGCCCCAGGGCGGACGAGGTTTTGAGACTCGCCAGGGCCCGAGACAGCTCACGGGGGGTGACCAGTCGTAGGTCTGGGTAGAGAAGATCTCCCTCGACTGGGGGGAGGAAGGGGTGTTCAGGGAGATCTAACCCAGGAGGCTCCGGATCTCTCACCAGCAATCCCGGTCATCGCGCGAAGCTGGCCTCAAACGCCACCGACAAGGCCTCCACTTGGTCCGAGGCAGCGGACGCCAAACCGCCCGCCACGCGCAACTCTGGGATAAGATCGGGCCTGCGACGCATCCCCTTCAGATGGCGCCACAGGGAGAGATCCTCGGTATCTAGGTCTTGGAGCCCCCTGCGTTGAGCCTCCGCCCTCCACCGACGGAGTAGCCGCTGGCAGCGGGAACGGAGGAATCTGTAGATCTCCCTGGCTCGAAGGATGTGAGACCGCTGCCACAGGGCTCGCGCCCTGTCGCGGAGCCGTATCTCATCTAGGATGAAGGGGGGTAACGGTGGGCCCAAGAGAGTAGGTCACCATACGGGGATGGATGATGTAGCGGCAGAAAGAAGGGTCGACGTGAAGAGGTGGGCCTGGTGGTCCAACTCCGCGACGTCGGGGATGGGTGCGGCGGGAAAGATCACGCGGGCCAACCTATCCTGGAATCTAGGCCAGTCCGCACGTCTGTAGTTGAATCGGGGAGGCGTGTCGACGGGCAGTGGAAGAAAATGCAGGTCACAGGTCACCGGGTTGTGGTCAGATGACTGGGACAGGTGTGTGACCAGAGGGGAGAGAAAGGGTCTCCTCGTGGTCAGCATGAGGTCCAGGAAACTGGGGAGGTGACGGGGGTGTTCGGGGAGATAGGACGGTAGGTGGGGGCGGTTGGATGAAGAGGCCGTGCCCGTCCGCAAACCGGCGGAGGGCGGTCCCCCTGCGGTTAACGCCAGCACAACCCCAAGAGGTGTGTCTGGCGTTGTAGTCTCCCGCCAGCACAACGCTGGCATCGAGACCTCGCAAGACCTCCAGGTCCGCCATGGACGGGGGGAACCCGGGAAGGCCGTAGACTGTCACGATCGTGATCGAGTACGCGGCCCCTAGCAGCCTCACCGCCACGACCTCCAGGGACGCGAATCCCGGGACGGCCGCGTGGTGGTGCTGCAGAGTCTCCCGTACTAGCAGGGCCACGCACCCCCCTCCAGTGACCACCTAGGCCCGCCCGGTGGCAGAGGAACCCGGGTATCTGGAAGACGGAAGCCTCCGTGAACCACGTCTCGGTAAGGAAGGCGATGTCGACGGCGTGGTCGGACATCAACAGAAGGAGTTCAGGGACTTTGTGAGTAGGTGACCTGCAATTCCAGAGAAGGATACGGAGGGGTGCGGTCAAAAGAGGGTGGAGAGAGCCTCGAACAGGATCTCGAACCGCTTCGACCAGTCAGTGGTGGCGACGAAGGCGGCAAGGCGTTCCTTTAGGTAGGGAAGCCGGGAACAGATGTTGAGGGGGCGAAGAAGATCCCAGATATCGGATAGCCCTTTGAAGAAGGACAAAAAGTCCGAGGTCTGGTCGGAATTGGCCGGAGGACGCGCGGACCCAGCGTGGATACGAGGGGGTTGCGGGCCCACGGCCGGTGCGGTAGGAGGCGCCCGCGCGCTTCCGGGCAACCCCGGGAACGCCCAGGCGTTAGTGAGAGGGGGAGGGACAGGTTGTCCGAGACGACCAGAGGGTTGGGCCGACGGGCGAGCTTGGCCGGTCATCGCCGAGCGCTGACGCGAATCGACGAACCTGTGCCTATGCGCACATATTCCGGCGTTGGCGGGGTGGGCTTCCCCACAGTTGGCACAACGCGCTGGATCTGTGCGAGGGCGTTCGCATGCAGAGGACGCGTGAGCCTCACCGCACTTGACACAGCGCTCCTGGCGGAGACACCCGATGGAAGAGTGGCCGAAACCCTGACAGCGATGGCACTGCTGAGCCACATTCTTTCGCCTGAAGGATTCCAGGGAAACCTTCATATGCGAGAGAACGGTCTCTCCCGACAATCTCTGGAGCTGCTGGCGCCCTACCAGAGTCACCAGAAAGAGCGGGAAAGGCCGCTCTACCTAATCTGGCCCCACAGGCCTCGCCCCCAGGCGGGTCGCCCTTCTCACCTGGTAACCCTTATTCACTAGGGTGGCCTAAATGTCCTCGGACGGTGAGGTCACCGGGAGTCCTCTGATGACGAGACGCACGTCTCGTTCTCCGCCGGTGGGAAAAGTATACGGCTGATACCCCTGCTGTACCAGCGTCTCCAGAAGAGTGGAGTGGTCGGCCAACGTGTCCACGTAGAACGTAACACGATTGGTCGACCACTTCAGGCGGAGACCCCCAGCGAGTTTCCGGCTCAGTCTATTTGTGGCCGCGAATGGGTTGACTTTGAAGTTCCCCTCGCAGACGATTACCTGGACTCGCTTGGTCCTGGTACCATTGGGCGCGGGCTGGGCCGCGGTCAGCTTGTCGGGGACTCTGGGTACGGCACCCTTCCCCGACGACGTAGTCGGGCCCTGAGACGGGGCGACCCTGGCCTCGGCTGTAGTCGCCTTGGCCCCGGACCCCGCCCCCGAACTCGACACGGCTCCGGGGGGGTACACCGATCCCTCGGCTGGGGCCGACTTCGCTCCAGACCCGGTAGGAACCGGAACAGCTAGGCGCGAGCGCCTGTTTGGAAGAACAGGAGGCGCAAACTCACCCGAGTCTTCAGTCGGCAGGTTCCTCAGGGCGTCGAACCTGTTTGGCCGCGAGCCTGAATCCACCGCCGTCTTCTTCAGTTGTCCTGGGGGAGAGGTGTGTCCCTTCCGCTTCCTCTGTGGGGCGGGTTTGACGGACCAGCCCGGATCAGTTGAGGGCGGGGGCCCTCCGTCCCTCGCACCTTGTGATGGAACTCCTGGTTTGGGGACCTCCTCCTCGGGGTCGAAGAGGCTCCACGCCCCTTGGGCGGAGACCTCGAACGGGTTGTTGCCCGCCGCGTCATCATTGGTCGGCCCGGAGGCCACTTCTCCTTCAGCTGGTGGTGGTGGTGGTACGGCAAGGTTCGCCGGGAGTTCCGGTTGGGTGTCCAAGGGGGCCTCCGAAGTTAAGTCCATCGGGGAGTCCCCCTCAGGGGTCGGTCCCAGATCCCCTTCCGGGGCGGTGGTCATCTCGGTCACGTCCGACTTACTCCTCGTGGTGAGTAATCGTTCTGCGGTACGTCCATAAAGGGAGGCGTGGTAAGCCGCCCCCTTCTCCCTCGATCTGTAATCCCCGGCTGGGGCAGCGTAGTAACCCACCGCGGCGGTGGTTGAGGCAGACACGCTGCATATCGCGGTGGTCGTGGTGTAGGTGACCGAAGTCATCGCTGTTCTCACCTAGATTAGCTGGTGGTGTAATAAAAGAACATAGACCACCAGCGCACCACTATATATACAAAAATTAAGTTGACATAGAGGGGTAGGGACGTAAGGAGAGGAAAGGAAGGAGAAGCGAGAGAACGGGATGACGAGATGGATCGAGCAACGTGTCGTATAGCCTAGAAGATTCACGTGGTGGAAGAAGGAACTATCTTATTTTGTTTCTGGCCAGTCTTGGGCTGACACTAGGTGGCGCCTGTTGAACGCTCCGTCAGTCTATCGGGCGGTCGTTTGGAGTAAGGAGGTGGGTGCTAGGTCCGTGCTATTGCCGTGTGTTGCAGCTCGTCTAGGAGGTCCGGTAAGTGTCCCCCATTCGATTTAGCCATAACTCGTAACTTGTTACATCTGACTTGTAACTTGTTACAAAATATTTAATATGTTTGTAGAAATAACAGAACTATAGTATGATTCTGCTAGGAAGAGCAGAATGTATTGATCATCTGTAGATCACAAGGGTCCTTTACCAACGGTCAGTGTCTCACTGACTTGACGTTTGTATATATTTAATTTGTTTGGTATCATTTCTATTACCTCATAATCAGCAAAGATAACACTTTATTAGCGAATTAATTTTTATACTTTCCCAACAAGAAAACTAACTTTTCAGGATTTGAGGTAGATATTATTACTTGGTGAGTCAGACAGAAAACAGATCAATTATTAAGAGAATAACCGTTGTTTACGTGATTTAATAGATGCATATTCACGGGGTGAACACGCTCAGGCCCCCCAAATATATGTAAGCTATGTTTCAGTTAACAGGTTTTAATTAATTAATTTATATGATAAATATGATAGGCCATATGATTAATAAATATATTTTATATCTGAACATTTCTCATGTGTTTACTAAAACTGGGGCCCCTTTTTTAGTCACATTTCAATTTGTTTGAGTAGTAAATTAAACTTACTGGAAATACGTTTTATAAAACTTGTTGTTTACCTGCATCGATGATAGCGTAGTCTAAGACGTCACTATCGTGCTATACTAGACTGCCGATGCTAGGGAGGTAGCGGTTTGATTATCGTTCTGGCGTACTGAGATTGATTTCTCACCCCCAAGCAAATGCTTGTACACATTCTAACTGGCTGACCAGCAAATGTGGGGGTACACTCAGCCAATGGATGGATGTACGACCATTCTAACAAATATTATAAGTGTCAGCTCCACGAACGATATTGTGGTTCAAATCTATATGGGCACTCTATCTAAATGTCAGGTTCATCTAATTCTGGAGGAAGGGGATGTTGGAATCAAATCCTTGCAGGGTAAACAGTTGCTGGAAATATTTTATTAGTTAATATATAGACGTTTAGCCAGAAAGGGTGCGTGTAACTAACTCAGATTGTTATGATCACGGTTTGAATCCCCGTTTAGGTGTATTGTCACTAAATGGTTTCCCTCTTCCTCACTCTACGTAAACACTGGAACATTTTCTACCTTACTAGTGATTCATGTTGGTATGGTGGATACCTATGCAACCAATTTTAGTATACTTGGGATACTGGTCCGTGTGTAGTAACAACCAATAATTTTATTATTCTTTTCCAAAGGTCCCGAGTTAAAATCCCTGCTTGGTGGAAAATTATCTTTAGACTTTTAGCTAGAAAGGGTGTATGTAACTAATCTAGTTATGGTAGGGGTTCAAATCTCCTCTGAGGTGTATTGTCACTAAATGGTTTCCCTCTCTCACACTCCACGTAAACGGTGGAACAGAACTATAGTATGATTCTGGTAGGAAGAGCAGTTTATGGTTACATCACGGATCCTTTACAGGTGGTCAGTATCTCGCTGACTTGACGTATATTAAATTTGTTTGAGAGAGAACAAATACAAACTTATACTTTTGCGATCAACATTAACGTACAAACTTTCTGCTCCTTATCTATAAGATCACGGAATTGCCATATGAATATATTTAAGTTGTTTTGGTAGGAGGAACAATTTAGAAGTAGCTGTGCTTTTTTGTCATAGGCCTCCTTTACCTTATTAATGGTTAATGAGACTCTTTGGCAAAGATAATTGTCATTAGCAAGCAGACAAGCATGTACTTGTTCAACAAGCCCTGGGGCACCGGGAAAAGTACCGTAAATGCAGGGGGGTCTGTGGTGGCCACTCGTTATAAATTGACAACATTATACACTGTGAATTCCGAGAGTGAGGTTCAAACACTGGCTGTTTAATTATGGTCCTGTCCAGGGTTTGAACCCCCGAATTGTCGGTACAATATTAACACCACAGCCGTCGAGCGAGGATGTTTCTCGACACATCACGGGAATGTCCCAGGTTTGTAACCCCTTAGCATTTGCTTCCCGTTCTGGTGTATTGAGATTGATTTTCTCACCCCAAGCAAATGCGGATACACATTATACCTGGTCTAATTAAATCAAACGGAAAATCTGATCGACCAACAAAACCCTTTTTTGATTTTTGCCTAGCCTACATATTTTCTCGCATCCTATTGGCTAAGAATAAAATTAATTTAGTTTCTTTAATAAATTAGATGTAATGTACCGTTACTTGATCAATTGTGTCTTGATCATTGCTGCGTACTGACACAGCACAAGAACTGCGACAGATATCGAGGTTCAAATCCCTGTGGTCACTCGATCATCTAATTCTGGTGGAGGAGGCCGGAATAAAATCCCTGCTTGTTGAACATATAGACGTTTAGCCAGAAAGGGTGCTTGTAACTCATCTGGTTATGTAGGTGGAGGTCGTGGTTCAAATGACCTCTGAGACGTACTGTCACTCTCGTGTTTGGCTCGTCTGCCAAGGAGAGCATGGTTTGAACCTCAGCCGGTGGCACTGAGGGTGATTTTTTCTACCCAATTGCGTGTGCACTTCCTCACCCGATCGGATAGTAAGACGCTATGCTATGTATGGCTCTCAGACATCAACATTGATTGTCTGCATCCTTTACCGGCTGTCAGTATCTCACTGACTTGACGTATGAACATATTAAATTTGTTTGTTAGAAAGAACAGAACTATAGTATTACTTGGAATAGCAGTCAAATCATCTGCAAATCACATGAGTCCTTACCTGTGGTCAGTATCTCACTGACTTGACGTATGAATATATTTAATTTGTTTGGTAGAAAGAACAAATACAAACTTTTATACATATTGCAATCAACATTTCCGTAGGAGAGTTGTTTAAAATACAAACTTTCTATTTCGTATCTATCAGATAACGGATTTGCCGTATGAATATATTTAAGTTATTTGGTAGGAGGAACAGTTTAGAATATTCACACATGACTCTTGAAGTAATTGTGCTTTTCGGTCAAAACCCTACTATAGGATTCCTCAATTCGTTAATGGCACTTAACACAGCACTCTTGGTGTAATAATTAGGAATATGACCGGTATTGAACATGTAATAAATGCCCTGGGCCCCCGGAAAATTAACAGCAAATGCTCTCTTTGATAGTTTATTCACTCATTAGTAATCAGGCTTCAAATTGACAATATTTTATACTGCGCCAACGGGCACACATTAAAATCAGGAACGATGGTACGGGGAGTAAATTAGTCTTACCACCCAGGCCGAGTAAGGACCTCGGGGGAGGGGGATGTGAGTCGGGGAATCAACCGGATGTGGAAAGTAGGTTAATTGATAGCCTCGGGACTGTTACAGGTGGTCGTACACGCTACCTACAATTAATGTTGACTACTTTTATTTAGGTCCTCCTTGACACCAAGGCTGTTTACCATAAGTGTAATTAAAACTGCATCACTTACTAGTTTTTAATCTATTCATACAATACATAAAATATATATGTATAATCTGGATTTATGTTATATATATTCATTAGTTCGAGTGCTATGAATGAAAGACTAAAATTGAGATACACAAAGATTAGTTATTTTTTACTATATTATTAAGAAAGGAGTATCCTAAAAAATGTAGTAACAAAGTAGAAAGTTTGTTATATTTCAGTTCAAACAATATGTCCTTTGTACTTAAATAACTCTTTAGATCATATATGAAGAAATATGTTGTATGACACTGTTATATGATATAGTGTGAGTTAAGTCAAGCTATGATCGACAGGTGCTGCAGTTTCGGGTGCTGGTGTCGTCTCAGGTGGTCGGCCATCTTACAATAAGGACCGCTGCTTCACTCTTCTAGTCGTTGATGATCAAAACACTGACTGGTGAGTTTCAACTAGTAAAGAAAAAACTACTTTACATACCCAAATATGACGATAGATTAGAGCCAAATTTACAGAATAAACATCTTTATTAAGAGTTTTCTAGATAGATTTCCAGGCTCATTTAGTTGTTAGCCATATTGGTTACGGTAAGGAAAAATACAAATGAAATCATCGTTTTTTAAATTGTTATTTTTATGTCAATAATTCACATATCGGGAAGATTAATGACTTCAGGATAGAAGCTATTTTGAATACCATTTAGCTGTTTTTATTAAACATCCATCTAAAGATCTTATGCAAATTTTAGGCTTCATGACCTTAAAAGTCAAATAATTCACCTATTTTAACAATATATTTATCGAGGGTGTATTATCCCCAATAAACAACTTACCTATGTTCCTAAAAATATTAATAAATTACAAATGAATTGTTACATTTATGCCTCCGATGCTATCTGATGATATAT
This sequence comes from Timema cristinae, assembly GCA_039000515.1. NCBI lineage: Eukaryota > Metazoa > Arthropoda > Insecta > Phasmatodea > Timematidae > Timema > Timema cristinae. Next base: position 59,769,008 of record JBCFYV010000001.1, read on the forward strand.
ATCATAGTGAATACAATCTAGGATTTTCATTGAAGTTGCTTATTTGAGAAATGTTTGGATGTAAACAATTCCTAGTGGATACAATTCAGAATTTTCATTAAGGTTTTTTATCTGTAAAATGTCTGCATGGAGACCATTCCGAGTGGATACAGTGCAGCTAACCCGAATTATTGAAATAATATTATGTGAATATATGAGCTCATTCATCGATGCGTTTCAATGGAATGTTTAAATCAAAGTTAGAACTGTTGGGCTTGATTCAAGAATCAAATATATAATTTTTGTTTATATCTTAGACGTTTACTTATCATTTAGGTATATCGTATTCCCAGTTATTTTGAAATAATATGCTTAATACTTCTAATGACAAAATATTGTGATAAAACTTATTCAAAAGTAAAATGTATCGAATAAAAACACTTTTATTAACTACAACAAAAACTAAAGAGTTGTGAGATAATTAAGTATAGTTAAATAATATGCCTATTAGTTAATATAATCACCTGGAGAATTGTCATCAGGAAGTGGAGTATGTCCGGGGTTAATCCTCACAAGGTAGTGTCTACCCAATTTTGATAATGTACAGAACTTCTGTTACAAAATCTACGGCAATAGCTGAGCTTGATTTTTGTTCCTGTTACCAGACTTTTAACAATCATCATCAACAACAACTGTTTCCAGCCTGTGGTCGGGTCACTTTAGTAAAATGCCTCCATATTCTTCTATTCTTCCACCAATATTCTTCCTTTAATTTCTTCAATTCTTCTCCTCTCACTTGCACACTTTTCTTTTATCTGCTCCTCTCATCTATTTCTTGGCTTCAATTGTGGTCTTTCTCCCACATACTTCATTCCATTCATTTGAACCGGTGCTTTCAAACCTCTAGAAGTCCCTATGCAAGTCTTTGTACGAGGATATGTCTCAACGCAAGGATGAATAAGGGATATTTTTTACTACCTACACGTAATTGGTGTATCATTTAATCTTAAAGGCTATTTGTATCGCCATTGCACAATTATTGTAAAATGGTAATAGTTTTTCAAATGGTAATACTTATGTTTTCCCACTAAGTGTCGAGTTTTGAATAAGATTAGAGCTATAGAAATAAAATATATCTATGGCATAATTTGTGATAACCATTAATATTTCATACATTGTTCTTACAAAGTTCGCCTAGCATTTGAATTATTCTTTTACTACCTAATGTCGGCTGGCTTTTAACCTACTTAAAATTACTTAGAAAATATGATAACTGATTGTAATTTGAGGTTTTACTCAATTTCGCACAAAGACTTGCCAACTAAATAGATATAAAATTGAATTATAGTATTAATTTTTCATTTATATGTAAACAGTAGCAATTTTGCGAGGCTTCGCTCGCATTAAAAAATACATCAACACATTCTAAAACTTAAAATTATAGTAAATAATGAAACTTTGTCAAGAGCACCAATATTAACGAAAAAACATGGACTCGCCTAACTTCCTTCCCCCGGAGATAATATCAAGTGCAATCCTACTTCCTCCCCCGGAGATAATATCAAGTGCAATACAACCTCCTCTCCCGGAGATAATATCAAGTGCAATACAACCTCCTCCCCCGGAGATAATATCAAATGCAATACCACCTCCTCTCCCGGAGATAATATCAAGTGCAATACAACCTCCTCCCCCGGAGATAATATCAAGTGCAATACAACCTCCTCTCCCGGAGATAATATCAAGTGCAATACAACCTCCTCCCCCGGAGATAATATCAAGTGCAATACCACCATCTCTCCCGGAGATAATATCAAGTACCTGTTGAGCTACTGCCCGTAGCTTGTCCTTGGAGGAAATGTAGACAATTTCACAGGAATCAATGTTTGTTTAGCCTCTATAAGTGTTGATAGTTGATTAGAGATTTGTTTATAATATTGATTAATATTGTATTAATTAATTCAGATTAATTTTTAATAAATTATATTGGAACTTTTCTGTAACAATTTTATCAACTTTTATTGCTGTATAGTAATGCAGTTAAGGTGGTTTTTCCACAATGGTTTTACACTCTTATCTCTCCAATCAAATGCGGGTGCACTTCTTCTAAATTCAACCTACCTAATCTATATTATTATGTATTATAAAGTAATTCCAGTAATAAATGTCAAAATGTTTTTTTATAATCTACAACTGTACCCTCCGTCGAGATTGAAAGGTAGCAACTTATTGGCTCAGCCCACGCGGTATGCTATACATCCTAACATGACTGCTGAATAGTTTGCCTAGGCTACGCCCAAGAACGTATTTAGAGAAAGCCTTAAGTCCTTACAGTATTTTTTGCCTGTAGGGAAGGAGTGTTGGGGAAGGGGTTATGTCTTTTAGCGATACACGAATGATTTTATTTACTAAATTAATTTTAATTTATAGTTCTGATAATGATAAAATCAATAATTAATATTTACATAATAAGTTAATAATTATATTTGCTCTCATTAACATACGGGCTGGAATTATTTTTTTATAGCTATTAAAATTTGAACCACGTCAAACGTTATTTTGGCACTTTTACCAACATTGTTTGGTTTTACATGCTAACATAAAGCAAGTCTCCCCTTTTCCAGAATCTTCATTACTGTTTATAGCCAATTATAAATCTATTAATGACTAATTATTATATTACACACATATCAAGTAAATAATAGATTAAGTCTAAAATGTATTTACTTTATTTGTAAGAAGTTGAGTTTAAAAAAAAAATCTTCTTTAATTTAAGAGTTCCCCTCCTAGTTTAAAATATTTTACACTATTTCCGGGTGGACAAAAAAAATATATTGATAAAATCTTATCCACTGGACATATTTTAGTTATAAAAGTGAATTTGTTTGTTTCTTCAAAGTTATTATGACTGTGTATAACTAACTTTGTGGGACCATAGTTAAATTCTATACTTTATTTAATGTTACCATAGTGACTATAATATAACTATTAGTAAAACGCTTTAATAATTAATACTTTGATTGAGAAAAGGTGTGGTTTATTAAGATTTGCGTTGATTATAATCATTGTATAATAAATTTAATGTATAATGTTAAATGTGATTATTTTTGTCAAATCTGTTTTTTACTAAATCAACTATCGAAATCCAAACAATAAAAATGGCCATGTTGTAGGCAAGTAATAATACAATATCAGAATAAGGAGGTTTAAATAATAATTGAAAAGCAAGGATAAATATTGTTTAGTTTTACGAGTTTAAAACCACTTTACATGATATCTCTGCTTTTTTAAGGTTTGTAATATAAAATATTTAAGATAAAAAATATTGTTGTTCTGTACTATATTTAAGAATATTTGTCTCTAGTCAAGAATACCTGGAATTTCACAACCTATTGCACTGCATTTATTTCTATTCATCAGTATGTCTACTAAGAGAGGAGATCGCAGACATACAGTCAGGGTTTGATTTTCTTTTAAAGATACGGCCAGATTTATTTATCTCTGGAACCATTTAACGAATTGCGGTGCAGTTTTTACATTTGTACTGGACCAATATACAGGCAGGTTTTAGCATTGTGTATAATCAGGTGTTTCGGTGTGAGTCCCGGTGAAGGGCCAGCCGAATGTTTGTGTACATTTATGGAACAACACAATTACTGTAGGGTAGTTTTTTATTATTATTTATTGTATTTATCTAGGCATTTTTTAGTATAGTAATTATAATCGGGTGTTTTGGTGTGAATCCCGGTGAAGTGCCATCCGGATATTTGTCTGTATCTATGATACTACACAATTACTGTGGTGTAGTTTTAATTATTCTGTAGAGTATTTACCCATGCATTTTTTAGAGTAATAATTATAATCACACGGTTTGATGTGATACCCGGTAAAGTGTCAGCCGGATATTTGTATACATCTATGGAACCACTTAACTGATTTAATATGTTTTTTTATAGACTATTATCCAAGCAAGTTTTAGCGTGACTTAATAATGTTTTGTGTTGTGAGTCTTGGTGAAGGACCAACCGGATATTTATCAAAAACTCATTCCGTATTTAATTCTATTCTGTAGGATGTCAACCAGGGAAATTGTAGTATGATAGACTTAGGTATTGGGGTTCGAGTCCCTGTTAAAGTTTCGGATGGATGATGTGTATATTTTATCTAGGATATTTATAACCACATAAGCGATTGTAGTGTATAATTTTTTCAACTAGGCTTACGTAGTTTTTATATCCAGGCTGGTTTTAACATTAGTTTAATCAGGTGTTTTGCTGTGAGTCCCTGGAAATACTGACAGGCCTAGCTATAATGGATTTTGTGAATCAGCTGGAAGGTGAAATTCCGTTCTTCCGTGAAGGGGATACTAAAATCCAGAGTGAACTATAGGAGAATATTTATAAGTAAAATAATATTGCCTATTTCAACCGTATTTACAACTAACTACTGGGGGATAGTGATTAAAAGATACAAATAAAGGTGATGTAACCACATTTGCTTGGAGGGAATTTGGGAAGCAATTTAGGAAAACGTGTCTCAATATTCCCTGCCAAGACTAGAAACTTGTTTCACCCATCACTGAAAATGGACCATATAAGAAATGTTTTTGTCCGCATGAATACCAAAGCAGTATAATATAAATTAACCATAGTATTTTCTAAAGTTTTTTTTTTGTAATTTTGTTTAATAGGAGATATTAAGTATTTTATTTTGTGAGTGCTTCGAGCAGATATCACACTGATCTATGATCTATTATTAACTTGGGGGCTTTCTTTTTAAGTTCAATAAATAATGGTTTTACCACACTGATATTATCAACAACACTCAGACCCGCTCCAGTGGTGTAGTTAGCTAACGCGCTAGTTTACTGTTTAGCTCGACTGACAAGGATGTGGCGATCGAGTTTCTAATCTCGCTCGTGTGAACTCGAGTAGTTTTTCCTAATTTTTTAAAATATTTTTAGCACCGCGTCATACTACCTGTTCGGGTTATACGCTTTAAGTACTAACTACGCTAATGGATTAGGAATTAGGAAGGATGAATTAGAGGAAGTGAACCCGCATTTGCGTGGAGGGGGCGTGGAAAATCATTTAGGAAAAGCCACCCCCAGTTCACCTGACCGATTTTCCTAAATTGTTTTACACTCAACTTCCACGCAAATGCTGTTTCACTTCCTCTAACTTCAACCTTTCCAATTCCTAACCCATTAGAGTAATTAGTACTTATTGGATTACCAGAACTGGTAGTAAGATACGATGCTAAAAAAAACTACTCTCAAAAATGTCTTTAAACACTATTTCCTTGTCTTATTGATTTAGGATTGACTATATGAAGGCTATCTAAGAAACAGTGAAGTTTTCCTGGCACTCAAACATATTAATAAATAGTTCGTTCTCTGTGTGCTGGCTGGCCGTGAAGGTCCGAGTATAGCGTAGAGTAGTTCAATGGAGCTTGTCTTAAAGGGGTGTTGGATCACATTATTCACGTCATCGAGTAATGCACTAGCAAAATACTGACGGTTTCTAATGCAGTTAACATCCAATCATTTTCTAAACATTTATGTTTTGCAGTAAGACAACACTTATTACTCGTTTCAAGTTAATTTCAAGAACAAATAAATGATATATTTTGTAGGCTGCATTACTACTTATATGTTAAATTCTCATACTCCTCAAATAATTGTTGGTTACCTTATTATTATTATTATTATTATTATTATTATTATTATTATGAATATAAATGTTTTCTAAACCAATAATCCTACAAGAGCAAGATTTACAGATTTATTTAACGGACTGATAGTGCGACAGCTTAGCTCAATTGATAGTATGTTCTTATACTGATTTAGTACCCTAGGTTCGATTCCTGACACCGTGGAACTTTTATTTTTAGTGAAACATTTGTTTCTTCTTCTAAACTGATGAGCTAATGGACTGGGAGTTTTAAGTTAGTATCAAAGTAGTGTGCTGATTTTATCACTCGGTTCAGAAAATGCACGTCAGATACCTCAAATAAATTTATAAAATGAAACCTTAGGTTGCTACGTGTCTCTCTAAGTGAGATCGGTTATTACTTATTGAACAAAAAAAGAAAACATAAGGTGCATTCATTTATATTAAATATAACTTTAGCTTTAAATAGGAACCAAAATAATTAGAAAACAAACTTTCAGCAATATCTATCTCTATGCCTTATTTATCTGCTTTGTTTGGCTAGTTTTCATTCTTTGTGCATTATTAAGTATCAGGTGTGCATTTGTTGCATGTTATTTGGATTTCGTGCCTAGGCTCACCATCCTCTTATCATTTATGTTGTTCTGTTCTATCCAAAATGGTCGACAGTCGGCATTCATGAGTAAAAGTACCGAGTGAGAGTAATATATAAATATTTCGAAAAGTATTATTTGCTTATAAATAAATTATTTTTAACAGCTTAAAATTCCTTTTATGAGACTATTTTTTTTAAAAAATGATAATATATGCATACTATTATATTAAAATATTTGTTGTGTGGAGCTATAATAACATATTTCTCAATTATCTCCAAATTTGTTAACCGTCAGTTTGGTTGAGTTGGTAACGTGACATTCTCATGATCTATAATTCACATGTTCAATTATTTAAGTGGGCTCGACTGCTGAGGACGGGGAGATCGAGGTTCGAATCTCGGTCGGGTCAACTGGGGGTGGTTTTTCCTAAATGGTTTTCCACTCTCCCTCCACACAAATGCGAGTTCACTTCCTCTAATTCAACCTTCCCAATTCCTAATCCATTAGGGTAATTAGTACTTAAATCGTATAACCCGAACGGGTAGTAAGACGCGGTGCTAAATTATTATTAATTATTTAAGGCTTCCTGTTTTTTTTTTTAAAATTTTCAGACTGAAACAACCTTTCATTTTAAATTATTGTATTAGTGAGCATGTTATAGTTTGTTTTAAATATTTTGTTTAGAAGTGTATAATGTATTTGAGAATACTTAGAATACCACAAAACTCTTATTTAATAATAAATAAACAAGGTAGTGAATTAAAAATTAGTAGATTTATTTAAAAAAATTGTCTTTAGGGGATTATTAAAAAATTAAATTAATGGGTTTATGATAAAAAAATATACACATTTAAAAATAAGGCTAAGCAAGTTAATTATTAATGGCATAGTAAAACCATTTAGTGTATATTTATGTTTTAAAAATGGTTGCGAAAATAAAATAATATTTTACTGAATTCAAATTATTAACAAGTGATTTTTTATTCCTGCATAAAATTTAAACGTTGTACTCGAGATAGAATCGATGTTTTGAACTGCTGAGCTTCAGACAAGCACACTTCCAAGTGAAATAAAACACATATGAAATCTTCTAAAAGTTTAACTCATACTTAAATAACCCGAGACATTTTTGAGACAATAAACTTAGATGCAATCAAATGGAAGATGAATTCCTAATAAAATCAAACAAATCGAATTACATGTTGCAGTAAATACACTAATAGTGTTTACTTTCTGTTACGTATCTTGTAGAATGGCGGATTGTGGCATCCCTTCAATTTAATCCTTTGGCACGTCAAGGTTTTACAGTGTTGTCAGATTGAAAACTCATTCTCAAGAAAACACAACGCCTCACTGACTCGCACGATATTAGCAACCTTTAAAAGTTAACTCCATTTTGGTACAACCTGAGATTTGCGAGATCATGAGTAGCGAAGATTTTTTTTCAAGTTTCAAAATTTGGGGTTCAGGGGTAGCCAACACTATTTTCTGTCATACCACGATCTACATTCTACGCTGTCCTCATTGTGTGTATCGCTATAGAACAAAACCTCAGACCTACCTGACTACTGCCCCCTTTCCCCATCGTGGACAGTAAAAAAAATAGACCTATTTGAAGATTGGAATAAGGGATGAACAAATTTATTCAAATTAGAGCAACAAGCGAAGTTGTCCGAGATAAGTGATCTATTTGTTTTCTGGTGTAATATATTTTATTTAATCTACGGTGACCTTAATGGTAGAACATAAAATGACTAAGTGATTATATTAGCAAACAAGAATTTCTATGAGTGATAGTGAGAGGGCCTTCCTATTCTGCCGGGAAAGGTATTTTCACACACCTTCCAGGGTTTTCTTAAATGCAAAAAATCGACTTGGGGACCGACGACTTTACTTCCCTCCGAATGAAGTTGTGCTACGTTTTTTAACGCTCAAGATAAATCGATCAACTCGGCTGGAATTTAACTAATAGTTAGGATCCAATTATTATTATTATTATTAGCACCGCGTCTTACTACCCGTTCGGGTTATACGCACTTACGCTAATGTGTAATGTAGGGTGATTGTGAGATGAAATGAAGGACTACAGTTTAACGTGGAATCCGAACCACGGTGGAGGCCTGGCATTCCCACATTCACAAGATGTCTTGTCAGAGGTGAAGGAAGGTTTGGTATCAGATAAATCTTTGCCGGGACCGAGGATTGAACCCGGCCGCCAGCATAGAAGTCCGACACCTTACCCTAGACCACCGGTCACCTGTTAGGATCCAAGATATCAATCTGTATAAAGAAAATGTTTCGAAATATTTTTGTAAATTTTTTAGACACAATCATAATTATTATAACTTATTTATCATATTATTACTATTGTAACTGATTGTAAGCTTACACATGTTAAATTGTATTAAATATGTATCTGATTATAAATATAAATGTGGATGAAAATTAATGGTTTAAGTTATTACTAATTTCTCATAGCAACGTGTAGTCTACATGTTTTAAATAAGTAATTATTACAAATAAATTTAAAATACTCATAAACGACAAAAACACAACCTTTAAGAAAATAAAACATTGTTGGTACACGGTGGCTTTTAAAATATTATAATATATCTATACAAATTATGATATAATTTAAAAAATAAACACACGTAAGTTACACTCAAAGTCACAACTCATTTTTTGGGTTCCGTACCAAAATGGAACTCTTATGAAAAACTCAAGCTATATATATCTTTTTTTGGTCCCACACAGATCTCAACATTTGAACGGTTAAACATAAAAAGCCAAAATTTGGGTTGCAGTTAAGTGATAGCGTGCCCGCATGAAATGGGTTGGTATCAATTTTGAAAAAAGAAGAATAACGGAATTTGTGAGTCATTAAAATAAGTAGGTATACGTTTTTTAATATTATTATTTTTACCCAATTATGAATTCTATTTTTTAAAAGCTTTTAACGTGAGGGTTTTAAATATATATATATATATATATATAATATTTTAATATAATAGTATTCATATATTATCGTTTTTTTAAACAAATAGTCTCATAAACGTAATTTTAAAAATGTTGGTAAAACACTGGAAAAAAGGAATATTTAAAAACAAATGTTTTATGATGTAAAAATTATTTTATTTATAAGCAAATAATACTTTTCGAAATATTTATATATTACTCTCACTCGGTACTTTTACTCATGAATGCCGACTGTCGACCATTTTGGATAGAACAGAACAACATAAATGAGAAGAGGATGGTGAGCCTAGGCACGAAATCCAAATAACATGCAACAAATTCACACCTGATACTTAATAATGCACAAAGAATGCAAACTAGCCAAACAAAGCAGATAAATAAGGCATAGAGATAGATATTGCTGAAAGTTTGTTTTCTAATTATTTTGGTTCCTATTTAAAGCTAAAGTTATATTTAATATAAATGAATACACCTTATGTTTTCTTTTTTTGTTCAATAAGTAATAACCGATCTCACTTAGAGAGACACGTAGCAACCTAAGGTTTCATTTTATAAATTTATTTGAGGTGCATTTTCTGAACCGAGTGATAAAATCAGCACACTACTTTGATACTAACTTAAAACTCCCAGTCCATTAGCTCATCAGTTTAGAAGAAGAAACAAATGTTTCACTAAAAATAAAAGTTCCACGGTGTCAGGAATCGAACCTAGGGTACTAAATCAGTATAAGAACATACTATCGATTGAACTAAGCTGTCGCACTATCTGTCCGTTAAATAAATCTGTAAATCTTGCTCTTGTAGGATTATTGGTTTAGAAAACATTTATATTCTATAATAATAATAATAATAATAATAATAATAATAATAAGGTAACCAACAATTATTTGAGCAGTATGAGAATTTAACATATAAGTAGTAATGCAGCCTACAAAATATATCATTTATTTGTTCTTGAAATTAACTTGAAACGAGTAATAAGTGTTGTCTTACTGCAAAACATAAATGTTTAGAAAATGATTGGATGTTAACTGCATTAGAAACCGTCAGTATTTTGCAAGTGCATTACTCGATGAAGTGAACAATGTGATCCAACACCCCTTTTAGACAAGCTCCATTCAACTACTCTACGCTATACTCGGACCTTCACGGCCAGCTAGCACACACGGAACGAACTATTTATTAATATGTTTGAGTGCCAGGAAAACTTCACTGTTTCTTAGATAGCCTTCATATAGTCAATCCTAAATCAAGAAGACAAGGAAAGAGTGTTTAAAGACATTTTTGAGAGTAGTTTTTTTTTAGCACCGTATCTTACTACCAGTTCTGGTAATTCAATAAGTACTAATTACTCTAATGGGTTAGGAATTGGAAAGGTTGAAGTTAGAGGAAGTGAAACAGCATTTGCGTGGAAGTTGAATGTAAAACAATTTAGGAAAATCGGTCAGGTGAACTGGGGGTGGCTTTTCCTAAATGGTTTTCCACGCCCCCTCCACGCAAATGCGGGTTCACTTCCTCTAATTCATCCTTCCTAATTCCTAATCCATTAGTGTAGTTAGTACTTAAAGCGTATAACCCGAACAGGTAGTATGACGCGGTGCTAAAAAATATTTAAAAAATTAGGAAAAACTATCGAGTTCACACGAGCGAGATTAGAAACTCGATCTCCACATCCTTGTCAGTCGAGCTAAACAGTAAACTAGCGCGTTAGCTAACTACACCACTGCGGTGGGTCTGAGAGTTATGGATAATCTCAGTGTGGTAAAACAATTATTGATTGAACTTAAAAAGTAAGCCCCAAGTTATAATAGATCATAGATCAGTGTGATATCTGCTCGAAGCACTCACAAAATAAAATACTTAAAATATCCTCTATTAAACAAAATTACAAAGTAAATAAATACTCTAGAAAATACGGTGATTAATTTATATTAAGTGGGGAATGCCAGGCCACCACCGTGGTTCGGATTCCATGTTAAACTGTAGGTCCTTCATTTCATCTCACAATCACACTACCATTACACATTAGCGTAAGTGCGTACAACCACGTACAAGACGGGTACTAATAATAATAATAATAATAATAATAATAATAATAATAATAATAATAATAATAATAATAATAATTTATATTATAATGCTTGGTATTCATGCGGACAAAAACATTTCTTATATAGTCCATTTTCAGTATGGGTGAAACAAGGTTGTAGACCTGGCAGGGAATATTGAGACACGTTTTCCTAAATTGCTTCCCAACTTCCCTCCAAGCAAATGTGGTTACATCACCTTTATTTGTATTTTTAATCACTATCCCCCAGTAGTTAGTTGTAAATACGGTTGAAATAGGCAATATTATTTTACTTATAAATATTCTCCTTAGTTCACTCTGGATTTTACTATCCCCTTCACGGAAGAACGGAATTTCACCTTCCAGCTGATTCACAAAATCCATTATAGCTAGGCCTGTCAGTATTACCAGAGACTCACAGCAAAACACCTGATTAAACATGTTAAAACCAGCCTGGATATAAAACTACGTAAGCCTAGTTGAAAAAATTATACACTACAATCGCTTATGTGGTTATAAATATCCTAGATAAAATATACACATCATCCATCCGAAACTTTAACAGGGACACGAACCCCAATACCAAAGTCTATCTTACTACAATTTCCCTGGTTGACATCCTACAGAATAGAATTAAATACGGAATGAGTTTTTTGATAAATATCCGGCTGGTCCTTCACCAAGACTCACAACACAAAACATTATTAAGTCACGCTAAAACTTGCTTGGATAATAGTCTATAAAAAAACACACTTAAATCAGTTAAGTGGTTCCATAGATGTAGTACAAATATCCGGCTGACACTTTACCGGGTATCACATCAAACCGTGTGATTATAATTATTACTCCAAAAAATGCATGGGTAAATACTCTACAGAATAATTAAAACTACACCACAGTAATTGTGTAGTATCATAGATATAGACAAATATCCGGATGGCATTTCACCGGGATTCACACCAAAACACCCGATTATAATTACTATACTAAAAAATGCCTAGATAAATACAATAAATAATAATAAAAACTACCCACAGAATTGTGTTGTTCCATAAATGTACACAAACATTCGGCTGGCCCTTCACCGGGACTCACACCGAAACACCTGATTATACACAATGCTAAAACCTGCCTGTATATTGGTCCAGTACAAATGTAAAAACTGCACCGCAATTCGTTAAATGGTTCCAGAGATAAATAAATCTGGCCGTATCTTTAAAAGAAAATCAAACCCTGACTGTATGTCTGCGATCTCCTCTCTTAGTAGACATACTGATGAATAGAAATAAATGCAGTGCAATAGGTTTTAAATTCCAGGTATTCTTGACTAGAGACAAATATTCTTAAATATAGTACAGAACAACAATATTTTTTATCTTAAATATATTTATATTACAAACCTTAAAAAAGCAGAGATATCATGTAAACTGGTTTTAAACTCGTAAAACTAAACAATATTTATCCTTGCTTTTCAATTATTATTTAAACCTCCTTACTCTGATATTGTATTATTACTTGCCTACAACATGAACATTTTTATTGTTTGGATTTCGATAGTTGATTTAGTAAAAAACAGATTTGACAAAAATAAGCACATTTAACATTATACATTAAATTTATTATATAATGATAATAATCAACGCAAATCTTAATAAACCACACCTTTTCTCAATCAAAGTATTAATTATTAAAGCGATTTTACTAATAGTTATATTATAGTCACTATGGTAACATTAAATAAAGTATAGAATTTAACTATAGTCCCACAAAGTTAGTTATACACAGTCATAATAACTTTTAAGAAACAAACAAATTCACTTTTATAACTAAAATATGTCCAGTGGATAAGATTTTATCAATATCTTTTTTTTTGTCCACCCGGAAATAGTGTAAAATATTTTAAACTAGGAGGGGAACTCTTAAATTAAAGAAGATTTTTTTTTAAACTCAACTTCTTACAAATAAAGTAAATACATTTTAGACTTTAATCTATTATTTACGTTATATGTGTGTAATATAATAATTAGTCATTAATAGATTTATAATTGGCTATAAAAAGTAATGAAGATTCTGGAAAAGGGGAGACTTGCTTTATGTTGTAATGTAATTGATTTTCCCCTGAAAATTATGTGAAAGCATTGACAATAATATCGTCTTAATTTTATAAACATATCTTATTTCATTTAAATTATGTAGTATATTAAATGGCGCTTAAAGCACTGCTTCTTCTAAGAAGGCAAAAGCCACTGATCAATGACGTCACGCACGTGACATTAGTCAATCAGGTTGACAATTTAAAATAATAACTTCCTCTTCTCGAAGGTTCGAATAGAGAATTTTTAAATGTAACTAGAGTCATTTTCCGGCTCTAGAACCTCCCATTAAGACAGAGATGTTTTTGTCTTGTATTTTGTTTTTCAAAGCTAAACCTTCTCGAAGCTTCCATGAGCAATGGATATATACGAAGGATGGTGCAATGTAGGGCAGTTGGTGTCCAGAACTGACAGAACTCACTTGGGCACTTGGCGTCCAGCAACACCTGTCCGCGCTCACACAATACGCCGCGTATATATTTCAACGACATGATCTATTTTCTCATTAAAAAACAGATTCAAAAATAAAAAACATGTCAAGAATAATAAGTGTGTATTAATTATAACTCTTTAATTGGCGCTCGATCACGGGGCTATAAATACCAATTAACTCACAACATAAAAAAACCGGACCGATTTAATTAGTGCTCGACCACGGGGCAATTACCAGCTAATTAAACGGTGTAACTTCAATCGACGCTCAACGCACCGAACCAGAACACTTCAATTGGCGTCCATCGCGGTGCAGTAAAATATTCCAGAACATCACAATTGGCGCACAACTAGGGACCCAAAATTCCAGAACATTTCAATTGCGCCCAACGTGGGGCAGTAATAATTCCAGAACATTTCAATTGGCTTCCCAACTTAGGGGCACGAAATACCTCCCCGAGGTAATTAGAGGTGAATCACCGACAATAGCAGCAGAGCAACGCCGAGGACCGATGGAGGCAGCACGAGATACCTCCCAGACAGACGCACGCGAGACGAGATAAGAAAAGCAGAGCAGCGTCGAGGACCGAGATAAGCAGAGCACGTCGAGACAGAACAACGCCGAGGACCGAGATAAGATAAAGCAGGAAGCAGCGTCGAGGACGAGATAAGCAAGAAGCAGCGTCGAGGAAGCAGGAAGCAACGCCGAGGACCGAGATAAGCAGGAAGCAGCACCGAGGACCGAAATAAGCAGCAGAGGACAGCGTCGGGGACCGAGATAAGCAGGAAGCAGCGTCGGGGAAGCAGGAAGCAGCACCGAGGACCGATAGAAGCAGCTTACCATTACCAAAGAAGAGTGGGGGTGGAGACGAGTATAAAGAAGATATCACAGATAAGTCATCAACAGAAACTTAAATTAATTAGTGAAGAATTATTTTATGTCATTTGTGCAATTTGGGTGTGGAACAGTATAATTGGTTTTTGTGATTTAAATTAAGGGAACAATAATTAAAAAATGGCAGATTCAAATTATAATAGTGACGCTAGTAGCTATTCTGAGAGGTAGAAAATGAGACTAGACCTAGGAATCAGTTAGGTCTAGAACAATCAGATGAGGAAATAAGAGAAAGTGAACAGGACAATGAAGAGTCATTTGCAGAGGGAGAGAGAGAAGGAGATAGGACAAAAAAGAAAGAAATGTTATAGTAGATGAGGAAGAACGAGAAAAGAATAGGGAACAAAATATGGAGCAACCGATAGTAGATTTAAATCAACTTATGAAAATGTTACAAGAAAGTAATCAGAGAATGTTACAAGAAATTAATCAGAAAATAGATAAAAGTAGCCAAGAAACTAATCAGAAAATAGAAAAAACTAATCAAAAAATAGTAAAAGTAGCCAGGAAACTAAACACGAAATAATAGATGCAACTAAACAGGAAATAGATACAAGTAGACACGAAATTAATCAAATAATATATGCAAATACCCAAGCCATCAATCAGAAAATAGATACAAATCAGACTAAACTTGAACAAATTAATAAAGAACTAAGTGCTAAAATAGAGTTAAGTAAGGAGGTTTGTGATCAGAGATTTGGTTATGTAGAGCAAAAAATAGACCAATTAGAGACGGTTCACAAAAACTTAGCATTACAATTAATGAGGTAGACACAAAAGTGATAGAACAGGAAAAAGTAAAACAGATTTTGATTGAAAAGCATGAAAACTTAAGAAAGGACAGTTCAAGTTAATGGAACAGATTTCAGCCAATAAAAATAAAATAGAAACAGTAGAATAAGAATCAATTAAAGGGTTAAAGGAACAGGTAGAACATACACAAACTAATGTTAAGGTAGTCCAACACAACCTTGAAAAAGAAATAAATGAGGTAAAATCAGTACTTGATTCTCAGCAAGACACAAATAAAATTTTAATTAAAGAACAGATAGATGGGATCGTTAATAAGGCAGTAGAAAAACTAGATAAAAACTTACCGATTTTGTGGTTGAAAATCAAACAAATCTAGGGGAATCTAGTAACTTACACGATACTACCAACTTATTTGCTAAGGGACTAAGAGAAACGTCATTAGCACTTATTCCAAAATTTAAAGGAAAAAAAGGAAACATTTCAGCAGTACAATACATAAATAAAGTAGAAAGAGTATTTAAAGGAGAAAGAATAAACGAAAAATCAAAATAGAGATATTTTTATCAGGCCTAGAAAATAAGGCAAAATCTTGGACAGATGATATAGAGACCGAACCAGATACCACGATCGAGTCAGAGACCGAACCAGAGACTACAACGCGAACAGAGACCGAACCAGATACTCCAATTCAGTTAGAGATCGAACCAGAAACTACGAGCAAACAGGGACCGAACGAGAGACTACAACCCAATCTGAGGTTGAACCTAATACTATAATTCAATTCAAAAGATCCGATCAGAGATCGAACCAGAGACTACGATTAAAAAGAGTTCTAACTGTAGAAAACAGTCCAGTCTGAAATCGAACCAGAGACTAGGAAGGAAACTAAAAGGAAAAATAAAGAGTTGCTTTCAATACGTGCCACAGAAAGTCTTCGACCCAGGAGTATTAGCAAGGAATTTAAATCGTCGGATAACTAACATTTTAATTTTAGAAGGGTAATTATTTAAATACAATTATATAACTGCAATTAGTATGTAAGTAATTGTTATGTAACTGTAACTATTATGAATCACTAAATAATGTGAAATATTCTATCCAACTTTAGCTATAGTAAGAAAATGTTTAAAATAAAAATTTAAGTAAATTTAAAAAGTATAAATTCAGCGAAGTAAAAGTAATATTTCTTGTGCAAGAGAAGGTTGTGCGTATTCGTAGAAATTATAAAGAAACCATTAACGACCAAACACAAAAAGTTACACTAATTTTTTTTTTTTTTCTGAAAAGGGTTAGAACTAATATTTCTTTTGTCAAAATGAGAAGGGGTCCTTATTGACGTGTAGCTCAGTTCCATACTTGTGTTTAAACAACATTCATTGTTATTTCAACATAGCATTCAAAGTACAGGCATCTTTTGTTAAAAAGCTAGACGACACACACAGACAAGGGTAACTATAATTATTTAAACGTAGTAAGATGTTAAAAGCATAAATTTTACACATTAAATATAAATTTAAAGAAACCATTAATGACCATAACTACGGAGAAGCGACCAATAATCTCTTTTTTTTTTAAAAAGGTAAAAGGTTTTTATTGTTAAAATGTACGCCTTAAAACAAGTTGCCGAAATCTTTTGTTATTTTTCTACGACTCCAAAACAAATTAAAGATAAACATATATTGTTTAAAAGAAGAGAGGAAGTAGTACAATGACAGTTACTTGAAGGGAAAATAATAATATTTCTTTATGACTTAGAGTCAAACCCGGTATATAATTTTAATAAAAATTTATATAATTTCAATTTAAGAAGAAAGTTAGGAAGTTTGATTAATTAATAGACGATCTTGGAAATCTGAATAAATATATTATTTCATCAAGGATCATTTTTTTAATCAAGATAAGGATTTTAATATTTAGGTGGGGGGTCATTTTAAATTTAATTGATTAAATTTGATTGAGTTTAAGAAGATATTGATTAAGATAGTAACGGAAATACAGAGTAGGCTGATAAGCTGAAGAGTAAGATCTAAGATATCTAGAGAGATTAATTTAGATATGCACTTGAGTGCTTATTACAGTATGTTAAGGTGAGTGGAAATAAGAGGCCAGTAGTGTCTTGTTTAAAAGCATTTTTTTTCAGATAGTGAAGATGAGGTCTTTTAGTTGAGATTGAGGTGTATAGGTTAAGGAGATAAGGTTCATTGAGGTTAAGGAAGTGGAGTTAAGGTTTTTTCAGATATGGTCTTAGCTATGGGCAAGCCATGATCTAGATTATGCAATCGTCGTTATGAGTTTAAGGATGGCCCGAGGGCATCTAGCAGCGTTGAGGAGAATTGAATGAGGAAGTGAGGTGTATTAAAGCCATGAACTTAGATGTATTAAGCCATGATGAATAATTTCATTTTTATAAGTGGTGTGTCAAAGGGATCACCAAGTTCAGGTAGCAGGTATTCACAAACTTTAAAAAGTCAGTACAAATAAATGAGGCAAAGGCCTAAGCTTTCCACTAAATAATATGCGATAATGTCCAATGGTTAATTCTGGATTAAAGTTTAAAGATATTGAGGAGATTATGAAGAAGTTTAAAAGGGTATTCTGTGATTACGTGATGTAATAATGATGTATTAACAAGGATAATGAGAGCTAATTAGGGTGTTAGACCTAATTAGGCTACTATAAAAGATTTTATTATAATTTTATTTTTTTAATGCCTAAGGCAAATAGGCAATAGTCAAAAGATTGTAATCAACAGAGAAAGATGCAGGTAAAGATTTTTTTTCACTAATGAGAAATTAAGTATTCAATTAAGAAGGGGGAAAATAATTTTCAATATTTTATAATGGTGTGATATATAATTTCATACTGATTTGAAACGTGCTTTATGATTCCAAGATTATCTTCTATATATTTCAAGTATTTTAATTTTATTTGAGGTTAGGTATCCTCATGAATAAATAAAATTTTGGTAAGATGATACAGATGTTTTTTTATTATTATTATCCTTTCTTATCCGAAACAATGTAATTATATTATCTTTTAAGTAATTGGGTTTATTTTGTAAATTCTTTTTTGTGTTATTAAGCTAATTATTCAGTAAATGTATTTCAAGTGATGGCTCATATAGCAAGTTTGGCCATCAGGCTTTTAAGAGTATAGTAGTTGCTCATATATCGAATTTGGCCATCAGGCTTTAAGAGTATGTGTAGCATTAAGAGTGTTTGTTAAGTATGTCAATATAATAATAATAGTAAAAGTGGATCCGTGAAGGATCATCATAATAATACTAATAATTAAAAGTGGATCCGTGAAAGATCATTGAAATAAAAAGTGCAACGAAGTGTCTAAACCAATAAATGATTAAAAGACACTTTGATTAGTGACAATTAAATTCCATTTTTTTATTAAAAAGTTTAATGTATTTTAATCAATCTTAAGGACTTTATAGCAACGAATTTTGTTTTTTTTAAATAAAAAATAAAAAACTTTGATTAGTAATAATCAAATTCAAATCTTTATATTAAATCCAAATTTTTATATAATAAACTTAGATTATTTTATTTCAATTAATTGTAATTTTACTTAACAATTTTATATCTTGATATTTGATTTATTCAACCTTTTGATTAACATTTTATATTTTAATGTTTGATTTATATAACTTCAATAAATATATATATATACTTCATGTAAACTTACAGTCGGAGAATACCACTTCAAATATTATTATCATTCAAGAACAACATTATACAGTGTGTTCCAAATTATTGGAATTTATCCAATTTGTGAAATTTTATACAGGATGTTTAAAAATATTGTTATTTGTGAAACTTTATACAGGGTGTGCGAAAAATGATCATGTCGTCTTTTCTCGTCTTTTATTTTTTTAGCAAAGCGTATCAAAAAGTATACGACTAAGTCTCTACTTTCAGATACACTTTGGGGGGTATTGTAATGTAATTGATTTGCCCCTGAAAAGTATGTGAAAGCATTGACAATAATATCGTCTTAATTTTATAAACATATCTTATTTCATTTAAATTATGTAGTATATTAAATGGCGCTTAAAGCACTTCTTCTTCTAAGAAGGCAAAAGCCACTGATCAATGACGTCACGCACGTGACATTAGTCAAGTCAGGTTGACAATTTAAAATAATAACTTCCTCTTCTCGAAGGTTCGAATAGAGATTTTTAAATGTAACTTGAGTCATTTTCCGGCTCTAGAACCTCCCAGTAAGACAGAGATGTTTTTGTCTTGTATTTTGTTTTTTCTAAACTAAACCTTCTCGAAGCTTCCATGAGCAATGGATATATACGAAGGATGGTGCAATGTAAGGGCTGTTGGTGTCCAGAACTGACAGAACTCACTTGGGCACTTGGCGTCCAGCAACACCTGTCCGCGCTCATACAATACGCCGCGTATATATTTCAACGACATGATCTATTTTCTCATTAAATAAACCGATTCAAAAATAAAAAACATGTCAAGAATATTAAGTGTGTATTAATTATAACTCTTTAATTGGCGCTCGATCACGGGGCTATAAATACCAATTAACTCACAACATAAAAAAAACCGGACCGATTTAATTAGTGCTCGACCACGGGGCAATTACTAGCTAATTAAACGGTGTAACTTCAATCGATGCTCAACGCGCCGAACCAGAACACTTTAATTGGCGTCCATCGCGGTGCAGTAAAATATTCCAGAACATCACAATTGGCTCACAACGTAGGGACCCAAAATTCCAGAACATTTCAATGTTAGCATGTAAAACCAAACAATGTGGGTAAAAGTGCCAATACAACGTTTGACGTGGTTCAATTTTTAATAGCTATAAAAAAAAATTCCAGCCCGTATGTTAATGAGAGCAAATATAATTATTAACTTATTATGAAAATATTAATTATTGATTTTATCATTATCAGAACTATAAATTAAAATTAATTTAGTAAATAAAATCATTCGTGCATCGCTAAAAGACATAACCCCTCCCCCATCACTCCTTACCTACAGTCAAGAAATAATTTAAGGATTTAAGGCCTTCTCTAACTTAGGCCTTGAGCGTAGCTAAGCAAACTATTCTGCAGGCATGTGTGGAGGTATAGCACACCACGCGGGCTGAGTGAATAAGTTGCTACCTTTCAATATCGACGGAGTGTACATAATATTTGGGGAGAATGGGTTCTTTTTTTTCTTGGGGTGACCCACCATGGGTCCATTACTGCACAGTTACGCCTTTGTACATGTTACAACCTATTATTGGTAAAGCTAGTTTTATAATAGGAATTTTAGTGCATCTCTAAGATTATATTAAATATTAATGATAACATTAATAATTAGTATCTGGCTTATGTAATGCAAGAATGAAAAGTAAAAAACACAATTTCTTATTTTAATGTATACGTATATCTCTTCCCTGTTCCCCCTTACTTTTAAGGGCTCTAACAATTTTAAAGGAGGGTCCATACCTCTGACCCCCAATTTTATATGTCCATGAAAGAAGGTTTAAAAAATAAAAATACTTTTATGTCAATTGATAAGATATTTCTATTACAATTATTATTTTTTATTATTATTACTGTTATCATTAGGATTATTATACTTTCCATCAAAAGTGACGTATGAATCTTTTAAAGAAAATCAAGTAACCATCGTGACTCTCAGACACTGTCCTCACTCCTCATAGCTTGGGTTAAGTCAGCCGCTGAGGAAATGATCTACATTCTACGGAGTGTCTGTCGATAGTTTTATATCCAGTGTTATTCATTGAGGGTGAATTGGTAAGGGGGGGAGGGGTTGATAGGGCAGGGTATTACCACATATTTCTCCTCCCCCTCACCCCATTGAAATGTGCCTTCCTCCTGTCTGTTAAACTTCCCTCTGATATACTTGAGTTTGAAGCTGAAAGATAGTTTGCATCAAACTTCAAAAAGATTCTATAACAATCTATTATTATATCTAAATACTTAAGGGACACCCCAAATAGCTTTTAGTGGCATTCCATTTTCAAATATTTTCCACTAGTTTCGATTCAATACTCTAAAAACTCTTCAAAAATATATTTTTTTTACCAACTACCTCGCCCGACACTAATAAAGTTTCGTCGACACTTTTGGTAGTCCTCACAGTAGTATTTTTTTTCCATTGTGGCTTACTACCCGTTTGAGTTGTACACATGCATCAATTTACCCTAATGAACTAGGAATGATGGTGGCATTTTATATTGAATGTGCCTACATCTGCGTAGATTGAGAGTGGGGAACAATTTTAGGGAAAAATACACTTGTTACAACCGACTGGGATTTGAACTTAAATCTTCCCACAACCAGCAATTCAGTCTAATAGTGTGTTTTACCCACCGTGTTTAACTGACATGCTGAAGATGGGGAGATCACGGTTCGATTCCGGTCAAGTGGTTTGCCCTAAATAGCTTTCTGCTCTCACTCCACGAAAATGCGGATGTACCTCCTCTTAATTTAACATTCCCGATGCCTAACACATTAGAGTAATTAGTACATAAGCCTTAAGCCCAAACTGGTACTAAGACGCAGTGCTAAAAATAAATAAATAGAAAATGCGTGTTTGGAACCTTTTTAGGAGAAAAAAAACCTCAATACACTACTGGGATTTGAACCCCAATCTCATCACCAGCAATGTAGTCTAATAGAGAAAGTCGAATGAAAAAGGTTTTCTTCCGCCAGGTAAGAAATATAAAGAAACCCATACTACTGATTATTTGAGCTCAAACTAAAAATAAAGCATCTGGCCTTTCCTTTCCAAGAAACTTTACCCGTGTAAACAAGAGATTAGCTCGCTCCCCCTTCACTCTTTCAGTACAAACTTGACAGATATGACAACACCGCAACTCTAGCTTCGTGTCGGTTAAACAGTCCAAATAATTTGATATATGGACGTTTCTTAGCTGTCGCGCTGATAGCACTTCTCAAGTCCTTCCACTGAATGTGAATCCTAAAAAATCTCAATATATTGTTATAGGGTCAAACAGATTACTATCCACATTGAGTTTCACATCTGTACAACAAATAAATTTAAATAACAGCCCAATTACATTTGTGTCTGTTGTTAATAACCTTGGTTTACATATAAATGCAAACCTAACAGGAATAATCATGTGAAACAAATATGTAAAAAAGTGTTATTTGCCTTACACTCACCTAAGCACATGAAAAAATGTATACCAATGCATATTGAATCCACTCTTATCCTATCTCTTTTCCTCCCGCTTTTCGACTATTGTGATGTAGCTTATAATGAATGACCTGACAGCTGACCTTGCGGCAAGACTACAAAGACTCCAAAACACATGTGATTGATTTATATTCAACCTCCGGTCACGTGATCATATTTCCCCATACTATAAGAGACTGACTTGGCTACGACTTGAGAAAGACGAACTCTACACTCGATGACCATCATAAAGAAACAATTGACTTCCAACTCCCCACAATATCTTTCTTCACCTATTCGCTCACTCAACCCTAATAATAATTTCAATATACGATCACAAGAAAACTCAACTTTATTCATTCTCTCAATAATTCTAAACATTACTCAAATTCTTTCACAGTTTCAGCTTCTCGTTCATGGAATACCCTAACCAACGATATAAAGAAATTAGAATTGAATGGTTTTAGGCGAAAAGCCGCAAATCTGCGTGTGGAAGCTAATTCGTGAGATTGAGGAGTGTGATACGTAATCACACCTTCTGTTGTGTGTGTGTTATCATATTTCGTAATCCTTGTGTATTTTAGCGCTAGTTTTTAAACATTATTTTTGTGTGTTTTTATATACCTATACTATTTTTGTTAAACTCCATTATAATTGTATTGGTTAAATGTTAAAAAAAAGGTGGTAGCCTTAACTTCGACATTAAAGTCGATTATTATTATTATTATTATTATTATTATTATTATTATTATTATTATCGAGGTTATAAACTACCACGGTGAAAATGACCTAGCGTTACTCTCATTACCATCCCACTTTTCACACACATTACTACCACTGGACAGTTCCGTCTACGAAATATTCAGAAAGTTATATAATTCTTCTACATACTCTTGGATGAAGAGTAATCCACGATGCAAAATGGTAATATATAATATTCGTATGCTGATTAAGCAATAACTTCAAAATGCAGCCACACTGAAGAATATCCTTGCTAGCTTTAAAGCAACCGGTATATGGCCATTCAATAAAAATGTGTTTGGTGATGAAGACTTTCTCCCCTCAGCAGTAATAGATAGACCATTCTCTGAAACTAAACATGTCCCAGAACAAGGTGAGGTGCCAGAAGATACTAAGAAATTTAATGGAACTAAAAGTGAGCGTGAACTTCAGCTGGTGACTCCATATACATCATCCCCATCAAATATAGTCAACAAAATTGTCCTTTCAGCTATATCCCCAAGCATAGGAACCGATAAAACAAATTGCAGAAAATTAAATCTGCTTTGTTGACAGGCACTCCTATGAAGGCGCTGTTAGAAGCAGAACCATTAAAAATAAATGAGTTTACGGGGGGGAAAGGTGTACATATATATTATATGAAAAAAGTCATTCCAGCAGTAAAGGATATCTTCGAAACGTAATTTATGGCTTTCAAGCTCCAGTAAGGAAGATGACGACTGTGTGTGCCTCAAATGTTCAATGCCTTGGTCAAGGTCAAAGGCTGGTCAGAATTGGGTGCAGTGCACACAGTACAAGAGGCGGGCTCACTCAAAATGTGACAGTAATGATCCTTGTTATGTGTGTCATAGCTGAAATTCAGATTTTGAAATTGAAGAACAAAGTAATTAATTAGAATATTCCTGCTTTGTAAAATGTAATGTTTATGCAATTTTATTTATAAGGTTTATTGTAGGCTATTCTGCTTATTATGTTTAGGATTGATTCCGATAGCAGAAAGGTATTTCATTTACATGTATTATCTACTATTTTCTTGTTGATATTTCATAAATGGATAATCGTTGCTATGGTGTTATTTTTATAGTGGACATTATTTATTTATTGTCTACAAATTTCAGCTCATGGCTGGCCTTGCAATTTGAGAGTTACTTATGATAATATTATTCTCTACATTATAAGAGGTTTAGTAGTACAATTATTGGGATTTTATGTTAAAAATTATTTCTAATACCTACTAGTTTTGTTATAGTTTTGTAGAAACATTGAATGCTCAATTTTAAAAACAATTATGGGAATATTAACGAATTTAATTATTAAAATTTTGATGGTATAGCTTTCCAAAATTTTGCCTTTTGGAAGGTAGATTATATTTTTTCAAAGTTCTTATTCGAATTTTGGATACTTGTAGAGAAGCTCTATTTTGTGTTTTACATTCATGTAGAGAAGATATTTTGGTCAGTTCTGAGTAGAGATAGGCCACGTATTTTGATCCTATAATATTATAAAGCCGTGAACTAGAACTCAAAAGACGTAAATTTTTCATATTGAGTCACTTTTGAGTTTTTTTTTAAATAGTTGGTAATATTTTTTTTTGGGTTAAACATAAATCTTAGACAGGAATTTGAGATTTTTTGGATTTTCTGTTTTAAGTTTTTATTCATGCCGAGAAGAAGTTCCAAGTGGTAGTCGATGTTTGACAGGACCAATGATTCATGTATGGTTTTTATTACGTCATTTGGTAGAATGTGTTTGAATCTATAGAGATTATTTAAAAAATACTACGATTTTTGTACACACAAGATGAGACATGTTTTCCCCGGGATGGATTTTCATCAATTACTACTCATAAGTTATTCAAGTTCTTTACCCTGGGTAACGGCACAATATCAATTCATATGTTTGGATCAACACATATTCTTTTAAGCTAGTTTCACTACCTATCATCATACAAGCACATTTGCTAACATTAAGCTTCAGGAAGTTTACGTTGCAACAATCCGACAAAGTGCTTAGCTCTTCATTTATACCTTTCACTACTTCATAAATATCTTCCGGTGCAAATTAAACGTAAAGTTGAGTGTAATCTGCGTGTTGATGAGAATACGGAGATTTAAAAAATTTGGGTATTGAAGTTACGTATAGTGAAAATATAAAAGGGCCTATTGGCCTTGTGGGACTCCAGCAGTTACTGGTTTCAGGGATGAAGAGAATGGTCCACTATTACTGTTTACCTTTTGTTGCCGTTCAAGTAAATAGTTGAGGATCCACAGTGTAACATTATCCAAGAACATGTATCATTGTTATAGCTTGGACAAAAAAAATATCATGATTTACGGTATCAAATGCCTTTGAAAAGTCTGAAAATAAGAGATTGCGTAATTTTGAACTGTCAATGGTTTTGTAAAGGTCGTTTGTTACATTCTGAAGAGCAATGGTAGTGCTATGTTTTTAAAAAGGTGATTTCTCTTGATAGTTTTGGACAATGCAGAGAAGATGCTAATATGTCTGAGTTGTGCGTACGTCTCTTGGAGACTCTTGAACACCTCAATGTGAAGACGCGAACGTTGTTGATATTTTTTTAGTGCACTATCACGTCTAGCACATTCCTGTTGTAGTTATGCTATCTCCTTCTCTGTCGACACAAGTTTTAGTGTCAGATCTTCAACATTGCAGCCATTAAAGTCAATAATTTATTTGAGAACCTCAAATACTTTACTTGTAATTATTTCGGTTACAGCTTTGGCAATTTCTTCTATTACCTTTGTGGACTTTAAAGAATCGGAAATTTGCTTCTTGTACCGCCATTTGAATACGGGTATGATCTTGTTCACAACTGGTTTCCTCCACTCTTTCAAGCATTACTTGAGCATCAGTCGACTGTATTTTGTTTCCAAAGAAAATACATTTATTCTCAAATACACTATAGTCGATTTGTCATTCCTATATGTTGTCCACCGAAACTAGAAATATTGTATTTTATAAACCTTTATGATTGATTTGTACCCTCAAGGTGTCATTTAAATATTTAAATCAGTTGTAGAGTTAAAAATATTGGGCAACTATAGCAAAATCTATAAATCCAAAATGACAGGCCAAAATAGTGTACATTTAAGTATCATGGCTTGTAATTCACCTAGAAAGGTTATTTTGTTTTAAATGCATTCAGATTTTCATCAGGCATTTCATTTTACATCATTTACAAACAAAAGAAAACATAGTTGTCATATTACAAGATAGCCACCCTAATAAGTATAATGTACATATGATACATTATTACACATTATACAAAACGCCTATGAATAGCATATTTAGTTTAAAAAATTATATGTTCTAATCAAAATTTAGATACAAAATCATTATTTATTCGGTTAGTGAATGGATCTAAACATCCTTCTTTGCTGGAGCAGTAGAAATATTATGTGTGAAATAGTTCTTTGTGGTATCTATAAGCCTCACTCCCATAGATCTTTCCCACATGCCAGTTGTAAGCTTCCCACAGCATCACCTGAAGATAGGCCTAAAGAGCTTGCGTAAACATGTTGTGGGATGTTGAAGATAAGGCCATGATTCTCTGTTTTTTCTTCTTGTTAGTGAAGAGTTTGAATCTAGCAGACTCCAGTGATGCCACTGGCTATTGACAATATAAGTAGTGGAGTAGACTGTAGCAACCTCAATTAGAGCCTAGGATGTAACATCAACTTTTCCCAGTACATCAGCTAACCCATTAAATTTTGCTGCAAGCAACGTTTTCAGTGCAGTTGCCTTGTCATTACCGAATGGATACGAGGTCGTGTGACAGCCGCTGATGGAATGCATGCCAAGTAACTGAAGACATTTTGGTTCAAGTTTAGCACAGGTGCCATTGATATCTAGCACCGTTCCATCCCACCACTCCATCTTCACTCTGGAATCCAGATGTTCCCGATACACCTAAGAGACAAATAAATCAAACACATCTGTGTCATCACTCACAGCATGGATAGCATCTTTATCACGGCTAGCAGAGTCAAGGCCAAATTATATTATGGATACGTCCACCTCATCATGACTAAATATAGCATCATCATTAGTCTAAACCTTGACATTTTCTACAAGACTGAAGAACCCAACGCACTTGTTAGTCTTTTTTTTTTGTTGCACTTGCTCTTCATTCTTGCATTCAAACCACTAGTATTGTAACATTGAATCCTTTCTCCAAAACCACACACCGACCAACATACAGACTTGAATTACACTCAACACTGTACTAACCAGTAGTGTGGTGCTGTTCAAATTATAGTGAGGTTTAAAAGTATTAAGAATCCAAGCAATGACTTAAACAATTGAAATAAATACTCACATTCATAACACACAAATTCAAATATTATATAATTTATTAATATAAAGTCTGCATCACTAGACTATAGAACATGTTACTACAGATAAAATATTAGCATGTACACAACAAGAAAATAGCCTATAGTATATTTCGTCTTGATTTCTGCTGAGCAAACTTGTCAATGATGACAGACAAATCCATTTTATCCACTAAGTGGCCTAAAATTAAGAAGATTGTCAGTGAATTAAGACGATCCTTTGTCATGATGGTACGCAGATACAGCAAAGCACAGCAATCACACACACGATGAAGCCATAAAATTATTTTAACTGGCAGAAAAAAAATACTTATTTTCTTTCGTCATTCAAAACTTGCCGTATTAGGCACGTGCCTATTAGACCTATGCATAAATAAGGCCCTGACTGCACGTGACCAGCAAGGAATAAATACTTGAGCATGCGCTCCAGAGTCAGTAGCTTCAGATGGAAGTACCCTAGACTTTCTGCTCTCTCAAATTGGTGAACGAGAATTGTTGGCCGAAGAAAGTTGTCATCCCAATGTTGACCATTGGGATGTTGACGTGCTTTTTCCAGATAATGTTTTATTTTCTCAAATGTCTTTCATCCAGTTGGAAACAAACGCTGCAAGATAGCCAAAGATACGCCACAGAAAGATCTCATTGCCTTCATCCAGGACTTGCCATTGAAGATACCAGTTAATCCCCCATGTGCTGAGGCAACATACACATCCAAACAGGATTTTTGTATGAGTTTCGCAATGCCTCCAACAAATTACATGATTATATATAATATAACATATACAGACAAGTATGATATTTACACATCAATGATTTACACGTAACCTAGTGGTGGCCATCTTGTGATATAGCCACTATGTTTTATTTTTTTGTAAATGATGTAATATCAAATGGCTGATTTAAACCTGCATAGATTTAAAACAAAAATTGACCTTTATAGGTGCAGTACAAGCCAAGATAATTAAATGTACACTATTTTGGGCTGTCATTTTGGATTTGTGAATTTTCCTGTTGTAACCCAATATTGTCAACTCTACAACCGATTTTAATTTGTTAAATGGCCCCTTGGGTGTACCAATAATACACATTTATAGTATTAAACGTCTCTAGGTTTTCTCTCCACCAAATCGACTACACAATGTTGAGGCTATACCTACCTAAAACTCTGCTGAAACCAAAGATTCCATTTAGCTTCATACAGTTCCTAATCTTTCTATATTTAAATGGCTATAATATTCTTTGATGAACGTGTTACTCTTTGGACAGGTTTGGACATATTTCAGAATACTTTTACTATTTTAAGGTTTTCAATATATGCTATGTTGCAGTTTGTATATTTCGACATGTGTTCTCCTTGAATTTTATTCCCACATAGTGGATTATTCCGTATTTTCATCTTGAGAAAACTATCCATCTTTATGCCTTAAGAAGACCAAAACGACTAAATATTTAGTCAGTTAATGAAGAAGAAACTAAACGGGATTCTCAAAGAATTTAACACTAAAATAAAAGAGATGGAGGGCTCTATAAATAACCAATTAGAACCAGATTTTGAATTATTAGCTTCAGCTATTTATACAATGTATACATGTAGCTCATAGATAGATATTTCTGCGTCAGATGGTACATTTCATAGACATAATAATTCTATAGGTACGAACCAATTGAAACTTACTAGTGTCTGCTAAAGAATTTATTTGAAGTTTTATTTTGGACAAAGAGGTTCTTTAGTTACTTATTGAGATCCAAACAAATGGATACAGCAATGTAAAACCTAGTTTTGAGATTTTTACATGAAATAATTTTTAAAAATACACAGATTTATAATAAAACTTCATGAACGAAGACTATTTATTAGTTTACTATCTACAATTTATAATAGAAATCATCCCTTTTAACATTCGCATGTGATGCATTATAAATATTTACATTCATTAACAGAAGTATGGTGGTACGACCATTTTGATTACGTCATATGTGAAACCCCACACACTATTGTTTTTAAAGGTGCTATATTTTGCTTACTTATCTGATGGTAAATTAGGAATACCTTATTGCACTTTTGGAATTTCTAAGGTGAATAAAAGTGACCTAGCTCTTGGACTATTCATATAATGCAAAATTAAGTATAGTATTGTGCCAATAAATAATGAGTGTTGAATTAAAACAAAAATAAAGTAAAATTGTTTGGTTGTAAATAACCTTGAACAATGAAAATTCATATTAATAAAATGCCATAAATTCTTTGAAAACTGAAGATGCATCCGTTTTATTTCCACAGGTCCAAGTACTTCAGAGGGAAACGTTTACACGGAGACTACGACATCCGAGTGGAGCAAGCAGAATTCAAGGAACTGTCTCTAATAGCGAGTGCAGATGGAGGCACCACTGTCAGTATGGCAGTGTTTCGTAATGGCACAAAGGTCATGCGTTCCTTCCGGCCAGACTTCCTACTGGTGCGTCAAAACCTGAGGGATGCTGGAGAAGACAACAGAAACCTACTGCTCGGCTTTAAGTTCGGAGGAGTACATAGCATCAACACATTGCACGCTATATACAACTTCCAGGTCAGAGGTCATCTCTTCATTCGTTACCATAACTCAGTTCCTTTCTCTCTCCAGGTAATAATCGTATTCCTACTGGATTCTAGAATGATTCCGAGATTAATCCTTCTGTACCCTTCAATAGATTTCCTATCTCTTTCTCTTCATCTGACTTAATATTTCCTTCCCTATGAACAAGAAGTATAAGTAGCCCAAATTTCAAAATAAAAAAAATATTGGTTCAAATAAATACAAGCGGATTCTTTAAGTTTATATATTGAGAGAAAAAAAATATATATGATATAACTCTCTTTTCAATATTTCACTGTCATCATTGCCAATTCACAGCGGAGGATGTAGGAGATTAAACCAGCACACAATACAGTGATCTGTAATGTGTAATGTTTTTTCCCAAACAAGCTTCTTCATGATTTTCTCAGTATCTATAAAGTTCTATTCATTGTCACATCACATATTAATTGGTATTCCTGGTCTATCTACAAAATGACGTAAAACTTGAATGAAAACGTTAGTTGACAGGGGAAGCTGTTAACTCTAAATGACCTTCCCGAAATACAGCGCAATTAAATAACCATATCGAAGCCATTTGTTCTCCATTGATGAATATAGGACTAGGACCAGGAAAGTCAAATATAATGATTTCAAATAAAAAAATGCGTACTAGATCCACTGGTAATGTTGCAGAAACATTCTATAAATGTTTTCCTCCCTGTCTTTTAGAGTGAATAGACTTGGAGATTTCAGAAGGAACAGCCTTACGTCCTCCAAGGATCCAGAAATCTTACACAAACATGACGAATCTTAAGCTTCTCATGGATTGTGAGATTGGCAGCTTGGTTATGAGCTGATAAAACAATTGGACAACTAAAATGTGTGCTATCATGTCTTTGCGTGGTTCTTGTTTTCAAGCGCACAATTCCATTTTTGTCTTTGTAAGGCCGTAAGGATACAAATTTTTTATTATTGACATCAATATTGGATTCACATTGAATGTAGTTGATAACTTTCTTTGCCACATTGTTAATTTCAGCCACTAAAGCTATCGATTTTTTTTCTAAAAATGTTTATAAAACAACGTATCCATGATACAAGATGAATTATTTTCTGGTTGGCTGAGAAATCAAAAAAAATTCCACTCCCACCTACTGTAGATAACTATCTTTTAGGATTAAATCAATATTTTAAAAACTACTTCTGGTGATCTTTATGGAAACCATAGATCCCTGTTTTAACTTAAACAGTAAATAGTTTCAGTTCTAGGCCAATATACAGACATACTCCATCACTAAAACAATTATTTAGGTCCAGGGAGCCATGTAACGTCGACATCCATCAAAATATCGATTTTTTTTTACAATCACGATAGTTCCTCTTTCATAGGGGTTGCGATAGAAGAAAAAGTATGTTTTATTTAATCTTCTCTACAAAATATTATGTTTGATATATTATTGACTTAATGTAAGCTGTCAGGTCTAAACCAATATTTGTATTGT